>OX596005.2:32772736-33372736 GCA_951394115.2 Drosophila phalerata | reverse complement strand
TTGAACTGTTAACTTATTGAACACAGTAGAAAATCGTAACTATTTTAAGCAATTTAATCAGCTGATGACGGCTTAAGTTTCATAAGATTCGGTCACACTGTTTCAATTTGTAATATTGTTGTTAAAGTAATGTGCACAGTAGAAATGTCAATATTTGAAGCTATTTAAAATTTGGTTGTTTAGTGTAAGCTGATGGCTGCCTAAGTTTTAAAAGATACGGTCACACAGTTTCAATTTGGAGCAATTTTGAAGACTCTTCAAAACGCTAAAACAAATTAAATAAAGTGGGTTAAGAATTAATTTTGATACAATTCTAATATTTTTGAAAATTAAAATATTTAAAAAAAAAAAAAAAAATGCAAAATAAATAAATGCTTTTAATTGAAGATTTCAGAAGTTCGAAAGTAAATTTGTTTCCATATGAAAAAGTTACCTTTACTTATACAGAAACTTAATAGCCTACCGTCGTGTTATAGTTTTATAAGGACCGCACTATGGGAACGCTCAAACTTTTTAGTTTTAAAATAATATTATCAAGAACAAGTTGATAAAGTTTTCTTTTTCTACTAGTAATTAATTGGTCTACCTACAATTATAAACTTTTATAAATTAATAAAATATTTACAAAATAAATAAAAAATTAAAAAATAAATAAATAGTTTTAATTTAAGATTGCATATGTTGAAAAATCAAATTAATTCAATTCTAAAAAGTTTCGTTTACTTACTCTGACAGTGACTTATCGACCAACCCTCGTGTTGTATGCTCTTTTAATGGCAACTCTTGTTAAAGGTAAGCTGAAAGGTAACCCTGACTAGGCGTAGGGGTCGTGGCCCAGTTGCACAGATGCGTGAGGCATAATCGAGCCTAAAATCGAGGCTAAATGAATCCATGTGCAACATGAGCCGACGCGTTCAAACGCATCAAATGCTGTTTACAATTTGCATATTTATTCGTATTCGAAATTTGTATTCGTAAATAGAAAATGAATATTCCACAACACGGCACCTATTTAAATGTTCATTTTGAATAAATTATGTTCGGTAAACAATTGTACATGGATGTGGATACCCCAACTGCTCTACAGCCATACGTACACCTCGTACCAGAGCCCTCTTTACCCCTTCAGATTCTCCGGAATCGAGGGTATCTCGGTTTGTCGCTGACTACGCGTCGTTTATCTTGGTGAAGCGGAAATTGAGGTTGAGTTCGCGCTTAAAACTTTGTTGCCAACTGATTATCGCTGACACGCCAAGAGCTTCTGGCCCAGCCAACAACTCCTTCAACAACTCCTGCCACAAGTTGCAAGTATAGCTTACTGAATTTATATGTCTTTCACTCGCTTCTTGTGGGTGGTTTTTTTTGCGCCCAACATTTCTCGTCTGCTGTCAGAAGGACGACGACGAAATCAGAATCAGGGAGCCAAACTCTTTTGCCAAAGAGACGTCAGAGCTCGACAGTTTTTGGCGATAATTAATCAAGACCATCTGCATTCACAGGGCGTAAAAATGAAATGTCACAATAAAACCATTTGCGAGTCCTTTCCAAATGGACATACACACATATATGTCGAATAACTCCCAACACTAGCGACAATTAGCTTTTGTCAGAGGCCATGACAAACGGATTATACAAACGCCTCAATCATTCTGGTCCCAAGAAAATATAAATAGAAAAAAACCGAAAAAAAAACAAGAAAAAAGCTAAAAAGGACGCGACAAGAAGTCAGTGTTATGCCTACCAAGCTGATGTCCTGCCAGACGGCTTTATAAACGCTCTACACCGCGAGAAAGCCTTTCTAATTGACTTTCATTTTCTTTTCGCCAGCAATTTATTTCCTTTGACTACGCTGAAAAATTTGCCACATCACACTTTTCCACTTGGAGGCGTTACTTTTTCGGCAACTTTTAAAACAATTATCGCTTAAGTTTTCGTGTTGAGCTATAAGAACTTACATTAAACTTTCAACTATACAACATTAAACCATTAATTTTCTGAAAATAGACATTTTTTTTAAATAGCTGAAACCCTTTTAAATTTATTTTCCGCAAATCATGGGAATATTTCTTGAATTTCTTAAAGATATTTTTTGATTCTTAAGTATTTTTTTAAATTGTAAATCATTTATTTTATTTCTTTAGTTGAAATGTAAATTATAAGTGAAAAGTTTATATGCGTTTTTCTGAAATTTAAACACATTTCTGTCTTTATTAAAAATGTAAATTGTACAGTCAACAAATGTAAATTTTTATTATTATAATAAAAATAAGTGGAAAAACTTAGATGTTCAAACTTTTCAAGTGTACATAAAAATTATTTTCACAACATTTATCTAGCTGCAAGTTTTAACAACAAAGTTTTGTTTTCCAAAAAATATTTATTTATTCATTAATATCTTTTTTGCGCCCTTTCATTTCTAACTTTCCTCTACTTCTCACTTTTGTCACAAATGGAATAAACAAACACAGCTCAAAATGTAGATCTCAATTCTATTCCAAGTATTTTGTCACTTTCGAAGTAAATTTATCTTTCAAACTTGGCATTTTTTATAGCCAAGTAGTTTGAGTGTATTTCCACACACACACACACAAACACAAACACAAATACAAAGACATATGTATGTAAGTGCGTATAAAATTCAGACAACTGTTGTTCTGTTTGGTCAGAGGATGAGATGGAGTGAGAGAGAGAGAGAGAGATAGAGAGTGAATGGCAGAGCGAGAGGCAATCGTTGTGTAAATGATGAATCTCCCCGATGAACTTTGGCCGCATAGAGGTCTCAGGGCGCGACACTT
This sequence comes from Drosophila phalerata, assembly GCA_951394115.2. Lineage (NCBI taxonomy): Eukaryota > Metazoa > Arthropoda > Insecta > Diptera > Drosophilidae > Drosophila > Drosophila phalerata. The sequence continues at coordinate 33,369,941 of OX596005.2, read as the reverse complement.
GTAAAGCTGTCACAACATTAATCAAATCGAGAGTGCAAAACAAATGCATGCCATAAATTTACAGTTCAGTCCCTGCGGCCAGGTCAGGTCAGACCAGTTCAGACCAGTTCAGACCAATTCAGACCAGGCCCGAATAACCAGAGGACCTGGCCAACACACTGGGTGAAAGTGATGAACCTCATCGCCAGGACACGTGACAAATATTCTACTAAATTCGCAGGTATTCGCATTTGTTGGTTTCTGGTTTCTGGTTACCACTACAAAGTGGTAACATACAGTTACTCAACAAATGCTGTTCACAATAAAAAAAATTACATAATGTATTTTATTTATTTTTTAAATATAATAAAATAAAATATAATAAAAGGAGTAAGTCTGTGAATTTCATAGATATTGAAGAATGTTCGTTTAAAAAGTTCGAGTTTAGTTTTTAGAGTTTTTGACTTAAAATTTGGTTTTAGAGTTTTTGATTTGAAATTTGGTTCAAGTCTATAAAAAAATAAATATATTTTATTTTCTTAACCGTTTGCCAATTGTTTTTTGATTTCTTTCGGCATATTTAATATGCCGATTTCTAACTTTTTAAATAAAATAATTTAAGAATTTAATTTGATTTCATAATTATTTTCTGATTCTTATAAAATCAAGCTAAAATAAAATGCATAAATATAATAAAGAAACTAAAACAAGATTATAGTATTATTATAATTTTTACTTTTTGTTTTTAAATAAATTTAAGCTTGATAGTAAAACATAAATATACAAAATTAAAGAATGTATTTTTTTAATTAAGTTTTTGTTAGATAAGAAGACAGTAGAAACTAGAAAAGCTATTAATTTTTTTTTGTGCAAAATAAATTACGTGAATTTTTTTTCTTTGTTAGAACAATTACTGGACGAACTGTGTTTGAATATATGTATCAGAATGTGTATGTCGACGATCGGCAGATTGAGGCGCAAGGACATTTGGCTTTCCGGTTGTTGAGCATCTCGTTTAATGACGCAATGTCGTTGGCAATGATAATGATGCCGATGCTGATGGCAGTTGACTGTGCCACATGTAGCATGCTGCCAGTGGATGGCGTGCCACGAATTCGAGCTTGCACCTCAGCTCAGAACTCGAAAAATGACAGGGAACGAGTGTCCTCCCGTGGCAATTAGCCGTCCTTTACGAGGTATGAAAAACTTTCTCTCTCTCACTCTCTCTCTCTCTCTCTCTCTCTCTCTGTCACTCTCTCTCTCGCGTATCAGTTTTGTGAAGCGAAAGCGTAAACGCGACTACAACCTAATTTGCTGAAATGGACCCAAAAAGCAGTCAACCATTGAGCATAGGACTCGAAAACCGAAGCTTATTTCAACACACATTGAACGAAGAAATGGCAACTTTCCTCCTCCTCCCCATCTTCATCCCTCTCTTCCCCCTCTCAAATTGCCATGCACACTTGCCACACAACATATTCAACGTATAAATAATGTTTACTTAACGCTTTAACAATTTGCTACCCATAAAATAAACAAATTTTGCAACATTCCCATTCAAATTCAAGTATTACAAATTTCCTACAAATCCCTGCAGGATGTTTTGGGTTAGTAGAGACTGTAAATCTGTATTCAATATTGATTATTCAAATCTGATTCACAAATTGTCTAATAAGGACCTCAATTGTTGCCCACATGTATCGAAATGTATTAAATCGATACTCATATATAGATTATTCATATGAAACTCTTTGAATGTAATGTAATCAGAACAAACTTCAATCTTACATTGCTTTGTTAAAACTGAACCGATTTTCAAGCGGAATGTCATTTTTATTATTTGGTTTCTAAATACATTTAGCATTAACATTTTTTTCATGTAGAGAATTTAATATTTTTCGACCACCTCAGCCAGCATCCGATAAGGGAATCCTTTGGAATTTTGGAAATTGAAAATTGAAAAATAGTATGAATAGTTAATTCAATACTGGTTCTGAGACCTTGAATATTTCTGTAAAATTTCATGATAAATTGATCAAAGCTGAAACGATTTTGAAACGGAAAATGGTTTGGCCTCTATATTTATTCCGCATTCAAATGTAGTTGTGTGTTCTTTGTAAATTTAGAATTTTAAACACACATTCGAGCAACACCGAAAAGGCGATGAATGCTCACACAAGACCGACGATTTTTTGCTTTATTTTGGCAAAAAGTGACGGTGAAAAACTCTTGACTGACGCCAGCCTAATATATGCAGTTCCCCAGGCAAAGTTTTTTTGAACACGTGGAGTCTAGCATAGGAAAAACTTCTTGTAAAACGAGTATATTTACATAAGTGCGGTACTTTGTGGCTCTGTCTATATTTTAAAAATAATATTGAAAACATTGTTACAAAAATTGTTTTTAAATTCTTAGATTTCTATTAAATTGCAGCTCATAATCTTAGCGTAAATTAATTATCCAGTGCAGGATTTTCGGAAGTGAATACAAAATAAGCAATTCATTTTTGCAAAATTTAGCGGGTTGCATTTCATTTGAGTTAATAAATTGAAGTCCCATAAAGTGAAAAATTATATATTTAAAATATTTTAAATATAATATAATTTGAAATCTGATTAAGAAAATTGATTATTATAATTATTGCCCTTAATATACTTATGTCAAAAACACACACGAATTATTTAGATGTTTTTCTATTTAATGTGGTCTTACTTGTCGGATTTATAGAGTGGATAGGATTCAATGGGTGTTATCAGAGCTCTGTTAATTTGCAATTCACAAACGGGCAATTAAGATGCGATCTAAATTGATAATGACACTGCAGCGATGTTTCAACATTGACATTCTCAGTTGTTGTAATTGATAGATTAACGGACGGACGGATGGATGAATAAATGGATAGATAGATAGATGGATAAATGGAGGGTGGATGGGGAATTTGGGTAAGGAATTGGCTGCAAGTGATTTTGCTTTGATCCAGGTTAAACAGCTAACACGCTGTGAACCAACGCGAATCCCGGCAAATCCACTCATGTGGAATACACTTAATACCCGCACATGTTACCACAAAGCGAGGCAAGGTGCAGGAGGAGAGGCAGGAGAATTGGCTGCAGCTAGTGGGTGTCCTGGTTGAGTCCTGGTTCAACACGCCTCCTCCGCAATTGCGCCAAAAATAAATTACGTTGTGGCAGGGTGAAAGCGACACCGACACCGACACTGACTCCAACACCGACACCGACACTGACTCCGACACCGCGACGTGGAGACGTGGAGACATGGAGACATGGAGACATGGAGACATGGAGACATGGAGACACGGAGACGTGGAGACACGGAGACACTGAGACACCACGACAACAGAGACCGTCAACCGCTCACAAAGAATCAACGCGCACATTTTTAAACACACACACACAAAGATGCTTTGTAGGATGACAAGCCCGGAATCCTGGCGATCGACATGAAGGGACAGGCAATGTGGCATTTGGGTTCGGGGAATGGAGAATGGGGAATGGGAAACTTGGTGGCGCAACAAAAACAACCAACTAGTAGCAAAGGCTGCAGTCAAGCGTACATGACTTCAGAAGACCCAGTACTTATTTGGTAAAAATGAAAAATTGTATAAATAAAATAAAATTTATTTTAAAATTAATCCACTTTAGCACTACATGTCACTTATTTACCTTAAAACTGTCAATATAGCTCCTAATAAGAGCTAGATCTAAGTGTTTAAGCATGCGTACAGAAAATTCTGCGACTTGCAAAGGATTAAAAAATGCAAATTTTAAATTGATTTGCTCAGGATATACAGAAACTAATATACCCAATTTACTGCCTCTAGCTCTTAATAAGAGCTAGACCTAAGTGTTTAAGCACGCGAACAGCAAATATTGGATTAGGCTATACTTAATCGGTAGCTAATGTTTTTAAATAAAAGGTGTGCTCAATGGGTTGTACATCTCTTTCTCCTTTTCAAAAAAACGAATAGACCCTTTGTACATTTTTAGTACAGGGTGTAACAAACGCTTGCCGCCTAATTCGGATTTCAGGGCGTCAGTCTGCGTTCTTCCTACAATTTTTATCTGCTCTGCCGCCTGTTGATAAGGCGGGATACGGTGGCGTCTACTCCCACCACACATTTCACTTCCCTCTTCTCTGTCTCAGTCCTCACTTCCTAACTTCCTCACTCCCTCCACTTCCCCTCAATCTGTGCCGTGCAACGTTCGTTTGACGTTGAAACATGTCATGTAGTTTTTCTTTCCAAACAAACGACACCCACAACACACAAACATTCATATTAGTGTGTGTGCGTGTGTGTGTGTGTGTGTGTGTGTGTGTGGGTGTGGTTGTGCGTGTGTGTGCGTGTGTGTATACTGTGGCACTTTCACTACAAATGCGACACCACATTTGGTGGGCTTGTCTGCCTTGTCTGACTTTTTTTCCACATGTTGAAGTTGCTACTGGAAAAAGGGACAGCAAAGTCAGGACATGAGAGGGGGGTGCGTCTTTTTGGCGTGCTTCCTCTACGCTTTTCCGCTTTTTCCGTATGTGCCACGTGCGGCAAACTTGCCGCTTCCCCACACACACACACACACACACACACACACACACACACACACGCACACACACACACACACACGTGCAGCTGCGGTTAGTTTTCCTCTTTCCTCTGTCGTCTTTACTTCTCTCTATTTCAGTCGACTGTTTTGGTTAGCTAGGTGTGTGTGTGTGTGTGTGTGTGTGTGTGTGTGTGTGTGGGTGTGTGTGCCAAGAGTGTGAGTGTGTGTGGTAAGCGTGGTTTCTTTGTCGCACCAACAAATGCGGTGGCGCTCATTGGATGGAACAGATTGGTTAAGAGTTGATTTTATGGGGCGTACAATAGCATGATTTCTCTTCCACTCTCCCACTCCCCTTCTCCACCCTTTCCCCACCAAATTCTTCCCTCCAACCCACCCTCTGGGAATTGGTCGGAAGTGAGTTTTTGCGTTCAAAGATTTCATCAATATGGAAGTTGGCAGGCAAAGTGTACTAGGAAATTCATCTCTTGGAATTTCCTAATAATTCAATTTCAACTTGAAGCTACACTCTCTCTCTCTCTCTCTCTCTCTCTGTGTTAGTTGACTTTTCACTGCCTCTCTCATTATTATAATGAGCTACAGTCTGTCTGTCTATCGGCTTACACATCGGCAATGTTACATCTGTAATCTGTCCGAATCTGGCATTGATTGTGTCCAGTTTTGCGAGCCTGCAACAATTTGTGGCTAACACTGAAAATTGAAACACACTCCTCTCTCTCTCTCTCTCTCTCTCTCACTCACTCTCTTCTATGCACAACATTGGCTAACTAAACACATAGAAGTACATATACATGTATTGCCCGCTTTTAGCTCACCTTCTTCCCCTTTCCTCCTCTCTCCCTCTCTTTCTCAGTCTCTCCCCTTTCGTTTGCTCACATGGCCAAGTTGCCCATGGGCTTGGCACACTCCGGCCCAGGAGCACAGTCGACAGTCGAACACACACGCCTTTGTTTAAGCCGTCAACGTTGTCAGCGTTCAATGTTTGCCAATGGGAACCATCTAAAAACAGGAGCGGGAACATGAAAGGGAGAGGGAGGGGGAGAAGAGCTCATGTTTTTGCTCGCTACCCAAATAAAAGTCTGGGAGTTTCATAACCTTGTGACAATGTATCAGGCAGCCATATATAGTGTAAGGATTGTCATTTTAATTCAATTCCTGCTTTTCTATTAAATAAAATATAATAATAATAATAAGATAGTGTGTACTATATATCTATATCAATGTATATCAATAAGTTTGATATAATCAGTTGTGTTCCAGAAATCTCTGGAGTTTTTGAAGAGAATTGGTTTTGAAAACAACCGTTCGAAATGTCGGTGTTCCATAAATGTCAGAGATTTTGTTTTTTCTTGACATATTTTCGAAGTCCCTAAAATGGGCATATTTCCAGTCTTAACAACATTTTTATATTCAGAAATATTTTATATAATTAATTAATTTATAAAATTTGAATTTAATTCAATAAATATTACAATTTGTCAAATCTGTCAAGTCTGTTGTATTAAATGCCAAAATATCAATAAACAAAATTCTATGACAATACAGTTTTAATTAATACGCTAATTTATACAAATTTATAGACTAACCAACCATCTTACAATGATTGTATTTTAGCAGAGATACAAGAGTTATAATTCTATTTTTTGGAACTGTTGAAATATTATTACTTATTAGAAACCAATTATTTATATTATAGGATTTCAAACTAACGATTTCGCTCAGCTTAAGATTTTTCAACAAGTTTTTTAATTTCTTTTTTTATTTTAATTTGCATTCAATTTTTTTTTTTTCTAATTTCTTTGTTATTGGATTCAATCTAAACGCGGTGAAAATACGGTTATAAGTTTTCTCACTTAGAATTCTTAAAACTCACAGTTGAGTTCACTTGTGTTTTTTTTTCGTTTTTCAGCTTTTACTAATAATATTATTTTCTTTTTACCAGCTTTTCTTTCTTTCAATTGTATCGAACGTTTAGCGGGTCTCTCACTGTCGAGCACACTCAAGTGCAGTGTTATCGCCTGTTCGAACTCAATGACGTCGTCTGCGGCTTGTCCTAGGTCTGCTCATCTGTTTCTTTCAGTCCCCCTCGGATGGAACTCCACTTGACTGTACCTGCTGCTGGTAATAGTCATTGTCATTGTCGTTGTTGTCGTTGTCGTTGTTGTTGTCGTTGTTGTTGTATTTGGTTGAGTTGTTCTCACAGCTGGGTTCGAGGCGAGGTACTAACAACCATTCCGAGTCCTTTTGTTCCACATTTGACTCCGTGTTTGCCACCAAAGTCGCACGTGGCATTCAACAAACCACGGAGACTTATGTGTACGCATTGCTGAGAAATTGGCGGAACAGAGGAACAGATTCATACGGTATGGTATGGTTTGGTATGGTATCTGGTATCTGGTCTCTGGTTTAAGGCCTCCTTAATGACACATACGCATATGTGGGCACGTATGTACATTAGCACTAAATATGGATGTCGTTAAGGACAGGAAACGTATAATTTGCACATTTATGACTTTGTAATAGACTTCATAACATCCAGAACAACAGAAGATACTCTGCCAATCGATAATTGTTTGCTATGCAACACTGACGCGCTTAGAGTCCTTCAAGAAAGTATCAAGAATTCACACTTTGAATTCGAATCAGTAGATTTAGAGGAGACAGAATAGATCTCAAATGGAAGCAAACACGGAACCAAGTAAAATATATAGAAAATTTATGACAGTTATTGTACTCGAATATAAATTATAAAATAAATATTATTTATTAGTTTTTATCAAGAAATAATAGTGTATCTGAATTTTCCATATACCCATTCAATCAAATTAGTTTGTTGTTCATTTTAAACACATAAATATTGAATACTTAAAATGTTCATTCCGACCAAACGTAAGACCGTTCATAATAGTTACCAAAATAATCAATCATTTTCAGTCCTGTTGCTATTAACTGGTCCGATATATATTGTTTCATTTAAAAGAATTTAAGCTGCAATAATTACTTCATTAGATGCCGAACAACTAGGATCATTAAGGGAATTGGGTCACTTAAAGCTAAATCGACTTTATCTGATAAAATCCATAATAAACATGGTGCCTATTAATGTTGTTGCAACCCTTGTGGCAGGCTCTAGTAGAGCACACATGAAGGTGCTAATGGGAAGTGTTTCGACAGTGGACAGTGGACACTCGACAGTGGACACTGGACGGTGGTAAGGGGTTAAAGGGGATTTCCCTAGGGTGTTTAGCTGATTGCTAGCTATTTTTGTGTGTTTTCAACATAATGGGTGTTAAATTGGATTTATCGCTTGACCAAAATGATTTTCCGCCTTTTAGCGAGTGCCGAGTGCCGTGTGCCGTGTGCTGTGGGCTGTAGACTCCGACTCTGGCTAAGGGCAACTTAATTAAATTTCACATTTTTAGTTTATTTTTAAACGAAGTTGACAACGAAAAACAGGTCATTAGGAGCATTATCGCATCATAATTCTGTCAGTGCGATAACAAAGCTTTCAATTCAATTTAACTACCACACACACACACATGACACCTACCCTCCAAGTCCCCCTTCTTCCATCTTCCCTTCTCCCTTCTCCCTTTCCCCTAATCCCCTGTTTCTCTGTTACAAATGTTGCTTATGTGTTGATTTTGAAGCTGGTAATGTTCGGTGTGAATGTCGAATACAAAACGTGATTTGGGGCCGGGAAATGGAAGTGAGAGAGGCAGGGGTGGATGAGGGGGGAGATATGTCAATGGGAATGGCATATGAATGTACACGTGTGTGAGTGTATATGGATATATGAGGGCCAGATTCATTGTATTCATATGTAGTTGGCCAACAGAGACTGTTTCGAGATTGTCATCCCTTCGAGACTACTGTGCGACGAGAAGAGATTGGGGACTCGACTGTTGATGTTGTTATACTCGGCACCCATAGGGTTAATGAGTATAACAGCTTTGTGACAATGCATGTAACAGACTGAATTAGTCATCTCCAACTCAACAAATTAGATGACAAATGAAAAAGCGAATGACAAGGAATATTAAGAACTTAGAACATTAAAGTTTGGGACATTAAAAATGTTTAATTTTTTATTGGAAGTTTCCTCAAAATTTTAAATAACATGGTACAAGTTTTAGTCTCCTTTGTTGAGGATCCTTTCGTATAATCTACAAACTTAATGTTAATGGTCTCGGTTGACTCGGATTGTATTAAGAAAATACTTATGTAAATACAGTACCTATTCTTTTGCGACTAGGAAGTATTGTCCCTATTTTAATAATATATTTCATGAATTTTATTTTGACTTATTATTGCATTAAAAATCGAACAGTCTAATTACTAGACTGTAGAGTTTCACTGACTTTGATATATAGTATTTTTCGTTAGTTGAGATTAAAACTAATAGTTACAAAAGTACCGAGCATCTTTTAGTCGAGTACGCTCAACATTAGTGCTCTTACATGCTGTTTTTGAATGCAGGCCCATAACGATATTGTATCAAGTTGTGGGTTTGGTGGGGAAAAGGGGAGTTACATTGTTTTTGTCGTTGCCGTTTCTGGTGTAATATATAATTTGAACAGAAACAGCAACAGAAACATAGAGAGAAAGAGAGAGAGAGAGAGAGAGAGAGAGGGAGGGAGAGAGTGAGAGTCAAACATCTGTCAAGTGTTTTACAAAATTGGGTCCTTGTTTACTTTTTATCAAGCGTACTCCATAAATGAACTCACCCACAAAATGCCAAATGTACGAGTACTCGTGAATAAGTTTCATGTGCAAGTGAATATGTGAATATGCTTGTATGCATATTTATGTTGACTTTTGAATATATTAGTTGGATCGTTTAGAGCAATCAGGTCTGTCATTCAAAAGTGTCTGACACAGTCAGAGAATTCGTCCTTCTCCCTGAATTCTTGACTGGACACTGGCCCCAAAAAAAAACAAAAAAGAAAGCCTGCATCCGATTTCTAGTTCGTTTCACTTCATTTTTGTCCTACTCAACGCTCGGTGGCATTTCAAATGTAAACTGCCAAGTAGGCATTTCGGCCATAAGAATTTGCATAATTTACTTAGTTGAATATCCGACAAGCCGCAAAGGGACAATCACAGGGCAGCTTCCTCTCAGACACAGCTCGGAGTCTCCCCATTTGGGGGACAACATCAATGTAGATGTACATATTTGTTTTCTTGTTGTGCCTGTTACTCGTATTATAAAAAAGGGTATATTAAATTTATGTCACATGGAAATACCCCATAATGTATATATTTTCTCGGTCAACAGAAACATTCGAGTTCTCAGAAACTGTAAGAGCTAGATGAACTACATTTGGATCTCAGGTTTTTTTTTCACACTACTTAGACCAAGAGTTTTTGTAATACATATTTTTGACTCCGATTTCTGTATAACATTTTTAAAAACATCTACATAAATATATCCCAGAGTTTAAGTATGAGAGCTAGATACATAGAATTTGGTGGACAGACGCGCATTTTAACCACGAATATCATAGTGTTTCAAAGAAAGATTTTCACGCCTTCAAAAATAGAAAAATATATACAAGATACAACGATTTTTTGATAGTGATATTTAAGCACTTCTACATCAAATATATATAGCTTTAGGTATGGCTGTTTGAAGTTTGTCATTTTGAAGCGGAAGAAGTTTCAAGTTGATAAATTTAATATATTTTAATTAGGTGACGGGTATTTGAACGTCGTGCACTCGATTATAACGTTCAGACTTGTTTTCTTTCTCGTCCGTCTGCTTCAAACACAAACAACAACATGAAGAACAACAATAACAATAACATTTGAGTCGAGTGTTGTGTCTACGGCAAATCTGTTGATGAAGTTGTCCAACTTAAAGTGTCACACTCCGAACTGCAAAAAGTGATTGCCATTAAACGTGTCAATGCTCCGACATCTCATCCATGGTTCCAATGTCCATGGATTGAGATTGAAATTGAGATTGAGATTGATATAATGGTCCATTTACACCTCTACCTTTGTGTGTCTCTCCATCTGTGTGTTTGTGGTTGTTTAAATTGAATTTGCATAACATTTTGAGAATTCTATTTGAAGCTTGCTTCAACTTCAAGTCATTGTCGTATTTTGTAGCCCATTATATATTAATTATTTACGTAATCTCAACAATGTATATTATTGTAAATTATGACACTACTGCAACTTCCAGGTGTGTGTAGATGTGTGTGTGGGTGAGTGTGTGGGTGAGTGTGTGTTTGTATAGGTGTGAAGGGCTTTGTCTTTGGCATTTAGGCCACAAAAAGCTATTAATTGCAAATTAATTACTTTGCCAGAATTTTGGGCTATCAATCAATAAATTTGCTAACTAAAACCAACTAAACTTATACAAAATATTTATGGCTAGTAGACAGTTTTCCTCTTCCCCCTCTCTGCCCTAATCAAGGACCAGAAAGAAAGTTTTCTTTTTTTTTCTAACTTAATATATTCACTAATAAATCCCAGATAAATTTAATAAACGTAACTTTAATTTTTTTGAAATAATAAATATATAAATTAGATATTTCATTTATATTTATGAATTTCTATTATATTCATCAAATTAATTTTAATTCTTTAAGAAAATTGTTCAAAGTTTTAGAAGTTATTTGATGAATAAAGTGTGTTGCTGAAACTGTATAGATTAAATAAAATAAAGCTTTAATAGTTAATTTTACATTGTTATTATATTTTCTAAGAAATCATACTTAATGTAAAATTTTACTTAAAATTGACATAATTGTTAGATTGTTATTTTTATTAAAATGTTACGAAATAGCACTTATTTTTAAGTTTATTTAAACATTGTTATTTTTGTTATAATATATTTTTTTACGTAATTTTCATTTTCTTAAAATAATAAAAATATGTAATTATATAATACATTTATTTTTATGAATTTTTATTATATTCATCAACTTTATTTTCCAAATTCTTGAAGCAAGTTGTTCAATGTTAAGTGTAGATATATTCGACTCCAAGTGACTTTGCTGAACTGATTTATGCCAAGCCATGAAATTAACATCTGTTTACTCTTATCGAGCGTCACTAATTGCTCCAAGCATACAACATTCCTCATAAGCCAGAAACACCCTGTGCCTTGCTGCTTTTCGGATCTCTGATTGATTTTATGTGACTTCTGAGTAGTGTGTGCCAGACACTCGTCTTCCTCCTAGTCTCCTATTCTCCTATCCTCCGATTCTCCTACCCTACTCACTTTCGACTTTTCGATATATTTGTTTTTATGACACTTGGTCGCCCTTTTTGTTTGTTGTTGTTGCCTGATGAGTTTGAATAATTTGAAAATGAAGCGCGCATAGAATTTGAAGCAAAGTGACTTTAATGGGGCGATGAGGGGAAAACTGACGGTGTCGATACAAAGAAACACATACACATGCATATCAATACGTGTACAGTATGTCAAGTAATTGTTGTGACAAAGAAAAATTTCTGAGTATTGTAAATTTTTCAGTTTTAAAAATAACTAAATCAAATGAGTGCAATATTTTTCTTTTCTTCCCTATCCTTATCCTTAAGAACCTTAATAAACATTAATAAAAGAGCCAAAAAATAAAAACCAATAGACATTTTTTTTTACAAAATAAAATTGTGAATTTGTTTCTATGTCCAAACAATTTCTGGAAATACTGTATATGTAAAATGAATATAAATATATATAAATACTAGTGGTTTTAACAGTGGTGGCAGAAACAGAGGCAGAGGCAGCGGCAGAGGCAGCGGCAGAGGCAGCGGTTGTTGCCGTTTGATGTGGCTGCAACAAGCAGAGGGAAGGGGGCGAATTCATGTCGCATATTTCGGTGTTGTTTTGTGTTGCATTCAAACAATGCAAGGCGCCAGGAAGTGATTTTTTAGAGGAAACACAAAAAAAAATAAAACCACGAATGTTCAAAACTAAATACATTTTAATAGTTGTCAATTCAGTTTATCTATTCACAATGAACAACTATTGACTCACTTCATTAATAAACAGTCCCTAAAGATTTAAACTCAATCGTTTTTAAATAAATAATAATATGAATATCAATTGAAGTCAATTCATTATCAATATACTCATTGAATTCAAAGCACTCTTTGCAAGTGTATTACAAACATCAATTTTGGCTACATTCCAGTAGACCATTTATTCTGAAAGCTTTTAAGCTTTTGCCAAAATGTGAACATGCTAAACTTTTCTTAGCTGATGACAGGGTGTTTCAGCTTTAATTCAGCAATGGTGAAAGCAAAGTTTGCAACCAAAAAAACTCCTTAAATAGAAAAAGGAGTCAACGAGCAGAAGCAGCAACGGAAAGACTAGTAGATACTCATTATATGTCGTGTACCAATCACAGGGACAGTGGACACTTTATAAGAATGGGTATTATGTACCAGACATATTTCAGAAATTTTTCAGACATTTTTGTTGGACCCATATACATAAATAAATTTCCATTAAAAGTAGTTTTCAATGTTAACAGACTTGTGTCAATTTTAAATTTATTGAACTAAATTAAAAAAAATATACACTTAAAATATAATATGTTACTGTAAAACTTTAATTAATTTAATCAAAGACTTCGTTAAATTTGACATCAATTTAGGACAACAGATATTTGATTTTTGATCGAAAAGTATTTGCAAAAATTACATTTGAATTGTTTGTTCCTCAAATTATTATTGTATGATCTTTTAATATTAGTTTGAAGCATGTAAATTTCATAAAAACATTGGCACCATATGCTCAAGAACTTTGCTTGAAAAACAAAATGACAGCAATCAACAAAAAGACATTTTCTTATAAATTTTGTCACTTTTAATTTCTAATGTAGTGTATTTTTGTTTACATTTATGTCACTGATACACAGCACTCAAACACACTATTTTGGTGAAGGAAAGTGGGGAAAGTGGAACTCACCTTCATTCTGGGGATTAATCGGACTATAGAAAGCCTGAGCCACAACAACTGCAGTGAGAATCCAAAGCGAGTGTAAGGACATTGTGAAATCACTGTGCTACAATGCAAATCAGATTAGTATAAACACTATGAATATAACTTTGTTAGGTCCGATTTAAAAGAGGAGCAGCTTGAAGAGGTTGGTCTGTTCCTGCTGACGATGTCCGAAGAAATGAGCAACTGCGTCGAGCTGCTGAGCAGGTGAATGCTCCTCCTCAAAGGATAATACCAGCATTCGCTTTGTTTGCGTGCCAGCACATGCAGCACATGTATATGTATATGTATATGCATATCTATATGTATGTGTATGTGTATAAGTATGTATATATGTAAGTCCTTGTCCGGTGTCCGCTTTGGTGCAAAAGGACAGTTGCCCCCGTGATTCGTTTGTCTAGACTCTAGACGACTCGAAAAGGATACACATGAGCTTTTGCATATGCTCCTTTCCTTTCCTCTGGCATGGGCTTGGCCAGCAGAACAGCTCCAGCTCCAACTCCAACTCCAACTCCAACTCCAACTGCAGCTCCAGCACCGGTTAAAGCCATCAAAGGCAACGACAGTGGGCGTGGCAAGTCCATCGCTTACTTGCAAGTAGCCTGACGCTAAGCCAGGCCGGAAGAGGTGCAGTAATGTGAATGTGAGTGTGAATGTAAGTATGAGTGTGAGTATTAATGTGAGTGTGAATGTGAATGCCTTTTAAGCTCCTCATCGCATGGCAAACAAATCAAATTGTGGGTGATTTCGTAGTGTTGTCAATGCCTCACTAAATTAAACACACATAAATAAATAAATTATCTCAAATTAACTTGACCATTTCAGCTTTTAAAAAGAGACTGTTCAGCACAATTGAAGACGCCTTAATATATTTGTATGTCTGCCATCTTAATACATTAAATATTATTAATATAAATAATTCAAATAATGGAGATTTTCGTAGTGTCGTCTATGACCCAATAAATAAATTACCTATCCAAATCGATTTCAAAAAAAGAAAGCTGACAAACATTAATAAGATTGGTGGCAAAAATAGAAACACAAAACTAGAAAACTTCTAATTATTAATCCAAAAACAGGAAACAATTAATGGGTTATCAATCGGTTTCATCACATAAATACATATATGTGATTGCTATTTCTCGGACTTTTTTTCAGAGTATACTTTATTTAAAATCTATACATTATTTTTGGGATTTTTAGAATTTTTTTACTACTGTTATAAAAAAATTTAATAAAAATAATGTCAATTTACAGTATTTTTTATTATTTATGGTTGATAAAAATTGTATACGATATCATAACTTATAAACTAAGTGTCTACTATTGTTTCTCCTTATTAATGAACTAGATATTTCCTAAATTTTGTATTCTGAGTAATGTTCATATATAAAATTTCTAGATTTTGCTTTTTTATCGAGTAATTTTCTTTAATTACTGGTATTCAATGTTAGAACTTATCTTTTTGTCTCTTTCATATTGTTTTTATGATTCTTAAACAATTATTTGATATTCACTTAACATGCCAATAAATCATATTGTGGGCAGTTTCATCTTTGTCTTACTCAATGAAAATACATAAATAAATGATAAATGTAAATCAACTTGACCCCTTAAATCGCTTTAAGAGATTGTTCGGCTCAATTGGAGATACTTAAACATATTTATTTAGTGGTGTGTTCAACCACAATTTTGTTTTAATAATTTACGCAAATGTAAGGAAGACAAAAGGACAACAACATCGACATCGGTGTTTTCCGCGCGTTTGCTCCTCAAAAGAGATGCAGGAGCTTCGTTAAAATGACAAAGCAAAATAAAACTGACAATTACTGGGTGGAAGCGGCCCGTTTCCCCAGTACTCCCCAGTACTCCCCAGTTCTCACCATTTGGCAGAGGTCCTTGCTGATGATTGCCAGAGACAATTGGAGACTCATTTACATTTACGAAACGAAACCGAAAGCGATTCTGAATGCGAATTCGAATGCGTTGGCATGTCGAAGGCAATGCCTGGTATTCAGTCCATCAACCCACGAGACTCTCAGCCCATCAGCCCATCAACCCATCAAGTCATCAACCCATCGGTCCATATGCTGGCATTGTTCGACACAAATGCCTATAAGCTGTGCAAATTGAATTGCCAAGGTTGCCGAAGGATCGACTAACCTGACTGTCGACTGTCGACTCTCGACTCTCGTGATGACTCTTCAATGAGTAAGCGAAACTTGACAGGATAACAACGACAACAGCTGCTTCAATTATACTATGGTGACAAATTCCATAATATCCACCCAAATGCAAACACAAACAAATTAACACACAATTATTTGGAATTAGTTCCCTCTATTGACAACAATCAACGTATCTCTCCCAATTATCAGCTATTAAATACAACTTACACCTCATTTGACGTATTACTCTCACTTATCAATATTCACATTTCAAACACGAGTTTGACTAAATTTATTGCTTATATAAGTTAGTTAAACATTTTTTGAATGTATTATTTAAAATGCATATCACAACAGTAAATATTGCCTATAAACTTATTTGAAATCGATTACGACAATTAAACAATAGGCAAATATTATGCATTTATTGACAAAAGAAGTAAACTTCACAAATTGGATAATCCACGAAACAAACTAAAATTAAATGCAAAATGAATTTGGAGGTCAAACTTTGACCAAAATGACATTCCTTTTAAAAATTGGTTAATTTTTGACAAAGTTATGCTACTTAGAATATGATCAGACATTGGATTAAGCCGCTTTACAAGTCAAAATTTATGTTCAATTTGAATTGATTTTCTACAAAAATTTGAAAAGTCTCAAAATCATATTTAAAGTGTTGTTTTAGACTTATTGCGATATAGGCAATTGATAAAAAGTAAAAACATGAGATTTACAATTTTCAATTTTCAAAATTTCAAAGGGGGGACCCTTGGCATCGGAACCGGTATCCGGAGGGCAAATAATTTTTTTAACAAAATTAATTAAAGTTGAATGCAGAAAAAATTAAGAAGCCAAACCATGATCAATATTATATTCTTTTTGAAGATCGTTTAAGTTTTGATCAAGTTATATGAATTTGAACTTGGTAAATCCAGCTGCTTTGTATGTATATGTATGTGTGCATATTCTTTTGACAGTTTGCGAGAAAAATTCAATTTTGTAAATTGCGCTCATCACAATAAATACTAACGAGCGAAAAGGAAAGAATTGTGTGCAAACAAGAAGCAAACATTTGGTTAAATGCCAACTGGGGATTAATAGAGTAAACCAAAAAAAAGAGAACCAACCACAAGATACGAGTATCACCGACGGTATTCTTATTTAACGAGAAACAATCACAAAATATCGCAAAGTTTTTGCCAACCCTCCCGTTCCGCCCCTTGGCCCTTTATTAGGTGACAACACACGCAGCCCTTAGCGTGTTCCAGGGCTGTAAACTTTTTGGGGTTAGGGCCATTCGACTATCCTTATTTTGTTTAGAAACTATTTAATGGCTTTTCTCCAGCGCTCATCTATTGCAATGTCCCACAATTTCAAGTTTAAGACCCGTCCCAGGAGTGTACCATGAATTTCATTATGCAACTTGCCGAGTCCCTTGCAACAGCTTCGCCCCACCCCTAAGTCCACAAATGGCGCAATCAAGCGACCGCATTTTCTAGACTTGTTGAATTTTTGAATTTTAAAGTTGAATTTGACCGCAAATACCTTAGCAATAACAAGTATAAACGCATTGATTTGATCAACGATCGGAACATTTTTTAGTACTTTTAGATAAGTAATACTTCTTAACATATCTTAACATATCTTAACATATCTTAACATATTTAACATATTTAACATATTTAACATATTTAACATATTTAACATATTTAACATATTTAACATATTTAACATATTTAACATATTTAACATATTTAACATATTTAACATATTTAACATATTTAACATATTTAACATATTTAACATATTTAACATATTTAACATATTTAACATATTTAACATATTTAACATATTTAACATATTTAACATATCTAACATATTTAACATATTTAACATATCTTAATATATCTTAACACATTTAACATATTTAACACATTTAACACATTTAACATATTAAACATATTTTTGCTAGCTCATACCATCTCAGAGATCCTTATATTCATGCGTGACTACCAAGTTTAAGTGTTATATTTTTTTAAATAAATTAAGTTAACTCTTATCTTTGTCAAATAAATTACTTGATGCTAACTTGACATACTATATTTTAATTATTTAGTTACTAAATAATGTTTAAAATAAAAGTATACATATATAATGCTAATTAAACGAATAATACTATATTTAACTCATAAATGCTTGCAACTGTTGCATGCAACTCGTTTAACTTGAAGAAGTTGAATTATCCATCATGCCAAAGTTGACATCGAGTGCAATATAAATGTTAAGACAACAGCTATAAGGAAACTTCCCTGTCAGTTGTCCTGTCTGCTCATCAATCCCGAGCAAGGACATTTATGCTGTTAAATGGCCATTAGGCTTTAGGCCATATACGAATAAGTTTAGATAAACAAGCTTCAGTCGAGGAAAACGTAGAGCTCGAAAGTTTTGCGAGCTTTGCCACAAAGTTAAACGTGGCTAATAAAACTTTAGACGTCTAATTACTTAAACCACTTTAAGACTCAATCAGCCTCTTCTGCAGAATTATAATGATAATAATGATAGCTGTTTAGGGTCGGAACTATCTAGGTGATTACGGAATGGGGAAGATGTTAAAACTTTTTCTAGTTTCAGTCGAAATTGTACGTGCTCAACTCAATTAATGGTTTTATTTAAGTGCCGCAATTATGCATATAAAATTGGCCAAAATCGCATTGTTATTGCGATAATTGTATGAATGCTTCATATCAATGACATAATTATATATTAAAAGCAGAATGTGTGAGTCATGTTTGAGGTTTAATAATAAATATGCTCGCTTTACATACACTGTCCTACGAAATGTTTGGAACAGTAGACAACTTAAGCTTTATCACTGTTTTCTGACCCTTAAACATTTTTAAATTTCTAAAATATTATTTTAAAATTGAATTACATTTCGCATCTAATGTAAATATTACCAAACGTTTCTATGCGTTACTTGGGAAAAAGGACTTAATTAAATTAAATAAATGACATAAGAAATAATAAATTAATTATTTTTTCATTTTTATATAATTCAAGTAATTGTTGCTCATTCAATTGTGAAATTTTATTTATTATTTTATTATCTATTTTATTTTTTTTACTATTATATTATGTAAATAGGGTTTTAGGATAAGTTTATAAAATTAGATCCATAATATATTTTTGGACTTAAATTACAATGAACAATATGAATTTCATTGTCCAAACAACTACTTGACATACTGTAGATAAGTAAAGTTATGATAAGTTGACTTTCTCCTGCTGTTATTGTTGTGCATTTGACATTCCATAATTGTTCATTGAGGACTGAATGAAAGGTAAAATGCGTAAGTCAAATTACACTGAGCTTCTAGGCAAAAAAGAAGCTTTTGCAGCTTTACTCGCTCTCACGAATAGCATATAGCGCATCTGCTCACACACACAGGCAGCTATACGCAGGCAGTTAGAGCAGTGCGACTAGCTGTCAAAAGCTGCACAGGAGAAAGCTTTCACGGCGTATTTGCAGTTCTCTTAAGAGCTGAAGCTGCAGCATCTCGATTCTCTTAAAGGTGCAGTCGGAAATCATCCTTATCTCGGCTCGTGTGCTCAAGTACTTGAATCGGTTCGATGCCAGGAGCTGTCAGTCAGTCCTGTATCGTTTCGCACCAAAGCCAGAGCAAATCCCAAAGTATCGGACGAGCGCTATCAAAGTCCCCGCCGTGAATGGCGTTTCCTCACAATTGCCGCGAATTTACGCAATTCTCGAAAACACCTTGTCCAATTTGATGAAATTAAGACGTTCCCGTGTCCGTGTTAAAGGAAATGGAAATTCAATTCGAGAATGAACCATTTTTTCTGAAACTGAAAACTTATCAAAAGTGAACTCGAAACCAACAAATTTAAATGTCAAAACAAAGAAGTTCAATGATAATAAATACAATTTGTGCTTAGAGTAAATCTCTAGTTTTTGAGAAGATAAGCGACCGATTTTACAGAAAGTGATTAAATTACTGATTATTGCCAATTTATGTGAATCAAAGTGAAATCACAAATTTGAATGTTTGAAGAAACAAATCTAAAAAGTTTAAAAATTAAATGATTATTACTTTAATGTATGTGTTCAATTAAAGATAATAAGAGCAAAATTTCTCTAAAAATTATCCTTGGTGAATTAAAAGTGAATGCTCAAAATATTAAAACTTCATAAAAACAAGAAAATAAATCAGAAATACTATAATATATGTTTCGATTAAAGCTTTAGTTTTCGAAATAGAAAAATAAAATTGTGCTGTTGTCGTGAATCAATTTATTTTATTGCCATTAATGAAGCTTGTGAACAAAATGGCTTTGTTTTTCTCCCATCGAGAATATACAAATGTGTGTGGATGGATGAAAATGTGAAAATGGTTTGGCCATAATTTTCCATATATAGCGATTGAAGGGGTCAACGATAAAATTTGAATCGCAACAAATTCAAATTGTCTTGCGTCGATTCAGCGAAATTAATATCCTGCCAAGGGATATTATGAAACTATTCCCAGCAGGATTACGAAAATAAATGCAAAGAAAAGCCAAGGCTATTAAAGTGATAAATAAGCGAATACAATCATAAAGTGTGTGTGTGCTTTATGGCAAATAGCAGACATCTTTGGTAATTGAAATAAATTCTCAAAATAATATTGGAAAGCCACAAGCTGACAAATCCATGTAAACCTGTGCGTGTTCCTATTTAGAATTCAGGATATTGTGACGCTTAATGCGACATTTTGACAGTGACACGTGAAGGGATAACAGAAAAAGGATAATAGGCCCAATTGCCGAATGTGACGTTGATTAAATGGAAACACATCACAAAAATCGCAGCTAAATATTTGGGCATTTGAATAAATTTGGGATTACAAGACACTTTTGAAATGGTAAATCAAATAATAACATAAGCTAACATTAAATGTTAAGTAGCTTGGTATAGATAGAAATTATATCTTGTCCTTTTTGCTCTTACAGATCTGAATGTTTCACATGAATTGCAATCAAAACGGAGAATAATAATTCATTTTTCAAAATTACTTTTGACATTTGAAGTGCTCGACAAGCAGCAAAGAAGCAGAAACAACTATTCTAAAGGAATACAAGACGAAGGCCAGACTAAAAAGAGAAAAAATAATAAAAGGATCAAATGCTTACGCTTATGCAAAATTTGCTGAAGAGTTTGAAGGCAAAGGGACTGAAGAGGAAAAGCCGAGATACGTTCAGTCAATTGCGTTTGGGCCCTGAATAAGGTCTATTGCCATATGCTCGGATGCAGCTGTTGGACTAAAAGTGCTAAACGAAGCGTAAGAAAGTCCATTTTAAAGACAGAGACTCTAATTGCAGATGAGAGACATTGTTGCTGCTGGGAGTGACCAAGTGAATTGTAGCACTCGCACTTCAAAACAAGTGGAACCTAATAGAGAAATCCTTTGTCTAAGCGTGAACTGCGCTTTCTTTAAGTGAGTGTAACGCCACGCCACGCCCCCCTTCGTCCTTCGCCCCCAAGGCGAAGGTTCAGTCATGGAGCCACATTCTGGGACTCGAACCCGCAGTCTTCTTGGAGTCGCACTATTGTCCTTGATATTGGCCTCCTTCATCGAGAGCGTCCTCTGCGGCGAGAAATTGGGTAAGTGGCTTTATCGCTTTCCTTATTTACAGCTCGGCTCACATCAATGTGCCCACTTTGGCCTCACTCCTTGGGAGTAGGAGTATCGCGAATGGCGAAATGAAATCAACAACATGAACAAGAAACAACTGGGCGGCTACAGTCGGGCACGCTCGACAGTAGGATACCCTGTGCCCAGGTACTCTGTACCAAAAGTTGATTTTCGACCGATTGTTCCTATGGCAGCTATATGATATAGGAATCCGATCTGTACCAAATTTAGTCAGCATAAATAGCACCAACTAAAATTCATATTCTATGAGTTTGTTTAAGATATCTCAAAAAATAAAAAACTTTTTCATACTAAAACTTGATTTTCGATTGAGCGTCTCTATGGCAGCTATATGATATAGTGGACAGATTTGAACCAAATTTGGGCAGGATGTATAATACCAGCCCAAATGTACATGATGTCAGATTGGTCGAGATATCTCTATAAACAAAGAAGTTTTTCATACTTAAACTTTATTTTGGATCTATCGTTCCTATAGCAGCTATATGATATCGAGGTCCGATCCATAAAAAAAACATACTTGATCTGCGTACGGTATTCAGGAACCTACTTACCAAGTTTGATTTCTGTAGCTTTTATAGTTTCGGAAATCGACGCGTTTAAACAGACGGACGGACAGACAGACGATGAAACTGATCAAGAATATATATATAGTTTTCTACCTGCTGCCAAACACATTATACCCTTTTTTGACCATTTTCAATGGACTCAGGGTATAACAAGGAACCGCGGAGTGTCCTTTGTGCTCCTTGTTTCTCGCTTCTCTTCTTTGTCTCTTATCTTTTATTTATTCGAGCTGTTATTTGACATTTTTCTGTGCCGTTGATTTGGTTGACGGTCGAGTTCATTAAGGTTCTCCGGTTCTTTGGTTCTTCGGTGCTTTCGACTCGATTTCCTATTTACATTCGCTCGCTTAACTCGATGAAAAATGTGAAAAGTTTACACTCTTAAAAATACCCATTCAGTACTCAGTATTCAGTGTCATCATCAAAGTTCTGTTCTCTTCTGTTTTGTTTACCACACAGATATTACTCTTCTCTGAACAATCTGATTTGAGATTATTCTTGTATCGGGTTCGCGTCCTTTTAATTGCCTTCCAAGTGAACGCTTTCTGTACCCATTTACTGGCAAGTTGAATCATTGAATCATTCACTTGCTATTAGCATTTGTTTCTTCATTGTTTTTATTTATTTTGGACTCGTATCTGCTTTTAGTGCTATAGAAGTTTTTATGTGAAGTAGCTAAACTATAAATGCGTCCCTTTTGGGAATTGAAATTGGGAATTGGGAGGGAATTACTCTGTCCAACTTTTGGACCCATCACATGCTATTAGGCAGCAACTTTTCCAATTCTCCCACTCGATTCTCAGTTCTCGCTGACATGTCAACAACTTGATGCGATAATCAATTGGAGACGCCTCTGTAAATGTTGCCTCTCTCTCTCTCTTTCTCTCTCTCTGAGTTCGTTGATTGTCATCTGTCGTTGTTGTTTCCTCAGATTGATGGCTTCCAAAACGTTTTTTGACACGTACGTGCCGCGTGTGTTTTGTTCTGTTGCTTTTCCTTTGGCTCCTCTCCCTCTCCCTTTCCCCTACTCCTATTCCTTACCTTTTGTTCCTGCCTTTGTCAGTTTATTGAGGCAAGCAAGCCGTCTTATTTTTTCCACCTTCTCTTTAAGATAAAGCCGCGCAACAGGCACTGCAAGTCCTTTCCAGAAACGAGTATGAATACAATCCCAATATGCAAATGCCTTGAATTATTTGTGGTTCCTCAGTTCATGGCATCTGCTCATAACTCTGTCAATTTATTTTCTGGAATTTGATTTTATACTCCACTCACAACGCATAACTCAATGAAAAGAATATGTAGGGATAATAATTCCACAAAGGGGCACAACCGAGGTACTCAAAATATAATCTGTATTTGATAGATATACCGACGGATGCAATATATCAATGCGGATTATTTTGAGGATTAAAAACTTAAAGCCGTCATAAAATTGTCAGAATAAAGTTTGTTTTTGATTTTATTTCCATGTGGATTTAAAATGTAAAATATATATATATAAAATAATATTTATAAAAAGTGAAAAATTTAATCGAAATGGACACATTACTTTTTTTTAAATACAATTTTTCATCAAAACTTTGAAATGATGGTTTTTTAGCAACTTTAAAGCAACTTCCAACGTACAAAATTTGTATAAAATTGCACCTGAAAATCATGTTATCTTTTCTAAAATAATGCGTAAATTAACAATAATATTCAAAATTTAAACTGAATGTCTATTTTTGAGAATGATTAAATCTCTAAATTAATTTGAGATTAAAATTATATTTTTTTCATTAGTCCCAGACTATAATAAATTGATTCATTTTTCCATTATAATCAGCTTTATTATTGATGCTTATTAAATAATAATAATTATATATTTGAAATCTATCGATTTATTGTCACAATTAAGGTTAATTGCCAAACTTTGCAGCTTAACCAAATTTGATTGGAGCTCCAAGTTTATCTATAATCCGCAGACTATTAATTTAAATGAAATTAGCTGTGTGTCTCTGTTTCACATACGTGTGAGAGCAGGTAAAAAATCCAACACTTATGCTAAGTACATACTTACACTTAGGTTAATATGCTGCGAGTGAAGGGAAAAAGAGGTTGAGCGGGAAAAGAGGGTTTATTATAAAGTTATGATCGTGACACACGCATTTGGCGAGGGGTGAAATGCGTTTTTGATTGCTGCTTGCGGTGGCATTTACCAAAGATAAGCTCCAACAACACGGTGCCAATTGCAATCACCACACACACCCGTCTCACACACACACACACACCCACACAATCACACACAACTCGTCTCGGAGTGCGTAAATTACACGAAATGAGGCAAAAGGCGAAGTGAATAACACGAATCTGTTTTGAGTCGCTGAACTCGCTTCCCTTTGGTATGAGTATACTCATTAGGGTGCATCGTTTTGTATGGGCCAAAAAAAAGATTGGTAATCCAAATTCGAAATCTACGCTCAATTCTAAGATGTTTTTACCCAGAAACTATAGCTCTGAAATGAATTTTTTAAATATTTACATTTCGATAATGGCATATATATCCTTAGTGTTTTTTGTCCAGTCCTGACAACATTGGTATCAAAGCTCTAGTTAGGACCAGGACAGTCAAAGGGCCAATTGTCCTTAAATAATACTTTTCGTCCAATCAAGTACTAAAAACACAATAATTTTCAACTCAAAAATCGGGGACTACGAATTTATTTTTGGGTTAGCATTTGTAAAAAAAAATCGAGGCACCCCAATACTCATATGTGAATGTATGTGAATGTGTTAGAGGGGGATGGGGGTACACTTTAAGCAATACGAAAAAAAGTTGCGTCAGTTGTTTATAAGGGGTAGCCAACCATCCGCATTAAAAAGTTATGAGCAACAATATTCGCGGCAATAAAAACCGACGACTGAGTCAACGATGTCGCCTCGAAATTATCGAGCAAATGTCCTCAATGTCCCTAGAGAGAGACAGAGAGAGTCAGAGAGAGACAGAGAGAGGAGGTGACTCCAACTCTTAAATGCGTGCATACATCTCCATATAGTATCAACCCCAAAATCTAGTTAAATTTAAGTTTTGTCAGAACACTCAGAGTATTCACTGACATGTGCATAATTTATATGCTAACAATTTCAAAACTGACCCCTTTGGGTGGGAAGAATTCGTTTTGGGTCTATCTTTTCATACATGACAGCCCTGAAATCAGTTTAGATTTCAACTAAACCATTTGCATAGTTAAATCAATATGTCTGCCCTTTTTTGGCCCAAACAATTGGCCAAGTTTTACGCTCTTCTTTGAGCAGGTCAATTCGAAAGGAAAGTTGCCATCTGATAAAATAATTCCATTTATAATGCGTCTATTTAAAATTTATACATTTATTATTCAAATTATTTAAATTGCTTAAGGTTTGATTTTATAAATATCAAATTTGATATTTAAATTTAACTGAATTTGCGACTACTTCAAGTTTGAAATATTTTATTCTTAGATATTATTTTTATTGCAATAATTATTTTATTTTTTTACTTTACATCTTAATAGTTAATTTTTTACATAATTATTTTGCAGTATTTAAATATCTGTTTTTGTTGTCTGTACAATTTCAATTAAATGTAGACTTTGAATAATTGAAAAAAATGTGTAAAAAAAAGCATTAAAAGTAAATATATATAATGTTTATAGTGGAAGGACGTTAATTGTTGACTTAATGCAAAATTTGTGGTTGATTGATTATCCAAAATTTAACTTCTAATAATCAATATTATTGTTGAAGTAATTTTTTTGGTCGACTTTGCTTATTTACGTTAGCTAAATAAATAAATAATTGCAATAACAGCTTTTGTGATTATAATAATAAATATTGGTAATTAGCTATTAAATTTAAAATAACACATTTACGAGTATGGTTGTTATTTTAGCTATTATGAGAATCCACACCTGTAAATTTCTCCATTAAAAATGGGCGGTGTAAATGAAGCCCATCAATGTCGAAATTTGTTTTTTAATTGTGCGAATTTTAGGAGCCATCGCGTTAATTGCCTTTTTTGTAAGGAGTTCACGGACAGACGCAACCTTAAGTTAATTTCTTTGTTTTCCTCGCCTCATTTTGTTGCTTGTTGCTTGTGTTGCATGTTGTTGTTGTTGGCCTAATGAAACATTTCAAATTTATTTGGCGCACCGAAACGTGCTGAGAATGCCGAAGAAAGTAACTCTATAGTCCCTTTCCTTGTCACAATTCCCTCCCGAGATCACTGTCTGACTCAGAGGCGCCTTGTGGCAAGCAACCAATACACTGATAAAAAATATGTTACAACAATTAATATTAATGTGTTGAAACTTCGTATTTCAAATTAAAATCAACTTTTGATTATCTCAAAATAATAATTAAATGTTTTTAAAAATTTGTATTGTTTATCAAAAGGGGAAAGACTTTTAATATTTTATTTAGAATTCTTAATCAGTTCTAGCTTGTTTGGATTGAAAAATTAGATGTATTCATTATGATAGTAGTAAAGTTGTATTTATTTATTAATAAAGTGAATGCTTTCAAGAATTTGGATCAAACAACGATTTAAGTTGATTTAAATTCAACGAAAAATAACTTTAGAGATAATCCAACTGTCAGTAGTAAAATGTACATAGTATTTTTCGCTGTGTAGGTTGCCGAATGGGAAGGGAAGACACATACTCCTAGAATTTAGAGACCTATGCAGACACTGAACGTCTCAACAGTGAGAAGTAATAATTATTAATATGAAATTAGGTTGCAAAATCACTTTGCAACTGACTTTGAGGCTGAAATGTTTTGAGCTGATTATGGAGAACCGTCAAATGCAACTCACACTGCCACATTGAGGGCTTGTACTCCATCAGCTTGAAGGCAGCTTGTGGCACAATCGAATATGCAACTGACAGAGACAAATGCCTGTGTGTGTGTGAGTGTGTGTGTGTGTGTGTGTTTAGTTGTGGCATAATGGATTGGCATGCGATTATTTCCAAAAAGCGGTTTACTTAGACTTAGGTAAGACTCTGGTCCCAGTAGGAGTATAGGCTGATTTATGTGTTTGTTGCACACGTTGCAACGTCTTGGGGCAACGTCCCTTTGAGGCAGCTTAAGTCGCGCACCTGTTGCACAATGCCACATCTAAGATAAAGTCTTCCCCCCCCTCCCCCATTCCACCAAACTTCCACTTGAACACTATCTATATATAGACAAGGGAATTAAGATCTCTTCCCTTGTCTCTTCAATGTCTATTTTGGGAAAATGTCCCTGAACGTGCAACACGTACAGCATTTTATTGTCATTGCCATGCAACATTAAAATATTAGTTTCAAAATGGAAAACGAGCCACTGTAAAAATAAACAAATGTTTCTTGGCCGCAATTACACAAAATTTTGACAGTTTCCCTTCATCTCTTCCCCTCATTTCTTCCCCTGCCCCTGGCCTTGAAACAACCCCGACCAAATCTAGAGTTTGAACTAAGAAATAATATAAGGGACTCTCATTTCATGGTATTTCTTACATATTGGGGTCGTCTGGGCAAATGATCTGTTAGTGTTTCCATTCCCCAAATACTTGAAGAATGACATGAATCATTTAAAAGACATTTTACCATCCAAAAAAGTAAAGTTCCTAATATTATCATTCATATTCCAAATAATTATCAGTCTGTGATAAATCTTTTCTTGAATTTTATTTATAAATAAACATTTTTACTAAATGCAAATGTTTCTTTTTTTCCATTTAACACATGTTTTATAGAAATGTGTTTATATGTATTTAATTTACATAGACTGCATATTTAATTCAAAGTTTTCGACACTTTGAATATGGAAGTGAACAAATATTCATTTATATTCAAGCTCAGCTGTCGAAATGAAATGAGTAAATATTTGATTAAAATGTAATAAATATTCATTTATGTATCGATTTGGAATTTTTCATATTGAAAACAAAGTTTGGTACTTAAAAAGCTAATATATTATTCAAATAAAAAAGTGCAAATAATTTGAATACAGCTAAAAAGAATAAAATTAATAATTATTTTAAATAAATACTATTGAAAAATATTCAAATCTGTGATATTAACGAAAATTGGAATTGAGCATTTGCGTATGAAGGGTAATGTGTAATTATTAAATATGATTTAATCATAATAAAAATATTTGTATTATTATATTTTCATTGTTACATTAATATATATAAAATTTGGTATATGTTCGTATTAAACTTGTACAAACTCTGATTCACTCTCAAATTCGCCTTCAATTGAAATGCGATTAGGTAGACCATTAGCCATCATGTTGGGTAAAGTTGTAAATTGTGCAGACAGTTCCTGGATTTCCACTTCCCTCTCTCCTAACAAATTCCCCTCTGCTTTGGATATCTGTGCAAATAAATTTCGTAAAAGTTTGCACCCTATTTGACTCTGCCTCTGACTTCGACTGAGTGAACGAGTCCTGTTTGACACATCCTGTCATCATCATTGCTGAATTCTAAAAGTTGGCTAGAATAAAAACTATTGCCTCGCCTGTGAACCCCTCTTTACTGCTCCTCCCCCTCAACTAGGGACTGATTCCTTTAATATTCTGTTAAAGGAAATGTGTCAATGCATTGAAAAGAAGTAAGTCGGAAAAGCTACAGTCTGATCGACAGTATAATACCCTCCACTAATTTGTAACACGTTTATTGGTTTTTGAAAAAGTGAATTTGTATGAAACTCACTATAGTTTATTATGCTTTCAATATCTATTAAGCTAAAGAAGACCACTGATTAACATATTTTGGGTACCCCAGGAATTTTGTAGGCTAATAATGTAGACGAAAATCTTGATTTAAAATTTATTGTCTAAAAAAAGCGTCGAGATCCAGAATTTCTTAAAAGGCGGGGAAATAGCTTGACTTTAAGAGCACTTTTAATTGAAATCTTAAATTTTTATTATATTTCTCTTAAAATAGTTCTTGGTTTTATAATGAATAATATACAGTTAGTCAAGTAATTGTTTTGACAAGAAACAAAATACATAGCTCTCAGCTGATTCGATCAAAGACTCTTAGATGTTATTAATTTTAAATGAATTTATCCTGTAATATAATGAAAATATAAATACAATTTTGATGCAGCCTTTAAAATTAATTGTTAAGATTAAGAAAATGTTTTTATTTGATTTTTACGTATATTGTAGCTGATTTAAGCAATAAACAAAACACTTACATGGCCAAAAATATAAGTAATATATTCTTTTTATTTTAATAAAATTCTATGAACATAAATAAAAAGTTAGCGATTTTTTCTGCGCATAAATAAATTTTATGCGAATACAATTTTTTAGTACACTGTCTGCTATGTCTTTTACTGACTGTTAAATACTCTTGCTCAAAAGTAATATATTCCTGATATATAGGGTATAAGAAATAGACTAAAGTTTTACAATGCGTCACAAGGCTTCGATTTGTGAGTGTGTGTGTGAGTGTGGAGGCGTGTGTGGGTGTGTGTTGATCCCTGTTGTTTTCGACATTGATATCCACGTGCGCATAAGAGTGTTGGTGTGTGTGTGTGTGGGTGTGTGTTGAGTGGTGTCCAGTGTGTCCGGTTTGCAATCGCTGCCTTGCATTTTAATGACACCAAGAGGTGTGTGGCGGTGTGAGGGGGACGGAAGGGGGATTTAAGACAGCTCGCGGCGGATCAAAATGAAGAGCATGCGGAATTTTAAGCAGATAAAGAGGGGGAGAAGCAGCGTGGGAGAGAGAGGGAGTGAGAGTGAGAGGCAGTCAAGTGGATTATGATGGTCCTACAACAAAATTATATTTACTACTTTGGCCTTAACTTGAAAGT
This sequence comes from Drosophila phalerata, assembly GCA_951394115.2. NCBI lineage: Eukaryota > Metazoa > Arthropoda > Insecta > Diptera > Drosophilidae > Drosophila > Drosophila phalerata. The sequence continues at coordinate 33,340,146 of OX596005.2, read as the reverse complement.
GGCAACAGCAGCGAATTCAGCTGGGGAATAGGCATTGTCTATGTGTGTGTGTGCGTGTGTGTGCGTTGGTGTGAAATCAATGATATCCTCTTGATGATACCTCGCTCCCCTCTCCACTCACCGTTGAGCGGGAATTTCAATTTGACGCTCATTAGCGGCAATCAGGCACCTGAAATTTTGCACACACAATGCGGGCATCGACTTTTCTGAAACCTGATGCACACGTGTGTGTGTGTGTGTGTTTGTGTATGGTAACTCGGCAACACTCTGCAATGCCACGCCTACCCTTGCGCCCTCTTTTGGAGGCCCTCAAGCAATTCGCACGTGGAGAAAGAAGCAATTTTCCGCCTCGTTGCAGTAATAACTTCACGAGTTTGGAAGCTGTCGAAGAGCGGAGAGTGGAGATTCGGGAAATGGGAATGAAACTGGGTAACAGGAGTTCAGGTAGTACCACTCCAAAGTGTCAGAGTGGCAGACTGGCAGAGTACTCACCTAAACGATGGCAAATAAGTCACTGAATAACTGCGACCATAAATTCTGGGCATAACTCGACCGTGCGACCAAAGCCATGTGTCCCAGTCTCCCCCAGGACTCCTCCAGGATCAACTCCTGCTCCTGCTGTGGCAAATATGAATGTACAGGAAGTCAGGCACCTAAATACATATCTTGAAGGTAAACCTCATTGATTTCATGCTGAGAAGGCAAGTGATTAAAAGGAATAAACTCTAAGGGAATTGTGTAAAAGAAGGGAACCTAATTGACAATTGGAAATGCCGGAATCCAGTCAAGTGGTTTACTGAAAAAATTTAAGAATTTCACATAGTAAATATATCTACTAATATGCTTAACATATCACCAACAAACCAATGATTTCAAATGTTTGCATTTTTTAAATATTTTTCCATACACTTCTGAATTTATTTTATTATTATATTAAAAATCCAGTGCATTAGAGGGTTAAATTAAACCTATTTTTTTAATGAATTATATAAAATACACATTTAAAAAAAATTTATTTACTACACATAACTTACTCAAGAATTATTTATAGTTTTGTTATATATGAACTAAATTTATGACAGTAGATTTTTGTGACTGCTAAAAGATGTTTGAAAAATTACATCTCAGGAAAGTCGACGTTTTCGTCTATAATTTATTTACATATACAGTATGTTATTGTTAATCATAAGACAGGTATCAAATCTCACTGTACTGTTATAACTTTAAAGGTTGCCACCCTACTGAATTCCCCGGATCTGGCAACTTTCTTCTTCTAACATAGTTGAAAATTAAATTTAGTCGCAACTACGAAAATCCAACTAAATTGAAGTTTTTTTTTTTTTTTGAGCTAGAATTTTTTAAATTTTTGCATAATTTTTGTTGGAATTTTATAGATTTTTTCATATTTTTTTTTTTTTTTTCAGTTTATGTTTTGTAAATTCTCGTCCCGAAAGCGGACGAACTTCAAACCATTATTAAAATTCTTACCATAATTTTATTGAATTTCGAATTTTAAATTGTTAATTAATTAACTTTTTAAGACAATTTTGAAAATTTGAAAAACTAATTTTAAATCTAACAGTTTTTTACCACTGTTAAAGTCTATAGCAGACAACTGCTTGCACTGCTTGACTCTTGGGACACGGGCACTGCTTGAACTTTTAGCAGTGAAATATTTCTGAAATCCGTTTAAAAATGTTCTATAAATATAAGACTTCTGGTATACAACAATGGTCAATAAATTGAAAACCGTTTATAGCACAAAGTATTAACTTATAAATTTATAACAACTGTATAAAGTAAAAGAGTAATACGTATAAAAGTGCAACAGTAGTTCTAAATATTATTTGTATAACATAAAAACTGTTCCCAGAGGAAACAAACTTTTATAACTTTTATATTTATTAAATCAAAAATATTATTTAAGCCTTAAGGGACTTTTTTGTATAACAATTTAATTTGCGCTACTTAGAACCGCCAATTGGTCATTTATAACAGTTCAGAAATTAGCAAGTACACGCACCTTATCAAAGTTTTTTACCTAGCCTTTACTCTAAGTGCATTTTTTTCAACAATAGCAACGTTCCGTACCAAAAAAAAAGAATTTCCGAGACATAACACAAAAGAGGACATTTGTGTAACAAAATATAGAAATGCAGGCCAAGTGTTGTATAACAGATGGCTGAGAAATGTTGTATAAAAGTGTATAGCAAAATGCAGAGAAGTTTTAAGCCCCAAAATGAGGCTGAAACTTATCCGAGACACTGTTATTTTTGTTTCCTGTTTATACCAGATTTCTACAATAAGTATACAAATTATTTGTAACATATGTATAACTATTTAGTGGTGTGTAACTATCAAGGGTATAACAGTTTTATTGTATGAGACCTTGAAACTGAGCCATAATGAAGCAGACTTCTTTCTTTGCATACATCTGTTGAGTTTGGGACAAGCAGTTTACTGCTTGTTTATGTTAACATTAACAGGTAAGGATTTCAGTTGTCATAAATGTTAATTTAAATGTCAAAATTTAATTTAAATCACACAAAATTGAAATATTTATTAAATAAATTATATTTATCTTTCAAGTGAATTAATTTGAAATTAATTAATTTATTGTATTAAATGAATATCCATTTTGATCTCTAGAAACAAAATAAATTTATGGCAAATGCAGATACATTTTGTACAAGAGATATTTTAAAGTTGGAAACAATGTGCTTTATATGGAGTCATCAGTCAAAATTTCCCCTGATGATAGTTCGTTGAAGTAAGAGCCTAAAAACATAGCCGTGAGTTGTTTTCGGAATTTATTCGGAAATGTAAAGGGAAAAGGGATCTCAGGGATGGTAGGACTCAATTGAAAGTCAAAGCCAGATTTCTGACAGCGTAATTAAACCGCAAAGCAAACCTGACCATATGAACAGCTGTCCAAGTGGACAGTTGACCAGTTCAGCAGTTGACCAGGCCAGAAGCTGTGCATCAACCAGGCCAGAAGCGAACTTGATGCAACTCGGACAACGTATTTGGCCAATAGGCAAAGTGACCTCGATTTGTGATGCTTTCACCTGCGAAATGTTCCCACAGGGGATGAGGGATGAGGGAGAGGAGGTGGCAGGTTGACAGGTTGGATGACAGCTTAAATATGCGTGGCAGCAAGCTGGATGAGATGAGTAGAGATGTGTCCTCAACTGCGGTTGTCCACTGCGCATTCCTAAGCGAATCCCACTTGTTACCATGGCCAACAGCCAACAGCCAACAGCTAACAGCCAACAAGCCATGGCCAGCAAGCATCCCTCTTGGCATTTTTCACTCTCATCCACTCATCCGGCCACTTGAATGTTAATGCGTGAAATGACCATCAACTCATACAGCATCATACTTGCACCTTCCACAGCAACTACAACAACAACAAAAACTACAACAACTGCAACTACTCTTTTACTCGAAATTAATAACATTTTATTCAACATTTTTCAGTTGCAGAATTGCAAATGGAGACAGAGAAGAAGAAAAGTTTTAACATCCATATGAGAACCTTAGAAAATTTATAGTCTCTCATTTAAGTTCCCACTTTCAATTTCACATTCTAAGAAATAACTAATGTCTACTTTTAGTAACTAAATCAAAGCTCATATTGCTGAAAAGTATGCTACAAATAATAACTTCTATAAATGAAAGTTGTTTGATCTTTTTATTAAGTGAAATCTATTTGGAAAACGGCAGTAAATGCTGCACTTTTTGAATAATAATATTGGATTGATTTCGTTCAACTACCATCTTAGCTTTGAAATTTTATGTTGATACTTAACAAAAATAAAAATTAAAAATTGTGAATAGGTTGAAGCATTTCTGTTATTTATACGCAGTATATAAATAAAGATATTTATTGTAAGATGTATTGATTTTCGACTGAACGTCTCTATGGTAGCTATATGATATAGTTGTCCTACTTTAATCAAATTTGGGCAGTATATAAAATACCAGACCAGATGTATATTTTGTCGAGATATTTAAAAAAACCAAGTAGTTTTTCCCACTAAAACTTCATTTTCGACCAATCGTTCCTATGGCAGCTATATAATATAGATGTCCGATCAAAAAGAAAAAAACAAACTGGATCTGCGTACGGTATTAAGGAACCTACATATTTAGTTTGAAGGCTCTAGCTCTTATAGTCTCTAAGATAGTTACTGTAAAATGTATTTTTTTTTTTAATAATTTTTTTTATTCCAAATTTGTTTTTTTAATTTAATGTAAAATATTATATAGTGTAAATAATTATAATAAAGAAAAAAATTTGTATCTTGTATTAAAATGTGACACATAAAAAGTTATCTTTTTTTAAAGAGTTCACACTCTGTTTCACAGAGACCAATCGACTATTATCAAATTATGTACATACTTAATTATATATAATTTTAATATAAATATGCTCTAATTAGTTAGTCACTCGTTGGCCATAAATCAATGAGTTTCTCCGCAACAAATCAAATATTTTGCTCATTTGTGCCATTTGTTTTATTGTTGACGCAATAAATTTAGTGTGTTTATTTGTTGCTATCAATATTGACACGCAAGCGAGTTTTGTTTAGTTTAAATGGAAGTGTATAAATTAACAAACAAAATGTTTGTTTAACTGTGGATTTTCTTCTTCATTTCGTTGGTGTTGAAATAAAAGCACAAGTGAAAAAAACTAAAAGAAATTATATGAAAAATAATAAAAGTAAATAATGAGAGAATTGTCAAATATCTATGAAAATGTGTAATTTAATGGGTTATATAATGCACTAAATTCCATTTAGCCTTGTTCCCCTTTAGCCTTGTCCAAAATCATAACTTGATTGCCTCAATTCCAAGAATTGCACAACCTTAACCTTCGTGTTCGCATTGGCAACAAGTCGTTGTTACAGGTATTCAGCTAACGAGTCCTTGCTCCATCAAACATACACACATTTATACACTCACATACACTGATAAAAATAAATGTTCTAAAATCGAAATTATAGAATTTTGATCTAAGGATTACGATGAGAACATAAAATTCTTGAAGGAAAAAAACAAATTTTGGTTATGACAACATTTGAAATAAGACCAAGTTCTAATTATAAAAGAAAATGGTTTAAAGCAGGAACATTTTTAAACTTATTATTTTATTAATTGTTTTTTTTTTGTTTACTTATAATACATAGATTTTTTTCTGACTTTTAACACTTATTTTTAAAAATTTCTTTTTCTGAATTCTTCTTTGGAAAGAATGGGATTTGAGCCCGCGCTCTCTTGCTACTGAAGCATCAACTCTAACCAGAGCGCCACGGTACAATTTTTGGCATAAAATAAAATATGAAATATCTATACTCTCCTAACAATTTAAGATTTTTGTTTTTGTATGGAAAACTGCGATTTTTTAGTTATATGCAATGTAGATTAATATTCGTAGTATTAATTATTTGGTCTAAAAATGGTCTTATTTGAAGAGCAAAATATTTCTGATGAATGTTCTTGATTTTAGAAGTTGTTCTTTTTTTTCCAGTGTACACACACATTTCCACACATCAATTTTTCAGATGAATGTTCTTGATGTTATAAGTTGTTCTTTTTTTCAGTGTACATAAACATAAATACACACATATTTAGAAATAACTGATTTAAGCGATAAAAACAATTCCATAGCGAATTATGACGCCTAGCTAAAACGTTGGCCATAATCACCTCGTCACACACACGCACACACACGCACACACACAAACACACACACACATAGAGAGAGTCTCACCAATACATGGGCAATTTAAGGACTCTGTCAGTTGGCCACTAATTTACCTACGATAGGCTAAATCAATGTGTTAAGTTGACTGTAAACGTTACATTCGATTAAATGCGGCTCGCAGACCGAAAACTCTCGCTTCCCACAGTGAAGCCTCGTGTGGTGGCACCCCTAAGGGGGTTGGGGTGGTGTTTGCCTGGTGGGGCAGGTTCAGTCTGACCCAGTTATGTAGTTCGTCAGCCTCACATTGTCACTCTCTCTTTCTCTTTCTCTCTCTGTCTTTCTCTCGGTCTCTTTGCTCGAATCTCCGAGCTGCTTTTTGGCCTAAAGAGCGAATTTCCCAGGCTCGTGTTTTCGGCCAATTCGTGTGGCATTTCGGCTGCTTTGAACGAGCTCACGTTTAGTTCTTCGCCGACTCTCAAACGTAACGGACGTGCAACGCGCTTGGTTTCCACTTGCAACAAGCTAACGGGACTCTCGCAGCTGCCACATTCGGACACGTCTCGGGTCTCGTTACGGGTTACGGCTTACGCTATACGCTATACGCTATACGGCTAACGGGTTACGGGCTACTTTTGCCGGACTCTGCTCGTCGTTGCGCTCGCATTCCCGTGGCCAGTGCCAAAATTTGCACGTGCTTTTGGCTAACAACCAAAACAACAACAACAACAACAACACACCACAAAAACAACAACAACAACAAGGAAAGTGAGTTATTCCTTTGAGCGCGTGTGTTTTTTGCATTTCTCGTGGCCAACTTCTAAAATTTAAATGAGCAACAACAAAAAGTACAACAACCACAACGAAAACAACAAGAACAACGTGCACCACTTGCCCCACAGCTGTCTAATTTAAAATTGTAGAAACAGCTCCAAATAAAGTTAGACAACTAATTATTTTGACAAGGGATAAAGTTCTCAGATTCCTTATTTCATATTAAAAATAAACTAAAAACAAGTATTAATTTTAAATAATATAAATACAATTATTTTTGTAAATATATATATAATAATAATATATTTATTTTTGTTCATTTAGAAAATTTAATCAACTCAATGGATCGCACTCTTTCTATATTTTTTTTTAATACTATTTTAGGAGACATTGTTAAAGGTTTTAATTTAAAATTAAAAATGTTTCAAAACAAGAAGAAAAACTTCATTTTTTTTTAAGTAAAAACAAATAATTAACATTTAAAGTAATTACAGTTTAATTGGTTGGTCTTATGATTTTCATACTTTGTTTTTTTATAAAAAATGTTGAATTATTATCCCATAAAACACATGCATAAGTTTAAATTTTTTTTAAATATAAAATAAATACATTTGATTGACTCGACTGTTTTTATGCTAATTTATATTTTCTTCGGTCAAAATAATTACTTGTCTGAGTGTAGTTGAAATTAACAAGCAGACAGCGCATTTAGGCCAGCTTGTGTTTTGGCCCAGTTGAAGTGAAGTCGGTTTGAGTTAAGTCGGGCTTGTGGCAAGCGATAAGCCGGGTTCCTAAGCTGTGCCACGTGCCACAAACACAGAGACAGAGAGAGAGAGAGAGAGATAGAGAAAGATAGACTCTTGAGTGGCATGCGTTGAGGAGTCGAGTTGGCTGTCTGACGGTTTGCCGCTTCGTTTACTTCAAAATTGTGGCAATGTTGCGATGTCGCTTTATTTCAATTTTGTCGCCAGTTCTGCGCTGTGACCACCTCGTTCTCATTTATCCATTGTCCCAAATGACAGCGGAAAAAATGTGGCATGTATGTAAGTGTGTGTGTGTGCGTGACACACTCCCACACACACGCACACAGACACACACTCGCCTAGTCGCAACTTTGAAGTGGAGCAGCAAGCAAAATGTTGGCATAAATCGCATCATTAATCAAATCTCAAAGCACGCGAATAATGCTCAAATTTCTTTTCTCTATCCCTCTCTCTCTCTCTCTCTCTGTCTCCCTCTTTTTCGAATTTCTTTACTAACTGCTCCCTAGATATAAAAATTGAATAACAGATCACAACTAATGCCAAAAACACTTGCATCCAGCTGACAAGTCAAGACAGAAAAGTTAATCTAGTCGAAAAGTAACATTATACATTTATTTATTTATTTATATATGACTTAATCATTAATTTTTTATTTAATTATGTATGATTTAATTATTATTTTCGTAAGTATTTATTTATTTTTTTATTTAACTATTATTAGTTCAACTTCAACTTATAACAGTCTATTAAAAGATATTTACAATGCAAGATAGTAAAGAAATGGTAATCTTTAGTTAGCAATTACATTAAATTTCATTAGATATTCAATTGAAACTGAAGAGCTGAAAATTACAAAAAGTATTCAATTTAAGCTGAACAGTAAAAATTAAGTTGAAAAAACTGAGGCCATTCAAAATAAAAGAACTAATTGATTCAACATTTGTTGCAAGCATAATAATTGAATTTTAATTGATTGCTTTTCATTTTTCTATTTTCGTAGTACATTTTTTTATTTTTATGAATTTTTAGTTTAAAGTAAATAATAAAATACAGCATACAAATTACGACAATTAAATTTCTGTCAACTTGTCAATATATATTATAAGTTATAATTTGAATTTAATTTTCCATTAATTCTAAATTTACAAGATGTCAATTTTAATTAATTTTGAACTAACTAAATAAATCAATATATTACTAGAGTGCCGCTAAATGTCACAGTAATTCCACACTCAACTATCACACTTCAGATGTGATAAAGCCTGCAGTTTTGTATCTTCTAGATACTCGTATCTGCAATTAAAAGTGAAATGCAAATTTGCGAGTGAAACATTTGCTTAATGAATCGCAATCCGCAATATCCACATGTTTGCAAATCAATTTGATTTGTGTGGCAATCAGAAATGGGCAAATGCCACCCCCCTCGAGTGGGATTGAGGGGGGAAAGTACTTGACACACTTTGGAGGATTAAACACCAACGTATTGGGACATTCATTATACATTTGATTGCAGTGAATTGAAATTAAATCAACTCTGAATTATTTTCTAATTCCAATTTCGACTGTCAGCATTTTAAGTGATATATGTAGGACATGTTGTACAACAAGTTGTTGGACATGAGGACATAACAGGATAACAGGATAACAGGATAATGACAAATTTCTACTTTCTCCATTTCTCGCTCTCGTCAAAAAACACACAAATTTTAATTAAAAGTTCAGTTCTCGACTCACTCTGACTGTCTGTCTGTCTGTCTGTCTGTCTGTCTGTCTGTCTGTTGCCAGCGGAATTACATAATTGGGGCAGCTGCCTTGTGCCTCATGCCTCATGTGGCATGATGGATGAGAATAGAAATTGGATCTCAATGGGCAAATGATATGGCAGTTTTAGTAAGCTTTTAACTCAAATGTCACTTCCAATTGCCAAGTTCAGTTGCAACTATTTTCGAGTTGGGTTAATGAGACTGCAATTAGCATTGTGGCTGCCACACGGTGGCGCCACACAACTGTGCAACTGCAACTGCAGCTCGGCCAATCAATGCCAATTGCGAAACAGAAATTTAAATTTAAAATGCGTGAAAAATTGCAGTTATCGTCGCCATTTTCCGCATTTTTTCCCCCCTGTCGCTTTTTCTTTTATTTGCTGTTTCTCGCACTGATGTATGCATATGTATGCGTACACACACACACACACACACACACACACACACATATATATTTATGTGTATGCCTTTTATGAACAGCGTAGTGCTATGGGCAGCAGTGGGCGTGGCACATATCTGCCCCTGCGGCAGCTGTTGCTGTTATCGCTGAAATGGCAGGTGCATCGATTCAATTCGCACTCCAAATACCCTCTCCTCTTCCTCTACAACCCCTTTCTCCACCTCTCCATTCTCCCCCCTACAGATTGGGGTTGGTTGTTATGCCACCGGCTTTGTCAGTTGTCGCAGTAAATGAACAACAAAAAAAACTAGTATAAAAGGCTGTTCCTAGCTCGACTATGTAACACCCTGTAAATATTCTAAAAAATATTTGGAGTCAAATTAAAAATTATAGAATTTAAAAAGAATATAAAATATGACAAACTTTTGAAGCGGGATTTGAACCCTCGGCCCCGAGCTCAATATAATAAATAATATCTTCGGCGATTAATATCCGGTTTAAACGCAAGTTTTTATTATTATTATTTTATTTTCAAGTAATTTAGTGTAAATGGCTCTGGTTTTCTCTAAGATCTTGCCTCTTATAATTTAATTAATTTTAAATTTAAAATATCTTATTTATTTATTGTTATATTATATTAATTACTATACTTAGGGTTCTATATAGTTTAATTTTAACGTAGACTCGACTCTTCAAATGCAATAGACTCTTATAAATTTGCATGTATAGGGTCTAAAATAAAATAAAAAATTGGAGCTCAATTTGATTACCTCCATAACAATCAGACTTGTGCGTTGGGTGGTACACTGTTGGTTTCTGGCGAGTGCCTTTTATTGATCTCAATGTGGTGTTCCCCTCTCTCGAGTTGATAATAAATGCAGAATCTCTTTTTTTGTGCCGCAACAGAAAATTGTGAAATTCGTGCACTTCCTGGCAATAAAAGTGAGCGAAAAGTGAAGCCAAAATTGAGAAGGCAAAGTGATGAAAAAAAACCAGAGTTAAATAAAAAGTGAAAAAGTGAAAAGGAGGACGACAGGACAACGCCGTCGGCAACGCAAATCGCCAAATCGAATCCAACTGACATCCGTTCCAAAGATAAACAATAAGAAAAAAAAAATAAAAAAACAAAAAAACGAAAAGATAACAACAGAAAACAGCCTCGAAAAATTGTAAATAAAAAGTACATTTGTTTTTAAATTAAACAAAAGTCCATGCGAGCTTCGATTGTTGCAAGTTGCGGCGAGCGGTGCAGCGGGTGTTGCAGCTTAACGCAGCTGCCACACGAGCGGGAGTGCCTGTAATGCCACTGGCCACCGGCGGTTGCAAGTCGGGCAAGTCGGCCATGTGGGGCAAGTGCTCGACCCGCAGGATAATGGATTATTCGCAGACAAAGTGTTTGATTCTCTCGTTTCTGTGCGCACTGAGTGCCGCTCGTGCTGAAGGCGAAATCATCTTCCGGATTGATCCCTTGGGTAAGCATGCCACATGCCACATGCCACATACGGCATACGGCATACGGCATATGCCACATGTTAATTAAGATTTCAACAGGGTACAAATTTGCTGTGGCCATAAGCGGATAAAGTGCGGAAATGATTAACCGCCCACAAAATAAAACTTCAACTACATTTAGTATGTAAATGGGAATACCCTACAAGTATTTGGAGATTTAATGTTAAGAATTTCAAAATTGGGGCAGTCAAGTTCATAAGTAAACAAGATTAGCAATTTAAACAAGCAAAAATACTTGGGATTAAAAAAAAAAAGGAAAAAATGAAAAAAATAGGAAATTTTTAAAAAAATTTATGTTTGACATTGAACATTCCTACAACAATTTATTATTTGTGTTAAATTCTAGTAATACTCTTCAAAGAAATATGTAGCTAAGCGGTTTATCAAAAGTTTGAACATATAATAAATCTTTTAGCTCAAATATTATTCCGAAAATAATAATGTGTCAGCAATATCTAAGCTACTTTTCTCTCATATGACTCAAGTAAATATTTCTTGATTTTTGAGCTCCACGTTCCTTTTTTGTTTGACCCAGCATTTAGTATGTTAATGTGACTCTCAAATCCCAGGATAAGCACGACATGTTGCAACATTTCCTATATATGTTTGTGCCACAAACATGTACAACTGTCGTTTTCCCAAAGGTCCTTAAATCTATTCAGATTTTACATGCCCAAAACGAGTGTTTACTTGAGTATAGTCAAAAGATTTCAACAGACTTGAGTCAATGCCCCGTCCAGTTGCCCCTGTGCCCCATCACTCGGCTTTATTTAATGTCTTTAATGCATACAAAATATTTCATAGCCCATCAGATACGAGTAGAAGAACGCGAGCTCATAAAATTTATGCTCTCAATTACGCAAAGTAATGTTGCATGCCTCGAGATTGAGGCAGGTTGTCCTTCCCCCCTTCCCCCCCCTTGCCACACTTCCAACCTCTCTTCTTCATGCCACTTGTCGCTGATGTGTAGACAAACAGAAAAGTTTTTAACACAACGCATTGCGTCCAAATGTGGCACAAACTCCACTTGCCACATCGACTGACAACAAAGCACAAAGCGAATTAAATGCTTACATACGAGGGTGGCCTGATAAGTTATTTGTTTAAGTGGAAAAGGAAATATTTATACAATTAAAAATTTTTGGTGTAATTTAACTTATAAACTGATGACAGATCGAGTTTAATACAGTATGGTATCACTGATTTAATTTGTATTAAAATCTTTTCTTTTGCATCAGCTGAAATTTTAATTAATCGATAGATTTTATTCGACTTTACATCCCTTAAAAATAAATATTGTTCGTTTATGAATTGCAAATGTAATAAAATTCACTTAACATTACCATTATTAATATAACTAACATAAAATACTGTATAAATTCTAAAAGACATTTAGACTTATGCCTCTTTATTCTGACACTGCTTTCTTTTGACTTCTTGCAGCCCTGTGAAAATTGTATAAATTTATTAAAATACATATTAAATAAAATTTATAAATAAATGCTTACGTGTTAATTGGTTATTATATCTCATGCAGTTGGCGATGGCTAAAAAACATGAATTCTTAAATTCAAAACAATTTTCACCATCGCTGCCAAATGTTGCCTGTAAAATCTTTGGGCATTTTATTATATGACAATTTCTTTTAGATGATGCTGAAGTTGAGCCAGTTCGTAGATTAGTAGTCTTATCTATATTACAAAATAAGAATATTAATTATTTAAAATGCTGTAGTAATTATTATTTATTTAAAATTAAAATTAATCAAAATGAATATTTTAAAATTATGCTTACCTTGATTGGAGTTATCATCATTATATTCCAAGTCAGTTGAAGATGTTGGGAATTTGTTATTGTCTTGGAAGTTGGGTTTTATATATCCATCGGCTTCTAGGTCGACTCCATTTACACTCGGAAACATTTGTATCTGTGTTGTGGCTGATGGAAAATCAGGTTCGTAAAATTCTGGACCTCGAAACGTATTGTCTGCATTTGATATCGGAAATAAATAACGTAATGGACTAACTGCTAAGCTGCGAATTAGCAAATTCTGTAACATATAAAAACTAACAGGCATATTTAAAATAAAATATTAACACTTTAGAGCCTTGTAAACAACTGATATTGGTGATTGAAGTGGAAGTGTGATATTTTTGCTAGACCTTATTAGTTATATAGCCTCGGCTACTAAACCAGCTCTGTCTAATGTCATAATATATAAAGTGATTATTTTAGCTTTAATTGTCTGTTTGCATGAGAAATAAACAACCCTTGTTTAAATACAACAACCGAGTCTTATTTAATTTGAGTGCAAATTAATTATTCTTATTGTACAGTAGCATTTCTAGAAAATCTTTACTCAGTACTCAAAACTCAGAACTCGGTTATTGATTCTGAGTCACTGAGCAACTTTTAGCCGTTTGCAATTATCTCAACTATATTGTTGTTGAGTTAAACTTGTTTTTATTATAATAATCAAGTAGTAATAATAATTTGTTGTGTTGCAAAATTTGTAGTACTAAAATCTGGATTTTCTTGCTCATTAACATGACTGTTAAATCAGACAGTTTTAGGTTTATTTTTATTAATCTTGCTTAATATCATTAGTTTATACACTTTTTATACCCACTACTTACATACTTACTTACTTAATAGACACATATCTATAATAATAATAATTATTAAAATATACTCCTTATATTTTTTTAATGGCTTTTAATGGCTTTTAAATTTGTTGTTTTGTTATTTTGTAATAAAAGTAAATATCTTACTTTTGTGTAACGGGTATCTCATAGTCGGGGACTTGAGTATAAAGTTGCTAACTTGTTAGTTATAAATCTCGCTTGTTGCTCAAGATATTAGATAGCTAAATCTTACGTGCTTGATATCTTAGTTATATCTTAATTTATCTGTGAGACTGTAAGTATAAGTTAAAAGCAATCTTATTAAAATAAGCATTATTAATTAAATAACATCAGCTTGTCATCTATTATCTGAGACCATTAAAAATTGTCAAGAGAGTGTAAATAATAATATATATATATCTTTTGAATCAGTATAAATAGTCATTCGTCTTTATAAACGCGTCGATCTCAGATACTTTAAGAGCTAGAGACTCCAAACTTTTTAGTTAAGTATCTGAATATTATTTGTTGATTAAGTTTATTAAAAATTATGAAACCAAAATTTATGTTAATAAAAAAAAAGTATAAATTTCCAATTAAAATAGTAACAATTTCGTACATAGACCAAAGAATTATTAGCCCACCCTCGTAAGTTGAATCTGTGTATGTGTGTGTGTGTGTGACTTACTTTCCCCCTCAGGAATCACAACTGTCGAGGCAGTTGTCCATACATGACAAAACACGTTCATAAATTTTGTTTTTGTTTCCGCCGAGTTGCAAGGCTTAAAGATGGATAAGCTGCGGAAGGACGGACAGACGGACAGACGGACAAACGGACAGACAAACGGACAGACAGACGGATGGAAATGTGCACAAGTTTTCACAAAGTATTAAAAAAGCTCGTAAAATGTCATAAACTTTTGTTTCCTCAGGATTAGAACCGGGGTCCACTACAAAAGCACCCGGCGAGTCAGCAAAAAAAAAAAAAAGAAAAAATATTATGTCTACATTTTGCAGTTCACTTTTATTCTTTTCACTTTTGTATTGTTTGCACTTTATGAATGACTTATTTCCGCCGAGGATTTCTATTTCCCGTCCGCTCTCCGCTTTTCTTTGTAAATACATATTCTTGTATGAGCTGATATTTGCTTCAGCATAATGATATACTTATCTCAAAAAAGAATAGCATTCGGAAGAGTTTTTCTAAAACGAAACAATTCTAGAAATGTACTAAGATGATTGTTCAGTTGTTAGACGGATGAGTCAACTTAAGTTATATTAAGTGCTTGAATTCTACAACAGAATAAAAGATAACTCTTTCTTTACTGAAATAAATTCAACTAAATTTTATTAGAGAGTTGAGACATCTAAAAGATATGATATGACCGCTCTTTTATGTTTCTGAAATAATCATGAAATCGATATTGTTTGGTCATAATATTGAGGGAAATATTAAATTTCATTTAATTAGATTTATTTGGACAGACGATGAATTGAGTGGGCGCCAGGCATATCAGATACATATCGGCTTTTATAGGTTTCGGGAGTAAAGGACAAACGGGAATTTGGCCTGCGGGTTTCCATGGTCTTTTCTCCTTCTATCCCTCTTCCCTTTCTCCATTTTCTGTCCTTCATTTGAACAGTATCGACAGTGGCAAATTCCCATTTATTAAGCGAGTTAAATGGGACAATAAAATATGCTTGATGGAAGGAGGAAATCAACACAACTTTGCATGAGCATCGACAGCGACAAGGACAAGGACAACGGAAATGAAGGAGAAAAAGGACAAGGGCAACATCAAACATCAAAGCGGCAAGTGCTAAAATAGGCGAGATGGAGGAGGAGACAAGGCAAGAGTTTTAGTTGGAGACCAAGCATAGATATACTAATATATATATATATATTGGAATAAATCAAAACAAATCAATTTCTTCTGGGCCATTGAGTCGGCAAACTCCCGCTGACAGTTTGCTTTCTTTTGGGCCACATTCAATCGGGCTTTGGGCCTTGGTTAAACTCTCTCTCACTCTCTCTCTCTAAGTCGAAATCGTATGTTGACAGAATGCCGCCTCGTTGATTCCTTGACTCGTTGACTCCTTGTTGCCTGTGCGGATGTGAATGTCCTTGCGGATGTCGATGCGAATGCGAATGTGGATGCGGATGCGGAGTAAACATAGTTGTGACAACTAAATTGGGGTTAAGCAAGCGTACACTCACAAAATAATTCATCTATATTTAAGAAATTGACCAGAAAATTCAAATTGATCCAAAATTGAGACAAGATTTGGTGAATATAAGCACATTTTATTCCAAATATATTTATAAATATGTAGAAATTAATCTTACTATCACATTGCCTCCGAATTTAGAATTACTTTTCTTAATATAAGACTGTTCGTCCAAAAAAAAAAAAAATTTATACTTAAATATATTTATTTTATTATGATTTAATATTAAAAAAAAACTACAAAATATTTATTTTATTATTTTGGAGCGCTTTGTCCAAAAACAATCAAAAATTTGTTACATAAAAAAAATTTATTTTATTTTTTTTCAGACATGTAGGTCAACTTTTTTTTCGAGTGCAGTCACTTGCACTAGGAGCATGCGAAGCATTGAATTTTGTTCGCATGAACACACATTCAGACTATTGACATTCACACTCACACTCACATAGAGTTAAATACGCATACGCCATGTTGTCTCAATTGTAGTGCAGATTTTGTTGATGCAGTCGAAGCTCGCGGATGAAATGCAACTAATGGCATTCACTTGGGAGCAATGATTAATCACCGAGTGCATAACATGAATAATGAATCATTACAAATTAATAGACCCAAATATATTTCAAGCTTAAATAAGATATGCGAAATGCGTTGAGAATTTCCATTCGATCAGCCAAAGTTGACCCAGTTGATAGCCGGTTCTTTGTCCTATTTTCTATGATACCCTCATGGGTTTTACATTTAATTGAACACAAATACTTGTACAAATATATGTAAATTTCGAATTTTATAAAAGAGTTTTTTGTTTGTGGTGCCGGATTTGCTTTTGAGCCTGATGACAAATCTTGCTGCGGCATCAATATAAATATTCAATTGTTGTCTTATTTGCAGCAAGGACTCTGCTTGAAGGGCTGCCAGAGGAAAAAAGAGAAAGCGAGAGGAGAGTTTGTACATTTAAATTATTCATAAGTATGTAAAGCGATGCGGTGCACATGCGGATAACACTCAAACACACACACATACAGAGACTTAGACTTAACAATATTGAAAGGTAACTGTGATGAGGTTGCTCAAAGCAAATTTCATGCCCAACAGTTTTCAGTCAACTCAACCCCAGGGCTTATGTCTGGACCGCTTTCAATTTCAAATCAAATAAAAAGTTCCGAAAGTGTGGCATCATCCAAGTACCACCCAACGAGTATTCACTGTACAGTGTACACTGTACACTGCACACTTTACGCTGTGGCAAACCGCAAGGTCAAAGGGACTTTTGTGTGATTTTTATTGTTTTTTTTTTTCAGTTTAAGCAACCCGCTGGAAATGCTTTCACTTTAAAAGGTAAACTTTCTTTTTTTTTGAAACACCACAGGGGGAAATTTGTGAAGAGAGGGGGAAGAGGAAACAGCTGGTAGGGGAATGGGAGACGATTCTGGATTTTATGGGCAAGGGCAAAGCGAACTTTTATTTGGATTCATTCCATACGAAAGTGATTCGATTGTTGAACTCAAATGGCACCAATAAAAACTTCACGAGACTTTAGACTTTCGCTTCCTTCCGTCCATTGAGTCAAGGACTATAACGGAAGCATTTGAAAGTTTCCCCTTAATCTAGACCAGAGACCAGAGCACAGTTCCAATTCAGCTGTAAAGTCATAACAATTAATTTTATGTACCGCCAGCTGGCACATCTGTACAATAAACATACTTTTGAAAATAAAAAAACCATGGTGGTTTAAAATGCGCAATTGCGAGTGAACTGAAAATATAAATAATAATTATAATTTCATAATAAATAATTAAATAGAATATTTATGTTTACACAGCGGACATTATACGAAAATTCCGCTTACTCACTCTCTCTTTTAATATGAGAAGTATCTTTCCTCTCTTTTAATATGAGGAGTATAAGTAAAGACTTTACTTGAAAGTTTGGACTGGTAGATTAAGTTTAAATACTTATTGAGTTATGTGACTTGAATATATCATTTGATTAGGTTTATAAATAAATGAATTTAAATAGATTAAATAAAAGAAACACAATTAAATAGTCATTATAATTCTTAATAGAACAAGTATAATTCTATCGATTGTAATATAAAGGTTATAATTTAATACTTAAAATTATATATATATATATTATGATCAGTCAGTGAGTCAGTGAATAAGTCAGGACAAAGACTTTTAGATTTAGATTCATATTTGAAAGACTTGCAGTATTCAAGGCATTATAATTTGTGAGTCCTTTTTTCTGGTGATGAAATTCTACTCTTGATAAGACTCGTATCTGGTCAGTTTAACAAAGATAGACGGTGGGGCGATAGGCAGACTATTCTCGGGAAATTTATTGTTAGTGGGCGGCAACCTGCCATTTGGAATTTGGCTGCTGGCTATGGGCCAATTTCAAATGGCCAATGGTCGCTCCGTTGATTATAGTCATACCATCTCGGTATCTCTTATATATCTATATATAGTATATATATATGTAGAAATAATTACGAGTTGAGAGCTGTGTTGTCCGATGTCCGTTGTCCGTTGTCCGTGTTGCCAGTAGCGCAAAACGCAGCATTTAGATATAATTTATGGCTTGCAATATAAATCAGTCGGTTGCCCGCATTTTGGGCTGCAATATCCTCAATCTCAGCCACCCCTCTCCTCCCTCCAACTCTCCTGCTGGCTGTCACGCCCTCTGCCGGAGGCAGTCGTCAAAAACAAAACCAATTCGCCGGCTCAAATCAGTCCTTCTCCTCCTACTTTCGCCCCAAACTCATTAGGAATATAATGCCGAGCGAGAAATGAACGGTGCCAGCTAAATTATATTCCATGTCCCCCCTTTGATACCCCGCTCTCCGCATCGTGCTCCCTTCGTTTCGTCATTTAAATTGCTCACTTGATAGATGGGCGGGCTCAATTAGTTTTTGCATCATTACTATATATGTGATATTGCCGCAAATAATAGAAGCACGTTGGCAGAGAAAGAACTTTAGTTTGAATCGAAATTGTTAGGTTCCTTCCTCAGCCGAAATTCAGAAATGGGTCTAGGCAAAAATCGAATAACAAGGGAATTTTTAAGCTCATTTATATTTGAAACACGGAATCTGTGCCATATTTTAAACTATTGTTGAAAATTTCATTTCGATCAGTTAAAAAATAAAGAAAATTTGATGAAAAACAAAAATACATAGTTTGCAAATTGCAAGTAAAAATGCAAAAATGCATCATCAAAAGAAATCTTTTTAATCTCGTTTGTCTGACGTATTTTATTTAATTTTTTAATTTTTATTTTTTTAATTGTTGGGTATCTAAGAGTCAAGCAACTCAACTGTAGTCTATATACTTGTTTCCTTTACCATTCTTCTATTCGTCTACTACTTTTCTTCATCGAGATACATACAACAACAAAAGAAATTAGTGCCGTTTAAAGAGTGTCTATTTTTGATATTGAAAACGAAATAAATTAATCGTTGAATAATCAAAATGTCTTTGTTTCAAATATATATTTAAAACATACATATCTATTTTTTTTTCAGTAATTTTTGATGTCGATTGCGAACCCAATGTTTCACTTAAGAAGAAAATGCTGCAACTTCCTTTTACCAAATACAATAGCATAATCTGAGTCTAGGGTATAGGGAACAGCAGTCAACGAACTAAAGTATTTTACCAAGAATTTTGTATAATTTTCGTTGGAAAGTCCAAGTCTCAGGAGAGACTACTCCTCTGTTTTCGGAATGGCTCGCTAAAAATGTGCACTTCTCGCCTTGTGTTGAGTGTACAGTGTAAAGAGAAAAGTGTAAAGTGTAAGTGCGGAAGCGCATTTCAACCGGCATGCCACAGCCACGCCTACAATCTAGGGCTGGCCGACGCCCCCTTTCCACCATTGGCCCTTCCCTCATCCAAAGGCAAATATGTCTGAGCCGCTCGTCGGCTTTTTGCACCGTGACGATGCCACAAAGTTTGTTGTTGTTGCCACCTCTAGTAGACCTTGCCTCAATCTACCTTCGGCAATTGTTTGCTCAGGTGATGTGGCGAGAGTTCACCGCATGGGTTTCTTTTGTGCTCCCCTCTCTCTTCTGCCTCTCTCTCTCAACTGCCAACTGCCACCTTGCAACTCCCAGCGGAACTCTCAGTGAATACAACGGAGGCAATGTGGAAAGACAGCGTCCTGTCATTTTCAATTTACTTCTTTGTTTTATAAAGAAAGGAAGCTCGTTTACGACTCACGGGAATCTCGAGTGGAACTACGGGAATGGAGCATAAATAAATTGTACTGAGGTGTGCAACATGAAGATGTAGATGACGATGAAGTTGAGTTGGACAAGTGCGATTATTAAAGTCAACCGAATTTCATCATAGCGAAAGCTATTAAGTTGGAAAATATTTTAATCACACCATCATTATAATCATGGTTATTATCAGTAAAATATAAAACTGAAATGAATTTGTTTAAAATTTACTGCATACTTTTAGGCTACTTATAAACTTGAAACTGTCGTAACTTTGGCAAATCTCAACCGATTCCGTTGCGAAATGTCAATTTTATTCATAATTTGGCCTCTATTTTGATTCTGCATCAAAATTGAAATTTCATTTTTTTTTCCATTACTACCCATTTTTTAAGCATACTTTCCCATTGACCCTTTTTTAAAAATCTTCAAACTATCATAACTTAATCAAATTTCATGCAAATTCCTTGCATAATATTATTTTTTTTATCAATATTTGCTCTCTGATTTGATTCTGCATCAAAATTTGAAAATTAAGTTTATTTTCCGTCCCTGTCCATTTTTTCCATTCTTTCCCTTGACAGTATTTCGAAAAAAAAGTGTCTTGCAATTACTAGATTTTTGTTATTCGATGTATTATTTTTTTTGTGTCATTGCATTATTTTAATTTTCAAATTGATTCACAGTTTGGATATATATTTTTATTAAATTGTTGAGGTGTAAAGGTCAAGGCAAATATTTGGAATAAGCTTGAACCTGGATTAAAGTCAGTAGAGTTTTATTGTAGCAATTAAGTGGAATAATAATGAAATCATAAATTATGAAATTAAATGTAAATTATTAATTTAAAATGCAATTTTCTCTTGTTTTTCATGTACTCTACGGAAACGGTGGGCTCTGAACTCGCTGTTTAAATAAATAAATGTAATTTATGTGGCACACACACACACACACACACACTCCATGTCGATGTTGCATGTTGCACGTGCCACGCGTAGCTCTTTTATCGGCCACACTGCGCACATATCAGAAAGCGGCCTGTGATACGGATCAGGTGGTAATTGCTTGCCCGCGCGGCACCAGCATCTCAATTGAATTTGCCCAGTACAACAAGTTCGTGGCGAAAGGTAAGTGTTCCCTCTCCCTCTCTCCCTCTCTTGATTCACCCCTCTTGAGGGCCATTTATTCTTGACACGTCTGCCATTTCGTGCTTTATGTTCCATCCACTTGTACAGATGGCTACAGCATAGAGGAGCTATGCCCCATCACAGGCACCGTTAGGCCCGAGATCCGTGGCAAGGCGAAGCATCTGCTGCGTGGCTCCATCTTTGGTTCCTCCAACCAGAAGGTGCCTGCCAATCGGTATGT
This sequence comes from Drosophila phalerata, assembly GCA_951394115.2. NCBI lineage: Eukaryota > Metazoa > Arthropoda > Insecta > Diptera > Drosophilidae > Drosophila > Drosophila phalerata. The sequence goes on along the minus strand of OX596005.2, from coordinate 33,318,786 downwards.
GAATGGCGGCTATGCCATCGCCATGGAGGTGCCAACTCCGGTTGCCACAATTACGAGTCCAACCGGCACCGAATCTTCAACGGATGATGCTCAGAATGGCGACAGTTCCTCCTCCTCATCCTCCTCCTCGTCTCCGGAGAACTGTATGTGGCCCAATGCGCTCCAGGTAAGCATTCATCGCTGATTCCCTATGAGAAGGATTCTCTATTCTTTTTTTTCCCATTCCGCTTTGTTGATTTGTTTCGTTAACGTTGTGAGCTGTGCCAAATTAATGTGACCATGGAGATTAAACAAGTGTTGACAATGATAATTGAATTTAACACCGAGTGCTCGAAAATAATAGACACATTCAAGTGGGTCGATTGACATGGCCAAAAGGGCCACGAAACAATTAAAATCAGAGAAAAAATTAGACGGAATATCCATAGAATTGTGGAATGTGGAAAACCTAAGCACATAGATATATTTTATTAAATTAAGACAGCTGCACGTTAAATATTTTTTATATGTTCTGTATGAATCACAAATCTATATATATAAAGTTCTTTGTCCTGTGCACTCATTTACTCATCCAACATATCAAGATACAAATTTGAAATTTTTCTACAACAAAGTTAAGAGAATTTCAATGGGAGATAAATCGGCGTTTTGGAAAATTCGACCTGCAAGTCTGTCAAAATCGAGGTCAAAGTTCGCGTTTATTTTGCGCAGCACCTAGTAAAATATAAATTGAAGATGGGTCAGTTCTGCAGATTTTAAATAACTAACTATTTGAATTTTTTTGAGCTTAAAGCTGGCAAGCTGTATACATTTCTGTGTTGATTTTAATTAAATTATCTTAAGATATGTTTTTATAGCAAAAAGAATTTATATTTAAACAAAAAAAAAGCTTGAATAACATCTTTACCTTCTCGAGAAAATGTCATATGTTATCATTTAATGCTTCCAAGAAAAACAAAAAGGTTTATAACAATTTTCTAGAATTTGGCCAATTAGGAAAAGTCAACTTTTGGTAAAGGAAGGCACTGCTTTGAATCTGAGTCTCAGTCTCTCTCATTCTCTCTCAGGCTGTCAGTTTGTCATTAGGCATTCCCGTTTGTCTGTTTCGATGGGATAAGGGAATGTGTTCTGTCCGAATTCCCAAATAACGCTTCCAATTCATTAAACATTTCTGTTGCCTTTTCCGACATTTTGGTTGGCATCCTTTGAACCCAAAATCAATTTAAATTTAGAGAAAATTCAACAACGTAGAAAACAATACAAGACAGCTGAATTCATTTTGTTTTTTAATGTTTGTTAAAAGTGGCAGTTGGCATATATATATATATATATATAAATAAATATACATACATATGCGAACTGCTGTGAGCAAAGTATTTGACAAAGGCCCTGAAAAAAAGTTGCCTTTTTTGTCAGGCAAAAAGGCAAAGTCAATGCGACCCTCGCTGAGTTGGGGCCAAGATTCTTGCACGTCCCATGGGGTATCATTAGGCCGCTGACAGCAATCCCCTCATTCTCCTATTCCCTCATTCCCTCATCACTCCCGCATTCCCCTTGTCCGTCAGCCTACGCGTCAACATGACGCTTCACTAAAAATGGCAACCGCAGCAAATAATTTCTCGCATCGTTTTTGTCTCTTTTTTTTGCCGCCATTGTTAGACCCTGTACCTACAAAAATGCAATGAGTCGAATGGGAAATGCGCCCAATTAGTAGAAGGGTCCGTTTTAAACTCCCTTAAATGTATTATTTGTTGCTCGGCCTCATAAAATGAGTCCAGATATGTTCATTCATACATAGATTTAAGAGATTATAAGAGCTAGCGCTACCAAATGTTGTATCGTTGTATGGATTTGTAAAATTGCGGGACTTTTAATAAAAAATTTTAATTTCGGATTTTTCTATTTTTTTTTCACGTTTTCCCTTTTTATTTCCAAATTACATGACCAGGAAAATGTTTTTCTAATATTTTTTCCATATTTAAATAATCTTACTATTAGTTTTATAAATTTTTAAAGGTAAGCAATTTTTACAGGTTAACTTCAACGAATTTAAAAAAAATATCATTTTATTCTATAAAAATATTTTTATTTTAATACAAATTTTTAATTTCGGAATTTCATAATGTTTTCCTTCAAAATTATTTTTTTTATCCACATTATTACAAATTGTGCACTAGCTATTTTTTGGTTGCAAATTTCTTGACTTTTAATAGTGTTTGTCTTTTTTTAAGCTTTCAAATTTTGTAATCTTACTTTTATTTGTTGCAATTTCTTCTAGTAAATTGTTTTTTTTTTTGTAAATTAAATACATGGTCTCTTAAAGTCGAGTTGACTTGAGTGTAGTGGTTACATTTATATAGGTTGATTTGTTGTTGTCTCCTCGCTGTTCGTTGTTCGTGCTGCTGTCTATAGTATATATAGTATAGTAGTATCTCTGCAGGGTGTTGTTGTCGCCATGAATGTTGTCGTTGTTATTAAATTTTGTGACGACTCGCCGGACGAGTCCGTCGACTGACAAAGCCGACAAATCTAAACCTGCTGTCAGACATTGAGGCTACCCATCTGTCCGTCTGTCCGTCTGTCTGTCTGTCCGCCTTTTTGTCCTCCTTCTGGGCTGTCATCACAAGATAGTGAAAAATAACTTGAAAATAAACAGTTTACATTCGCGTTGCGGATTACGAGATGGCGCAAACATTCGTGTGACATCCGTTGTTGACACTCGCCATTTTCACATCCAGCTGCAAATGGACGTCTGTCTGTCCATCTGTCACACTAAATAGAACGGTAAACAAAGCTGAATTTCTAACATAATTCTGTGAAAAATGCACATCGTTAGCGACAATGCGGGCTCTGATTGAATGGATGACAGGCATCAGGCTGAAACATGGCCATAACAAATGGATTAACAATGTGTTCTCGCTCAGAGACTGCAGATAGGTAGATAAGGTAGTTATGTAAGCCATCTATATTAATAAAAATCCTTATCCTGACTGACTGACGCACTGGTAATCAACAGGAAGATTAAACTGTAAGAAATCGAGAGCTGAAATTTGTACACAGTATAGCTAGTCTTGGTAGTAGGAAAATAAAATAGTTTCGTAAGTTATGATATGATGTAATTATAAATGTCACAATAAAATAGAAGCAGGCACAAGGCAAAGTTAAGCTTGCAACGTCAACGTCAACGGCAACTGCAACTGCAACTGCAACACAAACTAAACTGAGAAACACTTCAATTACATTTTTAATGCAAATATTTTATTTCAATTTGTAAAAGTTTACAATTTCCGCCCAGTTCCTGAACTCGTTCACTTTTCAGCTTCTTCTGTTTGCACACCCAATACAGCAGAAGCAAGAAAGCACAAAAAATCGAGAGAGAAAAACGATAGAAAAAAAAAAGAAAATCGAATTGAAAACTAAATTGCAACTGATTTTTCTTTCTTTCTTTCTTACATTCTTTCATTCCCATGCTATGTTGACAGTACTCCTTGCTGCAGACCGTGGTGGAGGCTTGCCAGAAGAAAAAGCACTGCAAATTTCACGGCTCCCCGCAGTTCTACGGACTGGGCGCCAGCGGAGTGGGCGATTCATCCGGCACCAGCAGCTATCACAGCAGCACGGCCAGCTCCAATGCAATCAGCAGCGATCCTTGTCCCAAGCGACGCAAAATTGTTGAAGTCGCCTACAAATGTCGTCCATGTAAGCGAAAGTTTTGTTTAATTTGCTTGAATTTATTGGGCGTACAATGGCACACACGTGAAATGGCGAACGAAATTCCCCCAGCTGCAAGCCATATTACGTATACGTAACGTACCGAATACATATTACGTATACGTATACGTATACGTATAACAATAGCTGCGCAAACATAGTGCTGCACAATCTCGACTGGCCGGAATCGACACATAAACGTCCAGTTGAATGAGTTGAACGAGTGTTGGCTTTATCCGGACTTTTTGGTTTTCGGATGGTTTAGCATTTCGCAGTACGACATACGAGTCTGTGGAAGGGAAACCGTTCTCGTACTCATCCGAATGCCAGTCGATGCCCTCGAGTACACATTGCGCTGTAGCATCGATATTCTGGCCCAAACAAACACTGTTGAAAACTGAAAACAGACGACTCGGAACCAGAAGCAGAGCGAGGAATAGGATTGCAACGAGAACAGGAACGAGAACGAGAAGGAGAACCCAGACAGCAAGTTTAGCGAGCTGTCGTGCGTTCCAAAAATGCATTCAGGTGGAATGGAGGCATCAGCACCAGTTCGGGCATTGACTAGTCCGTTACCTATATACATATATATATAGCCAAAGGGGGAGAGTAGCGGATTTCAAAATTCGACTCCAAGACTTGCCAACTTTGCCCTCGAGCCTCGAGCAGACCAATCGCATTTGGACGTGCTTTGTGTAGCTCGGAAAAAACATCGACGATACAAAATTAAGTTTCCAAGCAGCACACGGCACATCAGCCTGTGGATAGAGGGAGAAGGGAGGAGGTAGGAGGAAAGAGGAGGGTGCTTCTGCCATTGTCGACTGAATATTTGAATGTGATGCCAAAGTTGGCGAAATGCTGCGCCAGAACAGAAAATGAGTAGCTCGTGACTTTCAATTACAAAGTTCTGAATCATTGATTACTCTTTAATCAGAGCGAGTATGACATTATCTTGGCAACCGACAACCCACAACCGACAACCTCATGGATGCATCTCGAAATTATTGAAATAAGCGACAGGGGGATAGAAGCAAGGATACAAAGCAGAAAGAAGAAAGAACTTTCGCTAATGAATAGACTTATCTGGGTTGTTTCTGTTGTTCATGTTGACTTGCTCCGAAATTGACTTTGTCTTGCAATTTCTTCAGCATTTGAATACCCTTCGCTGAAGGTATATCAAGCTTAGGAAAAGTTGATGTAGAAGCAAAGTCTATATAGTTATGATACAGTTTGCCACTAGGAGCGAACTGCTCTCGGAGTTGGTAAGAGCTAGATGCACCAAATTTAATGTTTAAGCTCGTCTTTGAGTAAAAAACATACCCCGTTCTTTAAACAAATATTAGTACTTGATTAAACGAATAACCAAATATTTCCGAGGTTGATTTTATGGAGCAATTTCGGATTATTTTGTTTATCTCTGTATATAAATTTGGAAGTTAGTGAGGGTTCGAAAGGTAGTGTAATTTCAAGTCGTCACTAATGCTCTCCTACTTGTTACAGATGAGTTTCGCAGCAAGGTGGCTTGTCATAACGATGTCGCACAGTTGGAGTGCAACCCGTACTCAAGAATTGCCGTGTACAGCGCGAGTTTCGGACGCACGGAGTACGAAAGCATTCAATGTCCTCAGCCACAGGGAGTGCGAGAGGAGAGTAAGTATTGTCCTCCCCTCAAAAGTGTTGAATTGCATCAATCACTGTACTGTACGATACTATACTGTACTGTCTGTCCTCGATAGCGTGCCTGGCATCGTTTGCCACGGAGACTGTGATGCAAATTTGCCATGGACGAAGGCGTTGCAACCTGGCGGCAGATGCGAATACTTTTGGCACTCCCTGTCAGCCCAACTCACGGATGTATCTGAAGGTTGTTTACACATGCGGTAAGTAGAGCGTGGGAAAAATCAGGGACGTCCTCTCTCTTCCACACTCTCTATACTTCTCCCTCCTTTCCACATTTTCCCCATTGCCACTCAGAATGATTTAGGACGCGCCTTTGTTGGCGCTTCTCATCACATCGCGCGTCAAGGCGCAAGATTGATGCCCGGTGCTTTTCCTTCTTTTTCTACCTCTGCCTCTCTGCTCTCTTTCCCTTTTCCCTTTTCCTCTTTCCCACTTTCCCTCTTCCCTTAATGGTGACTTGGTCGCGTGATTTATGTTGCTCGTTTTGGGGGGAATCTCTCAATGTCTTTGTTCCCGCAGTGCCCAAGCAAGTGCTCAAGGAGAGCAACGAGTCCGAAGTGGAGGCCGACGAGACGGAGGACTTTGAGGGCGACATCAACGACCTGTATGACGACGAGCTCATCTACAAGGAGTCGGAAGCGATTCCCAAGCTCTACAGCAACACCACGAAAACAACTCAGGGCAATGGTACCAACGCCAGCAGCACCAGACTCCAAACTAACTCCAGTCCAGATGGCATTCAGAGCGTGACAAACGGCTCACTGGATGCAGATACCCACGATGGCAGTGGCGTCAATCCCGTGATGACACACAGCTCCGACCTAAGCCTCGAGGGTAAGTCTAGCTCCCATTTTATCTTCAATCCCTTTTCTCCTTTCTCCATTCCCCATTCTCCTAGTTGACCAGTCAACCAACTGAGCTGAGTTTGGCTTTCAAACCGATTGCTTACATTTGCAATAATAGATAAGTTAGTACGTTAAAGTCGAGCGAGCTAGACAGTCAAATACCCGTTACCTGCAATAAAATAAAGAAATGGTTATAAAATTATATATAAGAATATATACATTACTAAAATTTCAAGTTAAAGCATTCTATTTATATTAAACTCTTTGTTCTGACTTACTGATTTTACCGACTCACTGATCATTGCACAGCCCAAACCATAAGAGCTAGAAGACTGAAATTTTTACACAGCATAGCTGAGATAATTTTATCGCGCAATAATACGGCATTTTGTGAAATTCAAATTGCAAAGGAGTCAAATTCATGGTCAAAGATCACACTTTGAGTAAATTGCTAGAAAACTTTGTTAGGCTCAGAGGTATCTAAACCAAACTCACGGACAGGTCTTTTTTTTCCATATTTTACAACCTGACCATATAGACTCGACTATTGTCTTCTTGTGCATGTTACATACACCAGCACAAAGTTATTATGCTGCTGTGCTTAGGAATAAAAACACAAGTAAGCCTTAGACCCCAGTTAGTCTCTAGCTTTGGCTTTGGCAGCAGCTGTCCTTATGGAAAACAAAGTCTGGCAGCAAAGGCCTAATCCCAAAGAGGGACTTACTTTCAATGAAAGGAGGCGAATCTGACATTTGTGAATGCCAAATGTTGTTTACAAACAAACAATTTTAAAGTCAACTTAAAGTCAATTTGGAGGGCGTCAAATAAGGGACTATGCAAATCCTTGGCTCAGCTTGGCTCGCTGAATGAATATATTTTTTTAAATAATGATATTCAGGATTTCCTAACTCCATTTCCGTTTTGCATTGTTGTGCTCCAATTCACAGACGACCAGCAGCGTTTCTATTTGTATCTGTTAATCGTCGGATCGGTTGGAGTTCTCTTCTCCATTGTGATTGTCGCCACGCGTCTTGTCCTGCAGAGACGAAGGATGGGAAGCGACTCTCACTCCAATTCCTCGACGAAGGGAGGCGGTACTGGAGGATTGGCTGATGAGACGACCATTCCCAGTGGCTTTAATGACACCATCTCCGAAATAGACGCCGACATTGATCTGACCACATCGATTCCAGTGATTCCCAGTGTGTCCAAGAACGAGGTGAGTGTTCTCTTCCCCAGCAAATCATCTCCATCTCAACCACCTCCACCTCTGCAACTGCAGAACTACATTACCTATGCACCTGCTGGAAGTCTCTATGCCAGTCTCGGTCCCAATCAATTAACCACTGTCGGAGCATCGGGACCGACAACTGGTTTGATTCCCAGCTCTCTGCTGGTGAATGCTCGACAGTCGCCGGATCTGATCGGCATCTCGCCCAACTCCTATGTGGCCACAAGCAGCGCAGGCACTCTTAATCCTGGCCAGGCACAAATGACGGGTATTTTGGCTCCTGCCATTGTGATTGGCGCCAATGGACCCGGAGGTCCTTTGCCCGGCAGCAGCGGCATAAGTGAGTATCCATGTCCCAACCTTAAAATTTATATTTTCATAAACTTCAATTTTGTCTTAAAGACTCATAGTGAATTTTACCAATCAATTAAAATCGTAGAAAGGTGTTTTTTCTTTATATACTCAATATAACACACTACATTTTTTTATAGTTTTCTGTTACTTTATGACTTAAATCAAAGTTGTCGTTTAAAAATTAAGAATCAGATTATTATAAACATAATATTTTTTTTTTAAACTTTTAGAACATTTATATTTGGTTTATTTTTTACTTATATTTAAGAAATGCGAATGAAATCAAAAAAAGTTTAATTTTATTTTTAAAACTACCACCATTTTTTAATTTTATAATAAAAATTAAGAAAATAAAACAACAATTTTTATTTATTTTTTTTTTTTCGGTATATTTCAAGTTTTTTTTTACAGTTACCAGAAGTTAATGATTTTCTCAAAAAAGAAAAATTATCAATTTTTACTGTCCCTGAAGAAGTGTGATTTACATAGTAAGAATATAGATAGAACATTTTTTAATAATTTCAATATTTTCGGCTTAAATAGAAACTTTGGTTCATGTGTCCTTTACATTGACTTATGTAGTTGAATTTTGATAGCCTAACTGTTATTTTGGGTGCTTGATTTGGCTGATTCACAGACACCATGGTACCGATAACCTCACTGACCCAATACACCACGGCACCCACAATCCGAGGAGGCTACCTCATCAATGCCGAGAGCGTGGGAGTGCTGCAAAGGCCGAGCAACACACCGACGCCGCCGTCGTCCTTGGCGAGCGGTTCTCCGGCGCATCCTGCGACTCAGCAGACACCGACGACATCCCCGTTAGCCATGACACCGCTGAGTCATGTCCAGGCACAGGGAACATCCACATTGAGGCGGACAAAGCCGGGCACGACTGCCATGCTGCATCCTCAGCTCTCCTACGACGGCACGGCACCAAGGACTCTCTCAACTGGTTTGTCCGTCAGCTCGCAGTTCTATTACGGATGACCCAGTACGTTGGATTGTGAGCCTCATGTCTATACCACGACCATCAGTGTGACCTCCCCCAATGTCCAGAGTTATGCCAGACAGAATATGCCAACGAATCCTTCCGCTGACTCCGATGTTGAGTCCACTCTTGTACCCTAGCTGGAAGCCAGCAAAAGTACCACACAAGACAATACAAATCCACAGGGGACAAGTTCAACCAACAAGTCGGATTCCTCCGAAAAACCAGAACAGGTGTGTAAGGACTGAGAGAAAGGACAACACTAAATAATGATGATGATGAAGATGATGATGTCTGTTTTTAAAGGATTTATTTAAGTTAAGGCATACTCGTATATAAGTGTATTCCAATGGACGAGCTTCCTCTAAATGTAAATTATGAATGAGTGCAACAGACAGACGACTACTTGAATAACTTTAGGATTAATCTCTGTATCTCATAGCGACTTCTAGGATAGCACAATGTTTAGCTTAAGCTCAAAGAAAACTGTTTGTCTGCGGCGTTGAATTTTCCAAGTAAATGAATCTTTTAATTAAGAGAATTTGAAATATCTTCTCCTACTTCCTAAAGCGGCAACATAAATGATAACAAATTGCATGAAGCTCATTTAATGTTATCAATAATGTAAATACACACATAAACATCAACACTAAAGGAAGAGAGAAGCAAGAACAACAAGAAAGTGAGTGGAAAATATGAAACGAGGGGAAAGTAATGGATTGTCAGCATCCCAAAAAATATGTACAAATTCTCGCATGCGATACAAACTCTCTCGCAGTCGCCATAAATTTCACGATATTTCCATTTCCCCAAAACAACTCTCGAATCTGAATCTTCATAATTGTCTACACATCAAGTGTGTTTGTGTGTGTCTGTGTGTGTTTGTGTGTGTGTATGTGTGTGTTGTATTAGGTGCTAAGTCTTACAAACGTTTTGAGGGGTAGTTGGAGGGGAAGAGAAGGGAAGGGTAATCCTGCATGCCACATAAGCAAAGTCTCGTCGTAACTCAAGCGCTGCACAGTGGACAAAACAGATGAATATCTTTGGAAAATGTGTTTCTTATGAATTCTAGAATTTTTTAAGTATGTCATGAAATTTTATTTTTTTTTTTAATATGTAAGAATAAAAAAAAATTTATATTAATTATTTTTATGTCTTAAAATGAGTAATAAAATTTTATTCAGAGACAAATTTTCTACTGAATCTATTGGAAACCTACATTAGCTAAACCAACCATTTTTTAATATCAAGAATAAATTGGGGAAAATAACTTAATCTGAGACTCGAATCTTTGAAATTCTATATGCTTAATTGGCCGCTTAACCCACTGTGCGCTGTGTGCAACTTGTCGTATGAGTGATTTCGCTTGTGTGCATAATTCAGTGTGTATTTCGGATTAATGTGCTACAAATGGATGAGCGTAATTAATATCCGGCACCGAATAAAGGTCAAAGGAAGGATCTGGCCAGCGAATTAATGGATTACCTTAACGGTGCCAAGGTGAGGTAGGTCCTATGTGTGTGTGTGAGTGTATATAAGTATCAGTGTGTGTGTGTGTGTGAATGGAAAATGAAATGCTGCAGACAACATTCTAGTTCATAGTCTATAGTCTATAGTTCTGATTGTATTTTCATTTGCAGATCTATATACTAATATATTTGTATGAGTGTGTGTGTATATATAATATATATGTATTTGTAACTGTACTTCTGGTCTTTACTCATGACTTTGTTAATGTTGACGTTATTGTTTCGAATGTCAAGTGCCTTCCTGATTAGCATTTAAGTGTGTACTTCTGAATAATGTGTAAATTGGAGTGCATCCAATAAAACTGTATAATGTACATAGCGATAAGTAAGAGCCAAAACTGCGAATACTCGAAAACTAGAGCGAGTACTCGTTTAAGAGGGACACGATTCATGTTTCAATTAGAGTAGCTCCCAATTAGCCACAGTGTAAATACTCGTAGAGATAAAATCTTCCGCAAAATAAAACAAAACTAAGCAAATAGAGAATAGAAAAGCAGAAGAAACGACAGTGAGAACAAAAAGTAACTTTACTAACTAGCAAATAGCTTAATTGGGTTGACAGCATATAGATAAAATGAAAATGAACTCGAGGAGTGACTCAATTGATAAATAACAATTAAAGCATGTTCACAATAGCATAAAAAAAAAGTTATTAATTAAATGTAAATAAAATATTCGTGTTGCGCTCAAAAAATCGAAAAGATCAAATACCAAAAAAAAAATAAAGAAAACAAAGAAAATAGGAAAATGAGACAAAGAGCTCTCGACTAAATGCATTTTGAATTAGTCATAAACACTCACACGAGTGTGTGTGAGTGTGTTAGTGAGTGGAAAACAATTCGTAAATGAAATCATTAAAAATACATAAAGGCGCATTAATTAAGGACCCAAAAGCATTATGTAATAATAATAAATGATACAGAATGATATGGTACACCTAGGTACTATGGCATTATAAAATACATAAATGTTGAATAAATAATACCAAAATAGGGCGACAAAATGTTGATGCAAATCAAAGCGTAGTATTAAGTTTCAACTTTCAACTAAACTGTGAATATTATTTTAATTATAGTTCAGTTTTGTCCACTTATGTATCGCACCGTTTATACATTTCATTTTGTTTAAATTAATATTTAATGAATACCAATAAAATACTAACTGAAAATGCGAATAAGCCTTGATTTCACATTTATTTTGGGAGCGGGTTTTCGGTTCGATAAGTTGAACATTAACAGAGATTAGCCTTTTGGACTAAGTAACTTAATCTGCGTAGATAATTAGGCCTTTATCTAGCTAGATAATCACAAAAACTACGATTACGTCTATGAATGTGTAAGTATATGAAGCTAACAGTATTACAAGTAGTTAATTTATATTCGGATGCGAATTAACGAAGCGTGAATGAAATCAACTTACAGCTAAGTGCACGCCTACCACAGACAGGACTTTTCCCAGGACCTTATCAAGGAGTCAAAGAGTAAAGCAGCCACCAACTAGCGAAATTCCCTAAGAGGAAGAATCCAGGGGAGAGAAGAGGAGAGAAGAGAAAACTGTTTGATTAAATTTGTTGGCAGCGCTTAATTTATGGGAACACCATGAGCTTCGGCTGCTAATTGGTTTATAAATTAGACTTTCAACGGAACATTAAGCCAGACATCTCAGCCAAATAAATTCACCACACAGAAAACAACAACAACAACAACAAAATAGTTGTAGAAGAACAAAACAAAACAAAACACTTTCCAAAGAGCAATGTAATCAATATTTATTATGCAGCAGCAACAAAGTGAGAAACATTGAATGAAACTCTTAATAGGAAATGTAAATGTACTAAATTCAAATGGATTAAATTGATCTAATGGCATATTTATACTAACAACATAAGGCAATAACAACTTAAATACTCTAAGCACTCAAAGGCATTCAAAGCTGACTGAATATGAATGTTCTACATGTGTTTTTCGAGTATTCACAGACTTGGGTTTAAGTTATGATAATCGGAGTGAAATTTTAATGACATGACTAGAAATTGTTTTGACAAAATTATAAATAAATTGTCTTTGCCAATTTTAACAAGCAGATGTTCATTAAGAATACAAATCCCAAGAATCTCTTATTGACTGCCAATTTAAATTTGTTGCAATTATTAAATTGTAAATTGTATTTAATACTTCAAGTTGAGTATTATCCTGCACTTAATTTATGAACAACTCAGCTGAAAAACAACAACTCATCAACTTATAAATGTTAAATTGAGCTGCAGTTGGCAGGACGACATTAATCCGAGTAGTATTGTTGTAATTAATTAAAGTGCGACTTTCTTAATTCACTTCAATTGTAAGATTGACATCAACTCAATGCAACTTTTTATGAGTACTCATAGAGCAGTCACTAAAATCTAATTAAGGCTAATGTTACGGGCATTATTAATTAATTTGTGGGAATTGCCAACGAAACTCCACACTCCATTAGCCAAACTTCACAGTCAACTAAGTAAGTATTTTGGCCAAGTTTCCAACTGGCAACGGCCACAAGGGATTGTAATTACTTGCGGTGTTATCCTTGAGGAGTTTTGGTCCCATTGCGTGTTATTTCTGGCCAGATTTAGCTGTTGACTGGTTAGCCGAGTCGTAAATAAATAGCTGAAGTTATCATCTGAAGTGATTTTGGCCACATTACGAGCATGTCAACTACAAACACGGACACGACGGGACAGGACACTGCAGGACATTTGCCTGCAACACGCGGCGTTAATTACATTAATTCCATTTTGGTATTCCACTTTTGTCAGCCACTGTCCAACCGTGCGTCGAGCATCTCATGAATTTTCGCTATGTCACGGATGTGCGGATGTCACCAAGGACTGACGAGTGGGTGGATAATGATAGTGGTAGGGGTTGGAGTGGGGAAAGGATAGGGGAAGGGGTAGCTAGATAAAATACCTTGCTGGAATTTCATTACGTCATCCGACTACAGTGTCTTCTGTAGTTATGTAGCCATTGTCTCGCAGTCTCACACTCAGTGCACTTTAATATGTTCTTAAATGAAAATCAATAATTCATAAAACATACTGTATACATAGATGGGTGTGTGTTTGTGTTTATCTCTCTCTCTCTCTCTCTATGTGTGTGTGTGTGTGTTTGCGTAAGTACTTTTAAAGCAACATCCCTGTCCTCGCTAGTCTAACGAAACTTATGATAATTTCCTTTCCTTTGTCAAACTTCTGGATAATGCAAAAAGTCAACCAGGCTTGCCAACAACGGAAGCAAACTCGAGATTCTTTTCATTTTTCGCATGGCCGAGCCATTAAATCGATTACATATACATATGTGTGTGTGTGTGTGTGTGTGGGTGTGTGTGTGACCTTCTCTAGGCGATTAAGATTGCACCTTTCATTGATCATCATCAAGTCCATCAGTTCTTTTCATCTTTTTTTCAGTAGGTGTTGATGAGCTGTCATAACAAAATCTTGAATAAAAAAATAAAGTCTATTTTTAGGCGGCTTTCTATTAAATATGTAAGAATATTACTGAATACTGACTAGCAAAATAATAATGTTTAATTAATTTTAAATATATGCAAAGTGCTCGATAATCTCTAGAGATTCTGACGACAACTGCTTACAGGGAATTAAAATAGCTATTGAAACATTTAAAAGTATAAAAGTGTTGTTTTATGCTAATTAATATATACGAAGTTAATTAAAAGTGAAATCTAGGGATTTAAAATGATCAGTATTAAAATTTTCAAAGGAAGAACATTTAGCATTGATATCAGGACCGACTGGAACCGGAAAATATTTAAATTTGAATACAGAGTGAATTTATAAGCCGAATCATGATCAAAATGACATTCCGCTTGAAAATCTGTTCAGTTTTGATAAATTTAGGGAATATTGAAGTTCGTTCAGCCTTTGACCTAGAAACTTTACAAGCCAAAATTTATGTCAAATTTTTAACAAAAAAATTTAACCCTTTAGAATTAAATTGAAAGCCTTGTTTATACCAATAATGATATAAGGAGTTGATTTAATGTGAAAACTTAAGACTTAAAAGTGTCCATTTCCAAAATTTCAAAGGGGGGACAAATTCTTTTATTTTTAATTAAAAAATAATTTGAATGCAGAATGAATTGTGCGGTCAAGTCATGATCAAAATGATGTTCCGTTTGAATATCGGTTCAGTTTTGACAAAGCTATGAAAGTTTGAATTTGTTCGGACACTTTACTGAAAAAAACTCTATAGTATGCAGGAGTAGTCTTTATGTAACATTAACATAGTGTCTAGTATCTACGCGTACTTAAGTTCTTACAATTAAAACTGTTTTCCTAAGCTTTTACATTAATTAAGAGCCCTGGTTATCCACATAAGCCAGAGTTGCTGAGTTACCGTGCCCATTCGAAGGGATATGCAAATGAGGGAAAATAAGAAAGTCCTTCCTGTCCAGTAAACTTGCACTTTATTTTCATCATTGTTTTTTTTATTCACTTTCTTCAGTTTTGTGGCAAATTCTAAGCCAATGCCAAAAAAAACACACACACACACAAACAGCACGGTGAAAAAAAGGAGCACAAGAAAAATGGCTCAAGCTCAGCTGCAGAAGTTCGTTAGCTGTTAGCTGTTAGCCGTTATAGCCGAGTATTTCGCGGGTATTGCCTTGGCCAAGAAGTAGAGTAGGAGCAGGAGCAGGAGCAGGAGCAGGAGCAGGAGCAGGAGCAGGAGCAGGAGTAGGAGCAGTCACTTGTGTTGTCCCTCGGTACAGTTGAATAAAATATGAGTTGACGGCAAAGTTCTGAACGTACTTTTCCTGCCGACCTTTACGGACACTGGTACCACCGCACCACCGCACCACCGCACTATTGCAACACTACACCACCGCATTAGTGTAGTACCACCATTGCAACCAAAGCCCAAAATTGTTGTGTTTACGTTTCGTGTTTGCATTTCATGTGCCCTGTCCTGTCTCTTTCCATCCTTTCACTTTCCAACCCTCTTCTCTTCCTTCGTCTCCTCTCCTCTCTTCTCTACTCTTCTGTTCCGCCTTTTGCCGCAAATTGAATGCTGTTCAAATAATTTATCTAATTTTTGCGACTCTCTGACCGGATGTCCTTCTCTGTGCCCCCTTGAAACTTAGTAACGAGTCAGCAGTTGGCTCTAGTTTGTGTGTCCTTTTTGTACAGCTGATGAACAGGCAACTCCATATAAACGATTTGATTTTTGTCTACTTTTTAACAATGCTATTCTATTCTATTTTACACCTTTTGGAACGTGCTAAATCTCATCTCGAAGAGACCAATTAAAATTGCATTTCTCACAAGTAGGCGAGCTAAAATTGTAGATAGCTATCACTTATCAGTGTCCCTCGGAGACTTTTTCTGGGGTTGACAGAAGTTTATTGAAGTGTTTGACGAGGGTCACATTATGGGTCAACTTTTGACTGAACTAGACAAATGTGAGCAATTGATAACGTCAATAATTCAATTGCTCATATTTGATTGCAAACACATCGTAACAATTATATTAATTTATTTTATTTCTTGTTTAAAAAGTAGATCCTCTTACAACAGAACAGTGAAAAATTAAATGCTAAATTTTAATAATTGATAAAAAGTATTTCCATGCGTAAAAAAAAGTCATACATGATTTCCACAAAGAGAATTTCGTGTATTTGTCGAATTGAGCACTAAGTAAGTTAAAGTGTTTGAATATAGTATATACATTATATATAGAGTATACATTAATGTGGACATGCATGTACCTAAGTACACATAAATATTTATTTATGTACATATACATTTTGCGAATTTTGTTTATCTTAGTCGTGCCTTTGTCTCATTCAAAAAGGATATTAGTCAACGGAGCCTGAATATCGTGCAGAATATTAATATACACTCACTGATTTTTCTAAGAGGATCAGTATTTAATTGCTAACCCATTAGTTTAACAATTTAGTGTTAATTGGTAATCAAAAGGTTAAAAAGAAAATTATATTTTTATAGTAGTTTCATTACATATAACTGTTTATCCTGATTGACTGACTGGCTGCTATTAGTGAAGCTCAAACGGTAAGACCTACAAGGCTAAAATTTTGACACAACAGAGATAAGACAAATTTATCGTGAAATAAGGTAGAGTGTTGCGAAATTCGAGTTGGAAAGGGTTCAAATAGGTACTCAAATTAGTCATTCCTGACAATATCATAAAGTCTTCTGCAAAGAGTATTAGAAAGATATGAATTTGTTTATCGAAAATGCACAGCCTACGTGGGTTGTTTTATGCCTTTTGTGTGAAGCTGCAAGAACAGTGACAGTTCACTTTGTCCGCAGTGAATAGAATATTCACAATATTCACAATATTCATTCTAAAATATGTATGAGCTGCGCAGACAAAGGAAACAAACAAGCAATGGATGTTGAAATAGGTATTTAGTTACCCAAAGTAAACAAATATTCAAAAAAAAAAATAAAAGGACATGCATATATAGAATCGAAACAATGCGAAAGAAGTGTGCAGAGAGTATCAGTGATTAATTAGTATAAAAGTTCGAAGTCATAAAGTAGAAAGAAGTGGATATGTACTTGCTAGAATAGGAACAGAGTATGTTTCTTTTGACATTCGTTTTAGGCTGCAAATGGAAGACAAAGAAACTGACTGTCATTCATCAGAGAGAATAAAGACTAAGGACTAGGGTCAAAAGGAGCGTAGCATAGAAAAGCAAGTACATTCGAGTATGAGTACAAGTACGAGTATTCGTCTATTCCAGTTTGTAACTCTGTCAGAACTAGTTTTATGCTCACTGATCGACGCCCTTCTGAATTTCGTTGAGTTTAGCTGTGAGCCGCGTTTGATGTCGAGTCCTCGATTTCAACTGTCGGAGGCAATTAGAAAAGTTTCCTGTTTTCGAGTGGTTGCCCAGCATCGCATGAGACTGAGACTGAAATTGGGATTGGGATTCAGATTGGAATCGGGATTGAGCTTAAGGCTGACAGAGCTCAACTTGCTCAGTTTAATAGTGCGTAATGTTGCCCATTGTAAATCGTCAAAGGGATGCCAAACATTGAGCTGCAATAATGCGAATACGCGAATTCAACGAATGCAAATAAAATTATTAAAATATCAACATTTTTTATATACAATTTTTTACGCCATTAAAAGTGGTTTTAACTACAGAATGCTCAGATGATTATAATATAGTTTACCATTTTATTTTAATAAAGACAAAATTTTAATTAACACTGAATTAGTTTTTTTCAAATAGTAAAAAATGTTTACAGCCTAAAATTATTTTACTCATTCAATCAATTCGTCAGCAAGTTAAAAATTTAAATAATTGTGTAATAAAAAAATTATTCCAAATATTTTTGATTTTTTTCCTTTAGTGAGAATAAATATTTTAAAAAGATTAAATTTAATTGAATAGTGTTATTTTGTTCTTAAAGAAAACAAAACATTTTCTAAAAAAAAATAGACATTTTTAACAGGATGATTTTAAGTCAATTTTAAGTATATAAAATATTGTTTTTTTTCAGAGTGTACTTTTGTGCATTTGGCCAAGAAAGTTTGTTAGTAGCTATGCAATTTGGTACTGGAATATGAGCACAATTAAGAGTGCAACGCTCGCAGCTGGATGTGGCAAGGTTGTGTGGCATATCGGGTGGCCACATGTGCTTTTCATTTGTTTTGCCGGCATAATTGCGCAAACTTTGGCATTTTAATATATTAGCTGCATATGTTGGCAGCAAATGTCTGGAATGTCTAATGGTTGCCACAAGCTCACGTTTTTGCTACTGATTGGCAGCGAGACATCCACACGCATGACACTATATCCATCTCTGTCTGTCTCTATTGCTGTCTCTGTCGTTGTGTCTCACTTTTCCACTCGTACTTCGACTGCTTACAGCTTAACCTCGGATAATTACTTAAGATGACACAATAAGTTCCACGCCTGACCCGCTGTCTTTAGCATAATTAATAACGACGTCGTGACCCGACTGACAGCACAGTGGGAAAAGCAGACAAACTGACATGTAAAAATTACAATCTTTAAATTTCTTATGTTCATCTTTCTCTATGTGTGTCTTTAAGGTTGTGTCAAAGTTAATTTTTATTGATTTACTTAATAACAATATTTATATTTAATAAAAATATATATTTATTAAATAATAATAATTTAGCGAATAACAATTTTATTAAATTATTGTACATTTGAGTACGAGATTCTAAAATATTATTTATATTTAATTTTATTATTTTTAAAAGTATATAGTAATTTCAAAAATTAATATAAACAAATTATTAAAAGTTTGTCATATTTAAAAATAAGTAAGAGGTTGTAAAATATTATTTAGCGTTATATTGATAATAAGGGTTTCATCAAAAATTTGGATCATCTTTCAAAAAAGCATTGAGCAAAGAAACTTATTTGGATATTTATAATAACATTGAATAATGCCTTGGAAAACTCACAAGTATTTTTAATTTTTTTATGTTTTAAATTATATTTTTAAAATATTAAATCTAAGAAGAGCTGTACATATTTCGGGAAAAACCAGCAACTAATGAGGCCTTCAACTTATCAACTTGCAATTTATATGGATACATTACATGAAGAATTCTTTCTCCAAAAGATCAAGAAATAAAACACACATCGAAATTTAAAAATTTGAATTTATATACGTTGAATAGACCATTTATCCCACTGTCAACATTCAATACTGTTTCTAGTTTTGCGCCTTTGTCGCGTCTGGTTTCATGCAACATGTGTGTGTGAGTATGGGTTTATGATTGGGTGTGTGTGTGTGTGTGTGTGTGTGTGTGTAACGCTAGTGCATTATTTATGAACTGACTGGCAGTTGGCAAAGGCGTTGACAACTTATCGTGGCCATGGTCATGTCAGGAACGTCGAGGACGACGACTCGGCAATTCACTCGACATTAGACAGCGGGCAAAAGCAGATTGAGTTAATCATCGGTTGACCGCAGACCAGACAGCGGCTGGTGAGTGTGGCCAGAGGTGTCGAGAGAGGGAAGAGAGCAGAGAAGAGAAGAGAGTGTGGCAGAAAGTGGGAAACAGACTTGATGGCAATCAGTCAAAGTCATCAATCAACTTTATGAAATTTACTTGAGCCTCTTCACGCTCTCTGCCTCTCTCTCTTTCTCTCTCTCTCTCTCCCTATCTCTCTATCTCGTTTACTCTCCTTCTCTCCCTCTATCTCGCTAGCTGTTCATTGATTTGGTACATGGCATGTTGCACGTCGCGAGAAGCAACAAATACTCAGCGATTTATGAGTAACGATGATGCCCCGTCAGTGTAATTGTAATGTGGCCAAGTCGCTGCTGTACTAAACACATACACACCCACACACAGACACACACACACACACACACACACACACACAAACAGACGGCGGGAGTGAGACGCACACACATAAAAGCGCTACAAGGCAATAAACACAAAATTGCGTATACGACATGTTGCAGCAGCATCAACCACTGGACGCTGAATTCGAGTTTGAGTTTCAGCTTTGGCGCTGGCGTCGACAACTGTAAAAATCTCTTCTGAAATTCTACAATAAAAAATGTTAAATGTGAGGCTCTGGCTCCGGAAAGAGGTCATATCATTTTGCTTTTATTAGAGTGTGTGTGTGTGTGTGTATGTGTTTGTGCTGTTGTTGCTTACATTTTATTGGATTCTTTTTTTCACTTTTATGTCTGCAATGCAGAGTAAAAAAAACATTAAGTAAGGCGCCCAGTAGGCTGACATGAAGGTCAAAGCGGTCAAAATTATGTTTAAGCACCTTATGGCGCCGTGTATGTTGCAGGAGACACTCCTTCCTACTCTTCCTCTTGCTGCTGCTCTTGCTCAAGAAAGTACAGCAAGTACATAATATGACTCCTGGGGGAAGCGTCATTTGCAGTGAAAGAAGCCATTGCAAAAATATACGATATAGCTGACACGATATACGAGAAACGATAAAGCTGCGAGAGTCTCAATCAACACACTGCTGTACACTCACAAAAATTAGTCTTGTTTCTCACTCAGAAATTAGGAAACTCACCTTTGAATAGTTCTCATACTTTCATACCAGAAATTACATTTCTTAAATATGTGGTTAATCTTTTCTATAATGTAATTCCACTTTTCCAAAAAAAAATAATTACTCAGACCCGTAACAATCGATTTCTAAATTTAAGAAATTTTTTCTAATACATGGGGTAAATATTTTCTGAAATTTTATATCTGTGTTTTAAAACAATACTTTCTAAAAATTGAAAAACAATTTCTAAAATCAAGAAATACCGCCACTTATTATATGGTAATTATTTTTAAAATTTAGAAAATTATTTCTTATATTCAAATATTATTATATAAAAAAAAAAAAACTTTTTATGGTAATTGTTTCTATAGTTAAGAAAAATATTTTTGATAATTAGGCGTTGTTCTAACTTTTATGGCGATTTTAAAATAAAGTCGAATTTCTAATACGAGAGTAATAATTTTTTCTGAGTGTGTATTGCAGTGTAAGGAAGATGGCAATCCTTAAGGACATGCCCCAGCTGAGAGTTGAACTTATTGTCGTGTCGTGGCAGGACCAAAGCAATTAAGATTGCCATGCAGATGCTGCAGCACGTGTATGTGTGTGTGTTTGTGTGTGTGTGTGTGTATATGAGTCTGAGTATGAGTATTCGTATGAGTGTTTGAGTATGTGCAAGTGCAAGTGTATCTGCTTTTTGTACCACATGTAATTTGCATCCCGAAATTTGTACTCGGAAAGTTGCTGATGCAGCAAATGAAACTTTGATTTGTAACTGTAGCTCAGCTGTCCCGTTATACAACTATGCACATTGAGGTTATGTTGTGTAACTATGAGTGTGTGTGTGTGTGTGTGTGAGTATTTGAGTGATGTTCAGTCACGTAGATATTGTCAAGTGGTTTACTGTACACTCCACTCCCCTAAAGGGTCATTCTATTCACTAATGAATCATGCCACCTCATTAGGGAGCACTTTTCATCAGTTTGACTTACCCCATCAGTCTGTGTATAGGGTATCTAAGCGTCGCTGTAACGATGTCTTTTATTTGTTGATATAGACATTAAATTCGAAGCACGAACTGAGCGAAATGAATTTAATGAAATATTCGCCAATCTCTTCAATTTCACTTCGTTCTGTAAACTTTATACACTGAATTTGAATTACAGATTGCAGCAGAATCCATCTTATAATTACATTAATATTTAATTTAAATTGCATTTCCAGCTTTCTTTTCATTATCGATTTTAAAGCGCATCAAGATTTACTTTGTGCCACATACAATATTATAATTTCAAAGAAATACTTACTTGGATATAATTACATATATTACTTATATGAAAGTACTGTATTTAATAAATATTTTAATTATTCGATATACATAAGTTTAAAATGTTTAGATAATGCTAGTCAGTTATTAGTAAATTATATTTTGATATCTTCTCAACGCTTAAAAGTAGACTATATTTTATTTATATTTATTATATTTAATTTCCCTGTTACTTCAATTCTCGTTTTCAACACTCATCAAGGTCTTTTTAGGAACCGCAAACAATATCATCTTGTTTTCAAGAACTACTCGCATGTTTGCAATTGTAACTTTTCGAATCGATGAGAGAACGTGTTTCCACTTTCCACACACACACACACACACAAGGATTTCTTGTAAGGACAAATGAATGTCCTCATAATGTGTGATCAGAAAAAGTTTTGCGCTGCGGGCCAAGTTTTTGAAACGAGTTTGTCGGACACCGAAGAAAGCTTAACAAAGTGACAAATTTGTGGTAAATCTACAAGAATATGAAATTAAATTAACATCGAACTGTTGGCCAACTTTATCAAGAGGCGCGATGAAACTGTTCACGCGGTCAACATGATGGACGGGCCTTGAGCCTTTGGTCCTTTTGGTATTGGCCTGGCTGATTAGAACCCATCTATCGCCCAGGGACAAGTCCTTCCAATTCCCCAAGCCCCACCTCACACTCTTTTCCTGCTCCGCAAACTTTTCAAAAATTGTTTGGGCAAGGGACAAACTGATGGATGGTCTGTTGGAAAGGGATTTGAGCCAAGTTGAAATTTAATGATTTAAGGACTGCATCAAAGGAATATTAGATAGTTTATTGCAAAAAAAGATTGGCTGATGGATCGTAGATCGTAGATAATCAATACTAGGATTCACTGTAAATATTCTTTATTAATATCCATTAATAATTTGTATATTAAATGTTGTTTTAAATGTTGCCTGTTGTTGTCTCTATGAAAATATCAATGAATATGGACGGAACTTAGGTTAGACTTAATTACTTATTCAAAAAAGAACACTCTCGAATGATAAAAAAAATCTTCGATATAATATATTTAAAAACGGAACTATAACTTAAAAATTATTTAATTATAATTTCGTAAGATTTTTATTTAGATCAATAAGTAAAAGATGCCTTTTTTTTTTATATGTATAATATGTATTTTAGAATCCATATATTATTTTATATTTACATGTCGAATGCTATATTTTCACTTAAAAATCGGAATTTACGTAAAATTTTAGTACTTGTTGCAAAGAAAGAGATAGAGAATGATAAAAGAAATGCTTGAATTGTCAACTAAAAGAAAGTGTGTAATCTCCACTTGGCCAACTTGACAAACGCAGCAGACAAAGCTTGTTTTATATACGTTTACGGCAGAGGCTTTAAAGCCGTATTCATACATTCAAACGAGTACTCGTACATATATTCACTGGAGACTCTGCGGCTTTTCTAATATTCTCAAATCTGGCATTTGGTTTAGATTTAGTAGTGGCATTACCAGCTTGCATGTGGTTAGTGTTTTTGGGCAACTCTCTCTCTCTCTTTCTATCTCTATCTGTCTCTCTCTCACTCTCTTTCTATCTCTCTCTTTCGCTCTTTGGGTCAGAGGTCAGTCGCTTCTAATAAAGACTTGAAGATACGCAACAGTCGCTTAGCATAACAATGGCGAGTCAGTTTCAAAATGTATTCATGGCACACAGTGAAGCCTGGCTAAGTTAAGATATTTATATATATATATAACTCTCATAAACAAAGGCACACAGATAGCATACATACATACATAGCATGTACAGTGGGGAATAAAGCACATTGTCTGAGCTGTGTCCCGCATAAAGGGTATTTGCATATTTTGTGTGTCACATTTTCATTTATTGCCTCGAAATCCTGCAGCGTTCATTTAACACATGCCTCGGATGCAGCATGCAACATGCCGCATGCCACACGCAGTACAGTAAACTGCGGCAACGACAACAGCAACTGAAACTCTTTGTGAATAAATTAAATTGACAATGCAATTCGTGCATTCATCTGTCCGTCTATCCGTCTGTCTGTCTGTCCGTCCGTCCGTCTGCAACAATGTTGCGTTATTTTAATAAAAATCGATTTTAATTTTACTATTTCTTTTTTCATTATTTTTTTGGAATCACAATAGCTGCACATAGCACGTGCTATGTGTTACTTTTAATGACATTCAAAAAGAGATGTACATGCATTTTTTTATACGTTTTTTTTATATTTTTGTTCTCATATTCAAATTCATGGTATTGCAGGCAAATGCAAATGCAAAAGCGAATGATGAAGCGAGACAAGTTTCGACAAGATTCGATACGGACCAGAAGTTGCAGCTTTCATGCCACATCCGGAATGTGAGAGCGACGGAAATGATTTTTGGTTTTATTTGCTCTGGCGATAAGAAATATGTCAATGCCAATAAAGGCGAATATAAAATGGTCATAAAAAGTATGACGAGATGTTTCAACAAATTTCAGCAAGGTGCGTGTTCCCTATGTCAACACGGAGGCAACAACAACAGCAACAGCAACAACATCAACAACAAATCAAATCAATAACCTTGCCTCTGAATCCAGGGACTTTGTGCCGGAAGCCCATCAAGACGACAATTTTTATGGTGCGCGTGGCACGGCATTAAAACCTACGTGCCGTATACGCAATAATTCAATTACTGCTCGGCCCATAATTAATTTCTTGGTCTCCACAATGTTTTGACACAATGTACATTCAAAAGGCAACAAATTTAGGTATCAAATGCATTTTACAACACAGTTTAGACCCTGTACTTAAATTGTCAAATTTAATACAAGATATTTTTAAAATTTAATATTGATTTACAGATATACAGAGCCCCTTACAGTCGAGCTTACTTATCTAGTAAGAAACGCCTACTACTGAGTATTATCTTTTCCAAAGATTGATGAGAATGTCATTTGCTTGTTAATTCTGAAGGGTTTTTTAACAACTCTCGCATATAGAATTCAACTTGAGATACTTTTGAAGGCAAAATCAGCAGAACCCTGTAGAGGATGACTTAAAGAAATGAAAAATGTAATACCTGTGGGAGGAAAGTCTGTACGTCTGTCTGTCTGTCCGTGTGTCTGTCTGTCCGTCTGACTGTTCCTCATTGCAACCTGCTTGCCTGCACCAAAATAGTAATTTGCATGCTGAATTTTCACACCGATGAGCACAAAACACAAGCACAAACACGAATACCGAGAGGGGGAAAGAAAAGAAGTGACATGCCAAGTTTGCAATGTTGCAACCACAAAAAAAAAACAAAAAAAAAAAACACAAAAATTAAAAAGGCCAACTGAAAATATTCGCTTGCATATGCAGAAAACGCTACCAAAGTTGGCATGGAAAGGAAAATGGGAATGGGAACGGGATTCATTCTCAACGCGGTTTCAAGGTGTCGTTGTTATCCAAAGGTTACGGGGTTTCACTCACATGGCTGAGTTTCCGCTCTAGCTGATGTTGATGCTGCTGCTGATGTCGACTATGAGTACACGGAAAAAAAATGCCATTCTAAAATTCAAGCAAATAAAAATACGTAAAAGATGCCTTAAATATTTGATCTAATAAAATAAAATCTGACAGAATCATAAAAATGAAAAATATTTGTCAAATCAAGTATGAAGTATTTTGTATTTGGCATTAAGTCCAACGTGTCGTATACGCAATAATTCAATTATTATACACAATCTGGATTGCATTTGCTTAATTTAATATCGTATTCCCGTTCGTTTTTTTCAGTGTACGAGTATCTTTCGGCTCGGAAATTAGCAGCGTGCGCAGTGAAAGCAGTGTCACAAATAACGCATACGCAATGTGGTCCGTGCACACTTTAAACACACTTTAAAAACATCCCACTCTCTTAGACATTGGCCTCGATTTCAGTCTGCATACGAATCTGAGTTATTCACATTCATATATAGATGTTATTGTTGTTGTTGTTATTGGTGCTGTTGCTGTTGTCACTTTCAGTACGTCAGCTGCAGTTGAAGCTGCTCCATCAGGAAATCAGCAGCTGGACTGCTGCAAATGATTGCTGTTGACATGCTAGCAGAGACTTGCCACAAGTGATGGCACTTTTCTCTCCTTTGCCCCTTCATCCCTTTCCCCCTTCATCCCTTTGTTGCCTTGATGCGACTTGCATCTGCCACAGTCCATTTGGTGCACTCACAAAGGCGCCGACTGCATAAAGACGCATCCTTAAGATATCGTTAGCTTGTAAATAATGGTTCTAAAAAGGGACTCTGACTTTGGCACTGCTACTGCAACTGTCAATTTTCAAAGATGATGCATGGAGCAAGACATGTCCCCGATAATATTGATCTATTTATAGTCAACTCATACTCTGCTATGTATTTCAGTTTCAAAGATATCAGCAGAGACTGGTTTGATTACACTAGGAAACAGACAAATTTCATTCCGTATTTTCTGACTTACATAAGATAAGAAAAAGCAAACAAAAACATTTTTCTTAAGTGAAAACATACATCATTTTGTTTAATATTTGTTTTATTTTATTCAGAGTTGAGACAGAATTATTTTGTCATTAATTAAAGATATCTCAAATGATTTTAAATAGATAACGACTATTTAAAATATCTACGCATTTTTCATAATTAAACTTGCAAGTTTTGCAAATACAAAAATTTAAAATTTTTCCATTAAATAATTAAATTAAAATTTGATTGAAAAATGTTGGAAAATATGTCATGTTATTCTACATTAATAAGGCTTTATCCAAAATATATATCACTGAAATTTTCACCTCTGAAAATTAAAATATACAAATACCAAATATATATACAATTTGTCAAATAAAAGAGCTTCTTTATACCTAGGGCTTTAATGTGTCAGAAAAATTAGATATGATAAAATATACCACAAAATATTGAGTTGTCTAGTGTAATACTTTAGTTGGAATTTTCACTCTGCATACACTATATTAATTTGAAGGGAACCTGGACTAAATTAATAGCTGCCAGCAGATGTTGAATACAATGATATTAAAAATCGAGGGCTGCAGGAGGAGAAATTACAAGCTTGAAGTTCTGACGTGATGTCAAGTGCTTTCGAGTGTCTTTTCTAAAGGAGGCAACAGAATTCAAAGGAGCCACAAAAAGTGGCAAAAGAGCCGAGAAGACGCACTCACAATACGGGCTCCCATATTTCTTGATGGCATTCAAGGCACAAAATGTGCATTCACAGCAGCCTGTCAGACTCTCTGTGTGTGTGTGTGTGTGTGTGTGTGTGTGAATGTGTGTGTGTGTGCGAGGGTGAGGGGAACATAAAAAGCACAAAAACAGACGGTCGCCGTTGTCGCCACACTTGGCCAAGTTCGCCAGTCGTCTGATTACCGCTAAAAAGAGGCAACAGCTCTGTTCGTCCTTCTTCCCTTTCCCCCTGCTCCTTCTTCTTGCTCATTGTCGTTGTCCTTGTCGCGTAGTTGTCATCGCCAAGTGTATGTGGCGGGTGGCGCTGCATTTCCTTAAACACATAAAACTGTTTTAGCGCTTCCTTTTCAGCCTTTTCAGTCTTCGGCGAGGCGTTAATGGGCATAAAAACCCCACATAGATATACGAGGACTCAGCGTGAGAAATGCAGCAGTCACGAACCCCACAGCTAGAGATGGCTAAAAGTATCGATACTGCCATGAGGAAAGATATCCTTCAGAATATCGTAAATGTAGTAAATATCGACCATCATGTTTATAATATTTGTTTAAAAGATACATAGGTTATCAAATGTCGAAATATAACATATTTTATTATTATTTTTAAACCATCGACAAAAATATCACTAAGCCTTTTTTATAATTTTTCAATTTATTTATCTATTTCTCTACGACTTAAAACAATCAACAAAAATATATTTAAGCAGTTACAATTAAAATAAAAGACTGTAATGTTAAAAATAATGTACAACCTTAAGTAGAAATCTGATCAGGAGAATTCACTTAGTTTGTATATTATTATGCATTCTTAGTGCTTACAAAATAATAAAATATAAAATTAAAAACATTGTTGATTTATTTATTATTTATTTTAGATCTATGCAATCTATTTAACTTATTACCTTTTACAAATATTGGCAAGAAGACTTGAGCGAACGAACATAAATATTCGGAATTTTAAAAGAAGAAATAAGCGAACAAACATATATATAATTATTTTGTTTAGAAACAAATTATTGTTATACAATATTCGTAGATAGATTCAACGAGTAAAATATGTTATACAGCTTATTGTCATTTTTTAAAGAAAATTTATGATTCTAGAATTTGTTTTTGGTTGTGCTTTAGCTGTTTCAATAAATGCCAAAGTCAGATCATGAAATTTCTATATATTCTTAGTTTAGAATTAATTAAAATTTAAATTGTAGATAAATCGTATTAAAAAACCAAAAAAAAAGTTTACACATCACATAGTTTTTTGCTTAAAAAAAAAGATGTCTCCATGTGAGTACCCATCCCTAGCCCAGACCACATCACACCGCAACGCACCACATTGCAGCACAGTGAAGCGCACATACAGTGCCAACAAAAAGCAGATACAAAAGCCGGAGTCTGTCCTCTGAACACGTCCTTATCCTCAAAGCTCTGGTTTGAATGCCCCTGGCAACTGTTACGCAACTCTACGGCGTATTATCGCGCCACCTAACTCCTCATTTGCAGTCGTTTGTAGTCCGTGCGAATAGGGTTGTCGCAGCACCGTTCGAGTGAGTACAGTGGAGTAGAGTTGAGGGCAGTGGAGTAGAGTTGAGGGCAGTTGAGGGGAGCGGAGTGGAGCAAGAAGTGGCAATTCACTTCGCTTTAGTTTCACCCGCCTTTTTATTATTTTTTGTTGCAGTTGCCTTAAACGTTTGTCCCTCTGACTGTTGAATCCTTTGTCCTTGCAAAGATAAGCTTATGCCTACTTTGTGTCCTTGCGTTGAGAGCATGATAACTCCGAGGAACAATGAGGTAAAAATGCAGAAAATAACTGAAAATAACACTAATTAGAACAAGTTTACAGCTGAGATCTATGGGAATCGAATGGCATCGAATTTCATTTTGCAATTGCCTTCATAAATTATTTAGCCTTTAGTTCATTATTTCAGTAGCAATAAACTTCATTCCCTCTTCCCCCTTGCCGCACTCTACCCTTCGCAACCAGGAGCTCTCACCACATGGCCAAGAGTAGCGGAGACAAATTACTAGAAACAATTTTGCACAGCAAGCTGTTTGCCATGCTCCTTCCTCCTCCTCCTCCTTCTCCTCCTCGTCCTTCTCCAGCGCCTTCTGCTCCTGCTCTTTCTCCAAGAGCGTCGTCTGTTTTCAGTCCCCGCACAGTGGTTCGCTAGACTAATTTAGCTCATATTAAACATTATTTATAATTTTTTTTAACCGAGCTAAATATGCTCTGTATCGATATCTTTGTACAATTTCGATATCTTTGTACAATTAGGTTAAAGCATTTTTGTATGAAATTATTTAGAGTGTGACCAGATTCTGTGAGAAGAATATCGGATGCGAATATTGTTTGACAATCGATGAGAGTAATGTGAGTGGGAAATACACCGACGGTGAAAAAACGTTAGTGTGGCGGATAACTAAGAAAAAATTAACTTAATTTAATTAAGACAAATAAAAAATGGAATTGAAATAAGCAGTGTTTTTTTTTTTCAATATATTTCTTTGGTAAAATAAAAATAAATATTGAAATTTTTTATTATAAAGTGGTGTTCGATATAATGATTGCACCTTATCAATAAATGCCAGTTAATATGGGCAAAACGACCACTGTGCCGCGTCCTCGTCCTCGTCCGAATTCCTGCTGGCTGCTTATGCTTCTTTTTGTAGCTCCTCTTTCCTTCTGCTCTTTGTGATTTCTGTTCGCTGTGTCGAACAATTGCTGGAAATTAATTTCACATTTGACTCCTGATGCTAGCGTACTCTCTCTTCTCTTCTCTTCTCTTCTCTCTCTTCTCCCTTCTCAAGGTTCTCTGCTCCCTGCTCTCTCCTGTATGCACGGGAACAGCGAGGCTGCACTTATATACAAAAGGCACTTATCGTGAGTGGGACTCGCATCCGCTTCCGCACTCTTTCTCCTAATGCACGCCAATGCCAATCGGTAGTGTCTGTCAGACAGAGAGAGAGAGAGAGAGCGATAGATGGCAAGAGAGTGTCTGAGAGAGAGAGAGAGAGAGAGAGTTGCACAGATGGCATAATATTTGCACAGCATGTGCGCTCGGGAAATGAGCTGCATGCAATTCCTGTGACTACGAGTACACTGGAAATAAAAGATCAGCTTTTAAAGTCAAGAACATACATCTTAAATATTTGGTTCTTAAAATAACATTATTTCAAGACCAAATTACTAAAACTAATATTATTAATCTAAAAAGTCATAAATTCTTAATATAAGAATAAAAATCTTAAATTGCTAGGAAGGTATAAATATGGGAAGTCATATGAAGTAAATGGTGTTTTCTTAAATTAAGAAATTTATGTTCTCATTTTTTTAAGACCAAAAATCTTAGATCTAACACCAAAATCTTCATTTTAAACATTTTTTTATCAGTGTATGCTGGTGCCGATTCCGATTCCATTGCTAGGAAGGTATAAATATGGGAAGTCATATGAAGTAAATGGTGTTTTCTTAAATTAAGAAATTTATGTTCTCTTTTTTTTAAGACCAAAAATCTTAGATCTAACACCAAAATCTTCATTTTAAACATTTTTTTATCAGTGTATGCTGGTGCCGATTCCGATTCCGACTGTGACTGCAACTCCTTTATCCATTATCCTTACTACTTTCTACCTACTCCATTCTGTTTTCTTCAACGCTAAACGCATTAAAATGTGAAAATTTGATCAAGTTCTTGTTCTTGTTGTTGTTCTCGTTGTTGTTGTTGTAGTTGTAGTTGTGCTGTGATTAAACAAACAGACTCTGGCCCGCAGCTAACTGCGGATTTTGGCTCTTGGCTCTGACGGCGGCTCACAGACATACATCAGACTCCTGTCCAAGATGGCGGCAACAGCGGAATATGGAGAGGGGAAAACGGTGGGAGAGGGGTTGTGGAAAGAGGGACAACAGCCGCCATCACTTAGGATGCCTTAAGGCTCCCGAAAATACTCCAAATATGTGCAGTCTCAAGTTGTGTGTGGTATTAACTTAAATTTGGAAAGTGATTGACTATTTAATACTCTCCACAAGTATCCTAAAATATTTAGAATTTAAAAAAAGAAAGTTATTTCTGGATTTTTATCAAAGAATAAGGAGAAGGGAAATTAATATTCAAAAAATACTAATCAAAAAAATAGATTTATGTTTTATTAAGCTTTCCGAAAAATAATATATTTAATATTAATATAACTATCATTTGTTTCAATTGGGTACAAAATAGTTTAATTGAATTTAGAAATGGAAAATAACAATGTTTATTTGCAAATGTTTTTCCATGATATCACGTTCATTTCTAATATCATTAATTATCATTATAAATATTTTTTTTCTAAAATTTAAATTAATTTATATAAAATTTTGTTTATATTAAAGCTTACTATCGTACTACTGAAACTAATATTAAATCATAAAGAATAATTATATCATTAATACAGATAAAATTTTTCAGATTTTACTTTTTTTATCTCAACAATTATTTATTATTAAATGGTACATTTATAAAATTAGAAGAGTTTACTTGTGCCTGTTACCTAGATATGCACAAAACTATAATACTTACTGCTTTGTTGTCCACTTGGGCGCAGGGTATAACCAAAAGAATAAGGAATACAACAACGTGTCGTCCACATCAATGTCTTGAGTCTTGAGTCTGCTTTTGGCATTTATATTCGTATTCGAATTCGTATTCGCATTCGCATTCGCACGAGTACAAAGAGAAGTACCCAAAAAGCGCTTCAAACGACGAGCAAACAACTTAAATTGGGGCGTCTGTTGTCCTGTGGCAGTCTCAAGCAGAGGAGGGCGTGGCAGGTAGCAGGGAGCAGGGGGAGGAGGAGGAGGAGGAGAGACATGTCGTTGATGCGATAAAGTGCTGCGGCAGACATTTTTAACGCCATGTTGGCCGCCATTACAAAGTCGATCTAATTATACACTGCGAGTAAAGCCTGTTATTCTACCAACGCCTTCTGTTCCTTGCTCTCCACTTCCACTTCCTCTTCTGCTTTCCCTCTGCTCACTCCCTGTCTCACTATCTTTCTCTTTCTCACATCGTGTCCAAAAAGCGGCAAGGCAGAAAAAGTGCGAGGCAAATCTATTTGTATGCGAATGTCTGTGGTTTTTTATACCCGTTACTTGTAAAGTATTAGGGTATATTCCATTTGTTGCGATTTTCGCAACAGAAAGAAGGAGACATGACAGAAAAATATATTTAGAATAGACGACCTAGAGTTTACAAATTATTCCCGAGCTATGTTTTTAAAGTTTCGCCAAATTGGAACAAAAATTCCCCAAGATCCACAGTTCTAGGTCTAAATATTCCCTTTTAGAACTCTCAATCCTTTTATTTAAAAACCTGAATATCGAATACATTTTATAAAATTCATAACTGTTTAAGGTTTGATCCATCAACATCTATAAAATATGGAAATATGGCTGTTTTAAGCGAAGCAAGCGCCCAAAAGTATGCAGTATTTTTGCATTTAAGTTTAAAATATGTATTTTTCAATTGATGAACGAGTATTTTATAGTCGAGGACTCGACTGTGGCTATTTTGCATGTTTTTGTTTGTGTTCGCGTTGAAGGACAACCGACGGAGCGACAAAGCGACAAAGCGACGAAGCGACACCAATCGCTTGAGTGCCGTGAGTTAGGCATGGGGAATTTGCATTAGAAGTCAGCTACTGGTGACAGTGCTGGTGACACTATTGGCCCAAAACGGTGAACAGAAAAAGTAGAAGAAAGTGGAAAAAAGTGCGAGAATCATTGAATATTCAATCCGAGTTTAAACTCTGTTCATATGCAACAGATTTGCATGTGATTCACCATTTGTTTTTTTTTTTTACATCTATGCGGCTTTGCAACTGATTAATACCCGTACTTTTTAGAGGCGCCTGTCAGCCGTAGGCCAATTGGTGTTGCCTCTCTGTTAACGGTTAGCCTTAACTGGGCTTTAACCAGCACTGAGAACACGTGAGCTGCTGTTTATGATGCCAACTGAGGCACATGTCGCTATTCATACAACGTAGCGTATGCAACTGCAACAACTGCCCCCGAGCACAATTGCCTCTATCTCTATCTCTCTCACTCTCTCTCTCTCTCTCCTGTACACACTGTGCTCGGTTGGTATCTGGCAGATTAATGCCGTGCATTCATCACGTGGACGAACCGTGACATATGAGCCAGGCCAACTGAAATGCACTCAAATTGAATTCTGCTAACACTGCCTCACTCTCTCACTCCCTACCACCCTCTCCCTCTTCACTCCTCCCTTTTTCCCCGCACAAGGAGAATTCAATTAGGAAACTTACACTCCCACAAATGCGATTTAAAACTAGGTAATACTCCTATGAATTGACGGTGGTACCTAAAGGTCCTTTGAATGCCAGTTTAAGCTCAAACTGTAGCTGTAACTGCAACTGTAACTGTTACTCTGACTGTAACTGTTACTCTAACTGTGACTGTGACTGAGGCTGTTACTATGACTGTGTACTTGTCACTGGGATTTGCGATTATGGCATTGAAGCTTATTGGATTACAGTAATCATCTTAATAATAATATTCTATGATATGCACTTGCAGGTGTGCTATGTGTCCCTATGTATATGTGCGAGGGTTGACTGATGAGTCATTGGTCTAGTTAGGAATACCTACATTTTAATAAAAATTAATTTTTGTTTTCGTCACTTTTTTTTTGTGGAGAAATTCAATTCTCTTTTTTAAATATTACAATTGGTCAGAGTTCTTTAAAAATTAAATTTCCAAGGATAAGGAAATCCCAACTCATCAAACTTTTCTTTTTATATTTGGAAATAGAAAATGGTCACTGGAGACTTAGTTAAGAGAGTTTGCCGTTTGCGCTTTCAAACCTTTAATATTAGTTCATCCCAAAATTTTATATCAGAAATGTTGGGACAACGAAAGACTTTCGTCACTAGCTTCTAAACTCGAAAATAAAATTTTGTTTAAGACCTATAAAATTTGCACCTGATTAAAAAGAAACATTTCCAAAG
This sequence comes from Drosophila phalerata, assembly GCA_951394115.2. Taxonomy (NCBI): domain Eukaryota; kingdom Metazoa; phylum Arthropoda; class Insecta; order Diptera; family Drosophilidae; genus Drosophila; species Drosophila phalerata. Next base: position 33,284,904 of record OX596005.2, on the reverse strand, counting down.
TTGTTCACTGTAAAATGATACCAAAATTTTAAAGTTTAGCCTTACATCATAACTACAACTTAATCAGCCTTCAGTTTGCTGAATTACACTTTAAAAAAATATGTTAATTGATTAAATTCCTTTTTTCTTTTCTACTTAAACCACCCTCGTATGTAGGTGTGTGTGTGTCTGTGTGTGCACAATTAAAATGGAAACGAGTACTTTTCATTATTTGCACAAATAACCAGAAGATATGTACTCAGGCACGCAGACACTTAATACCCTTTCTCAAACACACACACACACATGGAAAACTCAACCCTATCTCAGTCTGTACCTTCTTCTCTATTCCTTATCCTTTCCCTTTGTCTCTGTCTTTCTCTGTTTTCCTCGTGTGTTTGAACGAACTTTTGCATTGTGAGAGTCGTAAATATTTGCAAACCGTTTAATGCTCGTTAAACGATGCCAATAACTGCCGACAATAACACCGACAGACCGTCGAGAGAGACCGTCGAGACCCGCACATTAGGGTGGAGTGAATTTCACTTTTTTCGATTTTCAAAAACGCTGAAACGTATATCTATTTGACGATCTAATTTGAGAAATTGGTCAAAAAATTCAAAAAATCCGAAATAAGTGTGATTTAAACCCAAAAGATAATGATTTAAAAATGATGGTTAGCTCTAACTGTTAACTTTCTAAAACCATATCAACTGTAAGGATCGGTGAAAAAATATCGAAAAGACGTTACATTTGAGGCGTGCACCTTCTTTTGGAATGTGTAGAATGTATGAAGCAGGCACGTTATTTTTGGTAAATATTTTAATGAATTTTTTAGGTTGCTAAATTTTATAATAGGGGCGTGTGGAAATCACGAAAAGTTGTTAAATACTCTAAAACAGATATTGCTTTTTGAAAATCGAAAAAAAGTTAAGCTCACTCCACCCTAATGCACATGGACACAAAACGGATACGGACACGTGCCTGCTTCTTCTTCTTCATCATCTTCTTACCACTTACATCGCAATGCCAATGGCCTCTGGCAGAAGTGTGTGTGTCTGAGTGTGTGTGTGTGATATGCTTGCAACTCAACTCGTGGTGCATGTGGCATTTATGTAAATGCTAAAGCCGCCAAGAAAACTTTGGAATACGAGCAGGACTTACAGGATACAAGCTCACTTCAGATATTCCGAGATTCCTTTGATATTAAACACGTTAAGAAATATAAAATTGTTAAAAATAAAGGCTACAAATATCGATCAACACTTTAAATTTAATTTCAATTAAATGTTTTGTCAGAAAAAAAAAATAAACAAATCAAAATTTTGGTTTCAATTTATGTATTCTGGATTCATTGCTCAGTCAAGTATTTTTCTGATTCGATGTTTTGCAATGAGCACTTGCCAGAAACCAAATACAAAATATTTATTTTTTTTATGTAAATATTTTCAGTTGAAAGAACCTGTTAGGCAATTCATTTCACTTTAAGCCTGAAAATTAAATTCCTTTTTTGCCCATAATAAATTAAAACAAATGTTTATCAATTACAACTATGTGCATTTCTGGCATATTCAACAGATTAATATGTAAGCTAGTAATTTTAATTTCAAACCAATCATTGACTAGTTCTTTGTGAGATTATACAACGTGTTTAATATATGTATAATATAATTTTTATTATGTTCTCTGTATTAAAAATATTCAAAAGCTGTTTTTTGCGACCTCCGATGTACAAAGCTCAATTATTTAATTTATAAATATCTAGTTGAGATAATCTTCTAAACATGTTCCAGTTATCCTGTTGATTTTGAGTCTGGTTTTATAAGACAGTCAATCAGTTAGATATGCAGCTAGTTAGTCCATCAAATAGTTAACTAAGCTGTTAATCATTCAGTGTCTGAATCAGTCAATCCGTCAATATCAGCATAAATATTACATTTACTTACACCTATCACATTTTCCATTATTTGGTATTTAAATATTTGTTATAATATTCATAATGAATTCTCTTGGCATTCATGGAATATTTGTGTTCACTATTCGTATTCAGATTACAAGAAGACCTTCAGAACCCATATAAAATGTACTTTTTATTGTACTCTCACTCGAATTCGTAGTTTGGAACATTGTTTTGTTGCTGGCAAAGTTGGAAAATAACTTACGCCAAATTTATTAGGAATGCGACGAGTTGAGCGGTAACTTAATAAGTTTTAGCCAAATTCGTGTGTGGAATATTCGTTGTCGTAGTTTTAGTTCTATTCATCGCATCAACTATCAAAAATGTTACCGGATTAGTTTCTCCACGGTGAACTTTTCAGTAGAAGTAACTTCAGTGAGGCTGCATCTCCCAGGAGGGGAATTATTTATCCATTTTCACAAGGTGCGAGTTCGTTAGTTGGTAGCAACTTTGGGCATAGACTTTTGGTATTCAGTTTAGGTTTAAGTCGAGTACGGGTAACACTTGCAAATTAATACTGTCATCGCATGAAGCTATTATTTCCCAACGGCTTAGAGTTCTATTTAAATAAGCTGAAATTGTATTCACATGATATATTCATTCATCTATTCATGAGTGCAAATAATTCAAATGTACTTAGCACTCAACTCTGGTATTTTAATTACATATCCGACTTAATAATACCCAGTCTGACTTTAAAATTTCATTTCATAGTTTTTTAATCTTTTAATTAAATAATTATTAAGTAATGCATTTTGTGATTCCATAAAATAATTTTACATACTTCTCTTGCACCTTTTTCCTCTAGGAGCATAAATTATATGTAATCTGCGTAGTTTCACCTGCAGGAGTAAGAGAGTTGAGTTATATTATTAAAATTATTGCGGCACACAAACTTTAGCGAAATCCTTTGTCCGATTATCTAGAACCCTAAACAAGCAACTGGCGTGCTTTTTTATTCTCTCGTCCTTGGGAGCAAGGAGCAGAAAGCTGTCTAATAAAGTCCTGACACAGATTACACTGTTGAGGTCGGTTGAGAGCAGCCAGTGAAAAGAGATGTTTGCCCTCAGATTATCACTTCATCGAAACTGATGTTATTTCGCGACTTTGCTACGTTTCATGTCAACAACTTTTAAGACTCACTGTGGCGCACTGTAAAAAAAAAGGGAAATGAACTAAAATATTGCCGCATTTGAAGATGGTATTGTATTTAAAAAACCAAAGCATTTAACTGAAATTCCCTAAAAGAAAGTAATTTTAAATAGTTAATTTCTAGAAATTTGTTATGCTAGACTGAAGAGATTCTATTTCACTTAGCAGCATTTAAAATTGAATAAATATATTTATATAGCTATTTGCGTGTATATATGTGTGTGTGTGTGTCTGTGTGTGTGTGTGTGTGTGTGTGTGTGTGTGTGTGTGTGTGTGTGTGTGTGTGTGTGTGTGTGTGTGTATCGTTGTGGAAACACATGAAAGTAGCGGAGGCTACAAAAGATACATGCGAGTATGAATTTGAAATAAACTCGATTCTTCCGCACAAAATCCTTCGAACATGTGCACCAACACCAACAACAACAACAACAATACATACATGCGTACAAATGAATGTAAACCGCATGTGAGACAGACACACCCCCATCACACACACACACACATATATATATATATATTTATGCACATGTATTGAGCAGAGTATAAGAAAGTTCAAGGCTTATGCCGCTTGTGGCAAATGTTGACATGTTTGCCCCTTCGCTAGCTCCAAGGACTCACTGAGGCGTGCTGCGGGAATAATAATAGGAGACCAGTTCCTCAGTTCCTCAGTTCCTCAGTTCCTCAGTTTCTCAGCTCCCCAGCTCTCCAGTTCCTTAGCTCCACAGTTTCACAGCTCCACAGCTTCATTGCTGTTCCTCATGTTGTTACTGCGGTTGTGGCTAGCTATGAAATATAAAAATGCAGAAACGGAACAATAACAATACAGAAAAACAGGAAAAAAGAGTTATCATAGGCACAACGAAGACTTGATACTCTTGTAGATATAAAAACTTATTTTAAAACAATTATATGAGATATTTCCTAAAGAAATCGACTAACTAACAAGTCTACATATATTCAAGGGACGTCCACGCTAGTGACGAAAGTAATATACACAGGAACAATAGAAGATTTTCTATAACTTTCCGATCAAATCAGGAGTTGTATAACAATATAATAGTTTGTTTTTGGTATAAAGACTCAAAATCGAATGTCAATTTATCTTTAAAGAAAAATTTATATTAATTTATTATGGCCCATCAGAAAATTGGATATTAGAAAATAAGGGACATGAAAATGCTTTTATCTCTAGACTGCTACCTTTTTAAAGAAGTTTTTTTTTGTATGATAATAATTTATACAGTCTTCAATTCCTCATTTTTCTTGCAAAAGTTGGTCTACCCTCTGTAAGGATATAAGAAATGGAATCGAAACAACAATGGGAGAAAATGAGTAGGAGCCGGTTCTGGCAACCACTTAACCAAATAAATCACAAAGTAAATACCATCTATTGTTTCTAGCAAAAACTCATGAAAATTTATTGTACCCGTTCCGCCCTCGGATCGCAGGATTCTCATATATGTATATGTATTTGACAGGCCTGACAGCCATCAGCAGTTTTCAATGGAAGCTGCCTCAAGGCTGAAGATTTGGGTAAGTAAATGGTTTTAGATACTGACTTATTCCATATTTAAATTATCTTAATTTATTGTCAATCTACAGTAAGCAATTTAGAGTTGAAGGGAAGAGTGAAAAGTAGAGAATTCTCACAGTTTTGTTAAACTTGCCCAATTTTATGCAAAATACAAAGGACAAAGCCACAACAACAACAAGAACAATACCTGCTTCAAGGACAGCTGAAAATTTGAATGTAAATGTCGTTTAGGTGGAAATCGGAAGAAAGCTCTTAATGCAAAATCACGTCCTGCCATTCATTTTTCCATTAAGACAGGAAAGTCAACAACATTAACTTAAGTTACCTGCCACAACTTGTTCCCTCATTCTTCCCCTCTCTCTTCCCCTGAGACCCGCACCTTGACTTGCCAAGTCATGAAGGTGATAAGAGCCGAGTAATTCATTTTTATGTACTACCCAGGCGGAAAAAAGGGTTCAACACACACATTCTATTATATGTACTTTGTCAAAGCCCCTATGGATGCCATTAGCTATTTATAGCTTCAAATTAGATTTAATAAACAAAACTGTTACTGAGACATAAATGATCAGTCTTTCAAACAGGGACTGTAATCATTATAAGTTTTATTAAAAAACTCAAGAATAATGATTATTCAGTGAGTTTTATTATATTACTTATGATTACTTTGAGCAAAAAAATAAAACTCAGAAATAATCATTGTATTTAAATCAATAGAATAAAACTTACAGAATAATTATATATGATTTTTTTTTTTACCTGTCAAATTTGATTTCTCAGTAAAATAAAACTCATAAAATAATCATTATTCTGTCAGATTTATTGTATTGAATCAAAAATAATGATTATTCCAGAGTTTTAATTTTTTTTGCTTAAAAATAATGATTATTTCCAGAGTAAAATAATAAAATTGCTAATTCTTAAGATCATGGTAAAATTACATAGATTACCCTTAAAGAAAAATTTTGGTATATTTCAAGTTTTTTTACAGTTACTAGAAGTAAATGATTCTTTCAATTGAAAAAAAAAACCAAATAATCATTATTACTGTTCTTACTTTCAAATGATGTATTATAGAACAATCTATGGACTTATAAGAACAATCTGTTTTCGGGGAAAAACCGCCGTTGCGGTAATCACCACATAATCTCCGCATTCCAAATGGGAATCCTCAGTGAATGCTACTCACTGAGACGCAAGTAATTGTCTGTTTTACTTCTCAGACACATGTATGAGAGAAAATTGGGAAGAGAGGAGTGTAGAGTGGAGAGTAGAGGGTGGAGAGTGAGGAGATGAGCAGAGTAAAAGTGTGGGCGTCACTCATTTATTCATTCATCATTGTTGAGTCTTATTGTGAATAATAAATGTTGTTTTATCCAGGCCGACATTTTAATTTGTTGATGCTGGTTTATGGTTCAGTGGTTTGTTGATTTTGTAATTTGTCAATAATTACATCGAGTTTTCGGTTATGCGGTTTGTTTGTAATGCGAATACGAATACGAGTACGAGAACGAATGCAAATGTGAATCCCACTTTGCATATAATCTGTACACTCAAAGATAAAGGAAGTCTTAATCGGACTGAAAATCAGAAACTAGATATTTTCTCCCTTAAGAAGCCTATTTTTGATGGAAAATATTTTTTTAAAAATTCATTTTCCATTTTAAATTTGTATCAATTTATTTCTATATCCGAATTTTTGAGAAAAAAACATTTTTCAGATTTTTAAAAGATATTTCTAAAGTAAAGTAATATATTTCTGCTAAACTGAGATTTTTCTAACTATCAAGACAATTGTGCACCAAAAGTGCATTTTTAAAATGAAACTTATATTTTTTGCTGAGTGTACATTCGATTTGGTTTGCAACCCAAGGCATTTCTAATGTCTAATATGCCATAACTTGGCTTTAAGTGTATGCAAAATTTGCTAGAAAACATATTATAATAATGCATGTCGTAGATGCAGTTGCTATTTTCAAATGCAATTAGGAGTCTGTATTATAATTGATGATAAATGTAGATATATGCTTGTCTGAAACTATTTTCAAATTGTCAAATTTCAGTAGATACACAAACTGAACTCTGTCAAAATTAAGGACTTGGAAAGAGAAGATGGAAATTCATTTGAAATTGGCATTTGGCATAGAAAAGTGCTAAGTATTGGCACTTTGTTGGGGATTACTGTAACCGCTGCTGGAAATGGGAAAGTGGGAAAGTGGGAAATGGGGAAGCCACAAGTTAAGGGTCCTCTTAGTGGCTGGCTTACTTGTCATAATTTAGTTTAAATAATGTAGACAGGATGTGCATGCGCCAGCCTGAAATTAGGAATTTAATTAAAATCTCAAATATTAAAATGGAATTAAAGCAGCAGCAAAAGCAAAAGTAAAATCAGACGAGGTGCTTCGAGGGTGAAAGATGAACAACGTTGACTCCGTATGTCAAATTATTTCCGAGATTTAATTACTCTACGCAAAACGCACGACAGGAGCAATGCAGCAGATTTTCTAGATCTGCGAGGGGAGGGGTTGAAAAGTGGAAGGGGGGGAGGGGGGGTGGGGGTGGGAATGAGGGGTGCTTGTTGCTTGGAAAATCTGCGGCACCTAAGCCACTGGATATTAATAAACGCAAAGTGTTCACAATCTGGTGTAAATATTTAATTTATAATTTACGAGAGATTTTACAGGCTGATGAAACACAGAGAGAGAGAGAGAGAGAGAGAGAGAGAGAGAGAGAGAGAGCGAGAGAGAGTGGGATGGCCTGAAGTGTGGTTGGGGGTGTTTTTGGGGGTTGGGTGGTGCTGTGGGTCGATTGTAGGCACGTGCTTAAATGTCATTGCGGATGTTGACGATTACATTTAAATTATTTACGAGCAGCCTCCTCCTCAGCTCCTCCCCCTCAGCTCCTCCTCCTCAACTCCTCAACCTAACGAACTGACGTCGTCGTCACATTTGTTATTCGCTTAACTTTTATGACGATGGTGCGCGACACGGATTTCCCCTTTAACCCACCCTTCTCCCACTCTCTTGGTAGGGTATAGGGTCCTGTCCTGTCCTGACTAACGGCTACGGCATCCCTCAACTATAAGGCGTCATATGCCGTCGCTTTTGACGACGCCGATTTACGAGTTTCATTTAAAATTCACATTAACTTTTATTAAAGCCAACCAAATGAATGCGACATTACGAGTACTCGAATTGCTGCCATCACCGTCTTTGCAATTGTCTTACGAGTGCGATTGTGAGTGTGAATACTCCTATATCCTTTTTCATTGAAAGTGACTTTGTTATCGTTTTAGATCCCATCATCACCCTGACATTCATAGCCTTTTAATGCCAAATTAGCTGCGAATAGTGTCTTTGTTCTACATCCATGACACATTTAATGCCACATTTCACAGTCATGAATTCCAGAGAAGTCGTTATGGATTTTAAGTCCTTTCCCTCCATTCAGTCAGGGATGCTTCATAATTCTAATTAGCATACCAAGTACTTCAGTCTCTTTTATGATTGAAGACATCATACTCTTCGTAAATTCATTTGCTTACTTCTGATTAGTTTAAATTGCCTTATATGATAGCAGTACACTCATCTTTTGTTCAAAAATTTCATAATATTATCAAACGAAAAAAAAAAAAAAATGTTTGCTGTTTTTCACACAAATTATTTGTAAAATATCATACAAAATTATTTCAGCTCCATTTTCTATCCACTTCATGCAGTTTAACCCCAAAAAACTACTGCATTATTGCTGTTAAATAGCCTAAAATGTGTAGAAAATGTTAAATTTCCACATTTGCATATTAATATTTGTGTGCTTAGCCTAAAATTATGCAATACAAATTTTAAGCCTTAAATTTTGCAGAAGTATCACTTGAAAATACATAATTATCAGGTGTGTTCCAGAAATCTCTAGAGATTTTGAAAACAACCGTTCGAAATGTTGGTGTTCCTGAAATGTTTCTAGTTTCTTCTGCTTTTACAAAACTAATTCCAACTAATTTTTTGGAATTTAATAGAACATACAACCGGATACTTTAAGAGTTTTAAGCATTCAGCTTCTTTTTTTTTTGTGGTTCAGTCTAGTTCATTTTGGAGTTTTTAATTGGAATTAACATATTCATTTGGCAGGCGCTAACAATTCTTCGTTCTCTATGCGAAAACATAAATTAGTTTTTAATTTCATTTGGCAATGGGAAAAACTGAACCAACAGTCGAGTGCAGATTGTTGGGGAGTCCAACAGAGATAAATCAAAAGTTGTGCCACTTCTTTTGGCTGGGACAGGAACTAGAACAAGAACTGCAACTGCAACTGGAAGTGAGAATGGAACTGGAACTGGAAGTGGAACAAGAACTAGAACAAGAACAAGAAGAAGAAGTTCCTAGGTGGACAGTTGACTGGCAATTCTGTCTGCTCCGTGTCCTGAACTCCTCTCTGCTCTTTTCAGGCCAAACGTTTCAATTATTTTTGCCTCAAGCAATATTCAGCTATTTCTATAGTTATATATACATATACTATGTATAGTATATATATTTATGTGTGTTTATCGCTTGGAAATTTGACTTTATTTGTACCCACACATGGGCCCGAAGCACAACAAAAGCACAAATGCCAAAATAAGAATTTACTGCAGTGGAAGGCATAAATAGTTTATAAACTAAGTGACACCGAAAACAACTGACCCAAGCACTAAAAACACTAAAAATAAAGCACAAACCCGACGACAGCAGCAGCAGCATCAAGTCATGTGTACAGAGTACACAATGCTATAGCAAAATATGCACACACCCACACACACACAAACACACACATATACACACAACAAAAACACTCGATTTACTTTACAGCAACAATAAAAAATAATAAATTTTACTTCCATAATTGGTACCGCCACAAGCAGCCCGGCTGCGTCTTGGTCACACCACCAACACCACCAATACCACCGTCCACCAACGACCTACAACAATCAACCACCGGTACCACCTACCCACCCACCCTATCAAACGGTTGTTTGGTCCAACCCATCCTTCCACCCATCCACCCACCAGACGCAAGCAAGCGAATTATTTGAAATATTTTCTCGCTTTATATACGAGTATTTTGCTTGCCGTTTTTCGTGTTTTCCATACTTTTCCTTTGCTTTCCTTTATTATTATTTTTCTTTTGTATACCCTTGCAGAAGATACTCTGTTTTTGTCGTGAAATGTGCAACGGATTAAGATTATATATATATATGCTTGATGAGGACGAGCAGAGTCAATATTGCGATGTCCTTCTGTCCTCCGATTCCTATGAGAACTACTATAGTCCAAATAATAAAACATTTGACATTCCATAAGAAAATCGGTTAAGATTGGCAAAGTTATGTCCGCTTAAAGTTATAAAAAAGTGTTAAGGAGAAGGAGAAAAAAATAGATAATAACAGAAAGAATTCAGATTTGTATTTTTCATGTATAATAAAAATATAGGTCAAATAATGAAAAATAGTTATCGGTTAAAATTTGACATAGTTATGGCAGTTTGAAATTTTCAAAAAATAAAACGTCAATGGGAAAGTATGGAATAAATATACAGGGATGATAATATCTCAGCCAAACTTGCAGGACTCCACAAGAGTATCTGATTTTCGGAGTGTGGAAAATAATCGTTTTTCAAGTTATTTTTGTAGTTTACTTTGGCTGTTTGCGCTTTTTGGAGTCAGGACACAGTTTCTTTAAACCAAGAGCCACCGCCATTGTCGCAATCGCCAACTCCACAGTCACAGTCACCGTCACCATCACCGTCAGAGTCACAGCGACAGTCACCGTCGGAGTTATCCGCCCCGCCGTGTTGCTGCCACATCCGCCTGATGTTTTGTGGTGCCTCGAGGCTGGGAGCTAGACGGTTGCGTTGCTGCATAAATTTAATTAATGGCCTTTTGCGAATTTGCAGTTAGTTCACTTGTTTTATATTATTGTGCTATACTTTTTTGTTGTAAATAAACAAAAGGCTGGCAGGCATAAGACCTCCATTCCCACACTCCTTTGAACATAAATCAAACCGAACAAATTCCAGAAAATATTATATACTATTTGAATATGTGTAAACAATTAAATTCAACATCAGATTGTAGAGAGATTTGTGTGGTAAATATAACTATTTATTATAACTATTGTTCACTTTACGCAATTCAACTATTTATTGCCTTTAAATACTTCCTCGAACTGCAGAAAGAATCACTGTAAGAGGAGGGGAAAAGTAAGCAGCTTGAACAACAAACAATTTGGTTTTGCTTGAAGCCCAACTTTGAGCTTCTGATCTTAGAGCAAAGGTTGAAAGTTCATCTTAATACTTTAAGGAGTTCACAGCTGGATAAGGATTTTGATTTGGACTTTTTATTGCTCACCGCAGTTGAAGTTTATTTCGCAAATGCGTCTAGACTCGCCAGGGAATTCCCCAGGGAACCGAGGGGCAGAAACGGCAGTTAAGTACCCTCAACTGTGAAGTTGGCAATGGTCTCCTTGAGACCAGGGATGGATTGGTTGCATCAATTTGTATCGGCTAAATGCTGCTTATTTATTTCTCTTTTTTCCGACAAGCACTTTTTTTTAAACATTTAAGCAGTGAATGCTCTTCACTTCGTCCTCCCCTTAGTCCCTCCTTATTCCTATTCATATTTAATTTTAATTTGCAAAGTTGCGGGGAAAATCGCTGTCAGGCGTGTGATTCACAACTACGAATTTTCAACTTTGCTTAAAATGGTAAACTTTATTTAATCAGCAACACATTCGATAGAAATCGTCAAAAGATGAGTATAAAATGAAATCTTATTTTACCACCTAAATTTAAGAGCAAGCACATTATAATCTGCAAGTTAACTAAAGTAATTTAATTATTTTTCGATTATTTATGTGTGTATTAATTAAGGAACAGTAAAATAAATAACTGAAAATTTATAGATTTAATTTTTCAAACAATTTTGTATTTATATATAATGTAGAATTTCAATACAAAATAATAAATCGGGCTTAAAGGTGTATATAAAAATATACTAAGCCAAAAATATGTTGGAGTAGTTTATTTCTTTATTTCTAAATAACGGAATTATAATTTTAATCAGGTTGATATTAATAATAATTAATTAAAAAGCGCTAAAAGTAATTTATTTTTTAGTTTTATCCATGTTTTATTACATTTTTATATTCAACGTCAATATACTGTACGAAATTACCAAAATATTATTTTGGCATTAAAGATTAAATTAGATATAGTATTAAATATTAAAAAAAATAATTAAAAGAAATAAAAACATTTTAATTTAAAACTGCAAAGAATGCAACAAACACTTAAAAATATTGAAAATATAAAAAAATTAATAAAAAACTAAATAAATAATATAATTAAATGAGTCAGAGTTTTCAAAATAAATAAATTAATTGAATGATTTATTGCATCAGATCTTTGCACCAGATATTTGCACTCTAAAATAAGAAAGATGTCAATAGATATCAGCTATTGTTTTCACTTATCAATGATGTGATAAGCAGCTCAGTTTCCTGTTATGATGTCCAATGGTTGCACCTCACCTAAAGACACGTCGTAACTTGGTAAAACTCGTTTGGTAGGTACATATACATACTATATATATTGTAGACACTTGTATGTATATCTTGCATGTTTTCCGCATCGGTCCTAAACAGAAACTGACGTGGCGCAGTCTAATTATAATTATCATTGAAATTTTGCACAAAGGGTATATCGATTGATCGGATAATTAATAGTATACATTGCAACCGATTAAGCCAACTTACTTGGCAATACTCGGAACATGCAGGTAAAAGGTCTGTCGGTTGCAACAAGACATTTAATAACATGGCAAGGTCAGCTGGCCAGGTTCAACACTTCTGGTTGCCACTTGGCCCAGACCAGCTCTAAACTTGTTTAAGCCATTATCTCAGGCCACATACACTCTCCACTTACCACTCACCACTTACCACTTACCACTTACAGGGGCAGGGATTAAGTTGGGGGGAACACAAAGCAAGGCGTAAGAATTTAACCATTTTTAATGGAATAGCTTTAGTCTCTAAAAGGTCTAAAAGCAGCTTTAACACATTATATATTCTTTTATCATTTGTTACTATTCCCCAAAATGAAGCTTATTTATATCTACAATCCAATGAATATTGTATCTGTATCTTTGGCTGTATTTGTTATCCAGCAGATAGACAGGTTTTTAATCCAAGTCGCCAGCTGGGGCATCACTTTTCCTTTTAAATGGAAGTCAAGGTCACTGATTATAACAAAAAAACACAAAAGACGAAAACAAAAACAGAAAAAGCAACAGAAAAAGCGAAAACTGATGCTGATATTGACTCTGAATCTTAATCTGACTCTGACTCTGACTCTGAATCCAACTCTGGCGGGGTGGCAATAATTTTTATAATCTTCCGGCGGTTGAGTTAGAAAAAGAAATCATGAATATTTATGAGACAAGTATACGATTATATTGTACGGTTCAGTCTGCTGACGTCTGAAGAAACCGGTGCTGCAAGTGTTGCTGAGCCGAGTTAATTTTTCAAGTATTAGCGCATAATTTTAATATATTTAACCGGTTTGGCATTTGGCAATATTCGTAATACCAACTGCCTCGAGTTTTAAATTTGTATATAACTTGTTGCCTTCTCGTCTTTACTTTTTTTCTACATCTATGCGACAACAATTGGAAATGAACACTGAACACATAGAATGTTAAATATTTATATTTCCATTGCATTTTATAAATTTATGCAAAATGCATTTATTATTGAGAGTCCTTTGTGTTTTTTTTTTGTTCAGCTTTTATTTTAAATTGTAAAATGTTGACACATTAATTGAACTACTTTTCCGCCCTTTGAAAATGGGCTGAGGGGGAGAGGTGGCAACAACAATGTGAAATGCCGCAACAATGAACCTTTACTTAAATACATTAAACATTTGATGCGCAGCTTTTGTCAATGCTCACAAATTAATTAATTGGAATTTAATTTGATATGCCGTGCATAAATTGTATTGATTTAAAGCTGTCCACCAAATTCCGGACAATTCCGGCAATTTGTCTGCAATGTTGTAATTAATCCATCTCATGAATCGAATTTTTATTAATTTTTCAACTTTATAATATTATATTGAATACGTGCACCTAAAAATAAAATCAAATGAAGCGATACACCCTCATGCAAAATGTCAAAGTTCATTGGAATAAATCTGGTTTTAATCAAAAATTCACTTTTCAGCTTGCAATTACCGCTGTGAGAGGCAAATCTACATTAAAATTAAGACAAATTAGTATTACTATTATAACCAGAAATTATTTAAGTTTATAATTTAGAAAGCAGAATAACATTCAGTTCTCTTGATTTTTCTTTTAGTCTTTTAGCCTTTTTCGGTGCCTAACATACATGTACACTGACAGAAATTAAATGTATCATATTTTTATTGATATAATAAAAATAATTATTTGATAAAATACTCAAAATAAAACTCCAAAAGCTATAAGTTATTTAATTTTTATTGCATCGGTCCTAATCATTCATCCATAATAAATTATAATAATAAAAATTCAAGGAAAATTCCCAAAAAACTTTAATTAATTGATGAATTTTTGCTGCAATATTTATTAATTAAATATCCTTTGATAGTATTATTTTTTAGAGCATTAAAAAATTAACAAAAGCTTTAAGTATAATATATATTCGAAATACAAAGTTATCATATTTTGCAGATTTGAAAATTTCATTACATTTTAAGTGTATATAGATAATATTTTTAATTTTAAAGACATATATTTTGACCAGTGTATTGCTTGGCAGAGTTTTTCATCAAAGTAAAAGCTCAAATTTAATTTAATTAAATATTTTATGCATTAAATTTTAATATTTTTTTGAAATCAAGGAACATAATTATGTAATATATGAATTTTTTTTAGCAGTGTAGTAAGTGCTTGGAAGGGTCTTTCGTAAGAATAAAATTATACAGTATTCTAAATTTGGAATCTAATTTAATTAAATATTTTTCAATTAAAGTTTTTATATATTATTGAAATCACAGTCAAGTTAATGTAATTTTGGAAGTTTTGAGCAGTGTAGTAAGTGCTTGGAAGAGTCTTTCGCTTAAATAGAGCGCAAAGAGCACTTGTCGCGATCGTCGCGCTCTCTCTCTCTCTCTCCCTCTCTGTCTCTCTCTTTAATGATTGCGATAAGGTTTAACTTTCTTGGAGCACAACGAATGTTTTGCTCTCCCAAATGTTGTTGTTGTTGTTGTTGAAGTTGCTGTTGTTATTATGATTATGAGTGTGAGTACGAGTGTGAGTACGAGTGTGAGTGTGAGTGTGAGTGTGAGTGTGAGTACGAGTATGAGTGCGGGTACCCGACCTACAACTCTGGCTCTATGTACGAGTATATCTTTTGCTCTTTGGCATTAACGATCGCGTTGACGTTGACGTTGACGTCGACGTTGGCGTCGCTGTCAGCGTCGTCGTCGACGTCGTTGTTGGCCTATAAAAGCAGCGCATTTAGTGTGAGTTGCTTTTCGAAGTGAGCTCAGTGTTAAATTCACAGCGGAGTTGGCCAGCAGCAAATCAAGAGCAACCAGTTACCACGTCAAAGTCAAAGACACAACTCACAATCCACCATCCATTATCCACAATCCACAACTCAACTGAAAGACAAGACGAGTGTCCAGTGATCAATACAAGTAATTAAATGCCAACACGAACTGTGCGATTAAAAATACAGTGTATATTGTGAATATTGTGTAGTGTAGTGTAGTGCCATTTTTATTGTGCAGTTTATGCTGCATTTCTGCAATATCTCTTAATACGCTTTCATTTGTTGCACAGCAATGTTGCACACTTTCCTGCCCCTCTCCACTCTCCGCTCTCCACCCTTCTCTCCACTCTCTCTCTCTCTCTCTCCCTCAACTGATTACCAACAAACAAAAGACTGCCAAATTGGCCAAAAAGTGTTTGACGTGCATTTGAAATTCGCAATTCAAAATCTGTTTGCCGATTGTCGTTTTGAGTGTTGTTGTTTTTGTGTTGCGTGCGTGTCGTTGTTGTTATTGTTGTTGTTGTTATAGAAGGTGCGGGTTGAGCGTACACACACACACACACACACACACATATTGCCAGCGCAACAAACTCTAATTGAATTATTTAATAACACAATGCAAAAGCAACAAAAAAAACACAACACTTATGTACATACATATATACAAATACACTCGTAAATGTTACGGGGCAACAAAACTCGCTTTAAACCCGAAATTGCGGTCAAAATTCGTTGTTGTCGTTGTTGTCTTATATAAAATACCTGTTCGCTGTTTGCAGCCCAACTGATTGCTGTTTCAGACCACAAATACCCAAACACACACCCTCACACACACACACATATATCACAATAATAATAACAATAACACTACTAAACAAAACTGATAAAAAATATAGTTGCAAGTTCCACAAGCAAACAAGATGATTTTAGATTACGAGTACTCGTAGTCGTACTCATATTCATACTCATATGCATCGACTTTTATACAATTTTCAGCAATTTAAATGCCGACTGAATAAACAGATACAATTGGGGGTATAAAGGGGTCTAGAGGGTTCTATTGTAGGGACTATAGAGTTCCAGTTTACTCAAGTGTTCTGAAAATTATTAATTCAAAAGTTAAAACTGTTGTATTGAATGTGTCTATAATAAGAAAAATAAATAATAACTTAATTAACTTTTATAAGAAATTTAATAATAATAAAATTTAAATAAAAATCATAATATAACTAGTATTTCCAAATTTTTCTATACAAATCTCATTATTTTTAAATTAATTTTAACAGATAAAAACTATTTCGTAACATATATATTTGTAAATACCAAAAAATTAGCTTGGTTATTTTTTACCAACATCTTAAATATTTATGTAATTTTCCTACATCTTGAATATTTAGGTTATTTTAAAATATTGTATCTCTGGTTGATCGTATCTACTAATGAGCTGATAACGTTCAGCTCATTCCCCAATCTACAGATACAATTAAAGATACAGATAAAGAATTAATCATCAGTGAGGAAACGATTAAAATTCGGTAATATTGTACTTTTTTCTAACTGATAGTACTGATAGAATCCCCGCGATAAACTTGATTTGTACTAGGTAATTGGTAATCAACCTGGATTTAATTCAATTCAATGGAACTCAGACAACATTGCGTATGCGTAATCGCTTTGGGACTCAATGGCCAAGTTGTAGGCCAATAAATTGTTTGTGTTACTTAATTTAATGCTCTTCCACTTTTTACGATCTTTCCGATCGATTTAACGGTCGTTATCACACTTTGGAGGGGGAGGGGGAGTAGAAAGAGTGAATGTACGAGTACTCATAGGTATTCACAGTTCGTTCCACACTCGTTTTGGTCTCTTATCTGCAACGAATGATAAGTTTCTTTTTGATTCATTACGTGAAATGCTTTCCCTGTTTTGTTTACAATTGTTGGGAAGACGTGTTGAGACCGAAGAACAAGCAGAGAACTACGAAAACTAATGAATTCTGCAGTTGGGAGAATCGGTTTAATTACAAGCAAACATTTCGTTTCATTAATGCTACCAACACCAAGCACTTGGCTTGCAGCTCTTGGCCCTGTTGGCCGGCCGGCAATTTAAAATTTAAAATGCCAACCACAGCTAACGGGCGTGACTCTTGAGAAGACAGAGGCGTGGCAAGGGGGGCTGATTACAGTATGAAACAACTGAAGAATGGAAGAATAAAGTACGTGGCAAGAGGGTGCAAGTGGGAACTTTGCAGTCTTCTGTCACACTCACTAATGGGAAGAGTACAAAGACGTGTTGCACCTAAATACCCCCTTCCCCCTCCTCCCCTTCCTTCCTCTTACTCCATTGGTAGTGCAGTAAACACGTTCTGTGCTAAATGATAAAAATTCCAATTTGTTACGGCCATTCAAAATAAAAAATATTATACTCGATCTTATGCGTACGGTTCAAATCTACATACATAAATTCTATACACACACACATATACGATGTGTGTGTGAAGGTGTCCGTGTGTGCGTGTTACACTCGCACCCGAATCCGCACCTGGAGTCGTATTCGTATATATATTTATTTACTTGCTACAACGCATTTAACTAAATGAAAACAATAGCAGAGCAGCAACTATGAAAAACAACAACATGAAGAAACAACAAACTACAGCATTCACGAATACTAAATACCCTTACAGATGTTTCTTTCCATAATAAATATTATATGTACAGTAGAAAGCGTAATAATATTGCATAAATAGTTTATTTGCTGATTATCTCAAAAAAATAAAGAATAACTCTTCTTATATGAATAATAACAATATGCATTTATCTATATAAATTAAACTCTTTGTCCTGACTCACTGACTGTTTTTTGTCAGCACAGGCTGACTGATAATTGTACACCTCAAACCATATGACCTAGGAGGCGGAAATTTTCACACAACATAGCTGAGAATATTTCAGCTCACATAATTCATATTATTAGTTTTATTAAGAATCACTGAATTACTCTTATATTCAGTTATAATAATGAAAATGAATAATAAATGTTTTATTTCTTTTATATGATAAAAACAAAAGCTGAATATCTACGATTTTGTCTCTTAATTTTAATTTTCGATTGCTATATATTGATTGCATAAATAAAATTAAATAAATTAAGTTTGCTGACAATTTAAAGTACACTCTGTTAGGGTATGAAAACAAAAATAAGTAATACCAAAACAAGAATGTTGAAAACAAGAAATTGCCATTTGAGTTAGAGCTGAGAAATCATGTTTGCTAGTCGGTTCTGTTGGTTCTGGAGGGAAATGGTAAAGGGGAATCGGAATGGAACCTAGAACTAGAACTTCAGAAATAAAAGGCAGACCGGTAGTTGACGAGTTGAAGAGTTGATAAGAACACACCCCAATACATCCACACTCCCACACCTACACACACACACACTTACACATATAAATAGGGTAAAGGGAGTTCAAGAAATTCTCGAGTTTTAAAACAAAATTACTTTTATCAGAAGTGTTGTAGTGAACCTCGCTATGACAATATTATGAAGTGATAAGCTTTGGCTTTTTGTGTATAGCTTATTAAATTTTTCTTAATTATGAGACATAAGCTATTATTAAAATTCTAAAATTATTCTACAAAATTATGCACAATTATTAAACTATAAATAATAAAAATAAATTTCTTAATTTAGGTAATACATAAAAGGAAACTTTCAACGAAATCAAAGTATTGACAGAGCCGAAAAATGTGTGGTAAGTATTTGTTTATTCAAATATATAGCTTCTATTATTGTTATAATTATTATTAGTATATTTAATAAATTAATAAATGTAACTAAATAGAAAGAGAGAGTTCTGATGCTTATATGAAAAAAGTAAATAGCTTAAGTATTTAAATTAATAAAATTCAGAGTTAAACCCATTTTCACAATAGCACAGTTAATTTATTTAAATGTTGTATTATGAAATCATTTATCAGTTTTTATGTCAGTTTATCTAGGAATTTAGCAATTAGACATTTGAGCATAATTCAAATGGATACAAATGCCACAATTAATTCGATATTTATATAGTATTTACTGAAAGGCGATTGGGTTGAAAGGCGTCTCACACTCTCATTCACATTCGCATTCGCACTCGATTCCAAATCCCAATCCCAATCCAAATCCAAAAATAACTTACACTGAACGCCCACAAAGCCAAGCTGAGCCACTTAAGTAAGTTGGCAACCACCAAGTGGTGCAGTTACTTGTAATACTATGTATAATGCCCAACCCCAATAACTGGTTTCTCGATTCAGATGCAGATTTCCTCATACTTGTAACTGGTCGGTTATTTGGGCTGGAGCTCAATGGGTTCAGCTCTTGCGAAATGTGTTCGTTATGTTACATATTTATCTTTAGCTGAATTTTTTCGATTTTACATATATGTATTTATAAATTAAAGTTGCCCAATATTATAGGTAGATGGTTAAGCAGAATTGAGCAATTTCAATATCTATATTTTTTCTAGTTGATTTATTACTTAGTTTAACGTCAATCAAATTGACTCTAAGCAACAAAAACTCAAGAATTAGAATTCAGATAAACAAAAGTTTAAATTTCCAAAAAAAAATCATACAAAATTTAAGTTTAACCGATTTATTTATAAGGGTTAATTGAAATAATAATTAAGAACAAAATAAATATATTTATAAATATTAAATTTTAATCTTAAAAGCTAATAGCAATCTTTATTGTAATTTGTAATATTTATTGCAAATTCAAATTCAATTGAGATTAATATTTTACGCTAAGAATATTAAGAATTCCAAGTATTTAAATATATATATTTAAATTAATATAAATATATTTAATATTTAAAAAAAATGATATTTATTTTAATAATATTAAACTTGATTGTAAGTGGTTAAAGCTCTTACTAATGACTCGTTTCTTGCCGTATTATTTACAGGAATTTTCGCGTACTTGAATTATCTGACGCCAAAGTCGCGTCAGGAGGTGTTGGATCTGCTGGTGACGGGATTGAAGCGACTGGAGTACCGTGGCTATGACTCCACTGGAGTGGCCATCGATTCGGCAGACAGCAAGAGCATTGTGATGGTTAAGAGGACAGGCAAGGTCAAAGTCCTGGAGGATGCAATTCAAGAACGTAAGCAATCAAAGCATTTTAAAAAGGAATTCTAACTTGATTTGTATCGCATTTGACGCAGACTTCAGTGGGGAGGACTACAGTGAACCCGTGCTCACCCACGTGGGCATCGCACACACACGTTGGGCCACCCACGGTGTGCCCTGCGAGACAAACTCTCATCCACACCGCTCAGACGAGGGCAACGGATTCGTTGTGGTGCACAACGGCATCATCACCAACTACAATGACCTCAAGATGTTCCTGGCCAAAAAGGGCTACGAATTCGAGTCGGACACGGACACAGAAGTCTTTGCCAAGCTGGTCCATCATTTGTGGAAGAAGCATCCCAACATCTCATTCCGCGAACTGGTCGAACAGGCCATTCAGCAAGTGGTGAGTGCATCCATTGAATTGAAATAAAAATACAAAATGCCACAACTGACGCACTAAGAAAAATATAACAAAAATAAATAATAATTAAATATTTCAATTAGAATAATTTTGTTAAGATATTACAATTTTAATACAAGTATTTAGGAAAACAAAATTGCAGACTTTAGGAAACATTAAACTAGGTCATAAAAAATAGGAATCTACAATTTTCTGAATTTTATTTATACAACTGAATGTGCAAATTTTAATAATACCAAAATCTAAGAACTAAAAATATTTTTTTTTTAAGATGATACGATTTTTTGTAGTCTTCTCCTGCTGTTTAAGATTTTTCTGAGGATTCAGACATACTTTAAAAAAGGAATTAAAAAATTAACATATACTCCCAAAGAGATCAAAATGAAATGGAAATCTTTAAAAATGTATGGAGTATTGGGAGTTTTTGGTTGATTTCATTTTCTGGGGCCCATCTGATTACTTTGTCGTACCAGCTTTTCAGAATTATTTAGACTCTATTAGTACACTCATACATTTGCGAGAATTCTATTAAATTGAAGTCGTATATTAAAGCACATCACAAATTGTGTTTCAAAATAAAATAACCAATTTAAAAAGACTTTTTCTTTATATATTTTGAATAGGTTTTTTCCCCAATTATTTGTAGTCTAAATAAATTTTTGCATTGCTGTATTACTTTATTATTATTTTTATTGTTTGATGATTTTGCTTTTTAATTCCTGCAAAGAATATTCGAAATTCCAAGTGAGGTACCTTGTGGAAATTCAAGTCAGTTGAAGTGACACTTAATTTGTTTTTTATTTGCAGGAGGGAGCATTTGCCATTGCCGTAAAGTCGAAGCATTTTCCGGGCGAGTGCGTCGCATCCCGCCGGAGTTCCCCCCTTCTGGTGGCAATCAAGACAAAGACCCGTTTGGCCACAGATCACATTCCTATTCTCTATGGCAAGGGTGAGTGATAATTTTGGTTGTAATCTCTTCTCCAATTCTATAATCTCTCTCTTCTCACAATGTCTGTTGTCTTTATGTGTATGTAAATATGTTTATTTATTCTCGTATGTGTCTGTGTCTGTGTCATTCGTGTTCTGTTTCCAAATAACCAACTGTCGCTCTGAAACTCTCAACTCTCAACACTCGACACTCAACACTCAACTCTATTATCCCCCACTGCATCCTTCGACGACCCTTCTTCTGCTCCTCCCCCTTGTGTGTTAATTGCAACATGTAGATGACAAGAAGCCGAGCTCCGATCAAGGTAGTCTACCAAAACTATTCCCAATCTTAACTAATCGGTGACTGGTTGAATTAAATCTCTTTTCTTGACATTATCATAAATATTACTACAATCCTTGACCGTTGGTGTTGGTTTTTGTTCAATCCTTATACTTACAACTTATATCTTTATTTGTTTCTAATAACTTACAAATTGTTTATATATTTTTCTTTCATAGATGCCGAGTCTGGCAAGCCTCAAGGTAATTAAACATTTAAATATTTCAATTATGCGCTTGATTTGCTTTTGGGCAGCTGTACATTCCCTCTCTCTTTTCCCTTCTCTCTGTCTATCTCTTATTAAATTCAGCAATTTTAAATGCAAGAATAATAAAAAGCATACATAAATGTAATTACAAGTTAACTTTAAAGTATCTCAAACTGTTGGCTTGAAATAACATAAGCAATTTCAAAATTAAAGTCAATTAGTTCAACTATTTAGATTTACATTTTTAGCTAATACTTGAATTACGGAATTTCACTTATTGACGTGCCAATTTTCATTTCAATTGCTGTAATACTCAAATTCTTTTTTAGTTAGACTCATACTTATACTAATTTAATAACCATGGCAATTGGAAATGGTCGAAATAATTGATTTTTATTTATTTATTTTATTTAAAATCCACTTTCACGTTTTGCCAACGTAATATTTTGAATTCCAGTTTAAATTGCAGTTGCAATTTGTTTGTGGAATGTGGCATGAGGCACTTTAGAAGCTTAATTAAATTCTTAAAAAAAAAAATAATACTGTTTATGTAATTAGTAAAATTCGATTACAAATTGCTTTTCATAATTTAGAAACCCTGCTGAAAATGAAATTACTCGCAGTTTTTCCCTCACTCTGTCTCTCTCTTCCTCTCTCTCTCTTTTCCCCTTTTATCATGGTGTTGGTCACTTTGCGGCCTTTGCGCTAAATGTTTGGCCTGATGCCTCATCAAATGTTCATGTTGACTTTCTATTTAATTTCGTTTTTGATTTTCATTTTCATTATACTCCCCTTGATTTTCCCCGTCACTCACACTGGTCCAATAAACACACACACACACGAACACACACTCATGCACTCAATATATATACGAAATTATATATATATATATATATATATATGCATATATGCTATCGCTTGCACCTCCGACAAATGCGTTCCGCCTGCCTCGTTCTGTACCGTTCTCATTGCGCTGGTGAATTCGACATCGAATTCGAAATCGACATCGACATCGACATCGACATTGGCAAACTGACTCTGCCACCGCACATGCCACACTGTATATGCCACACCGATTGTGCCACGTGATCAACTTGAAATACCTAACAGAATTACGTCCACATGGACAAACTCGTGAATTGCCAGTGTTGCCCCGTTCCGATAGCACCTCGGAGTTCATGCCCCTGGACCAGAGGGAAGTCGAGTATTTCTTTGCCTCGGACGCCTCTGCCGTCATCGAGCACACAAATCGCGTCATCTACTTGGAGGTATGTAAATTAAATATATATTTAAATAACCATTCTCAAAAATAGTAATGCATATTCAGTTTAGAGACCCAATCATAAGATTCCGCTTGAATATCGGGGGTATCGAAAACCAGATTATAGGGGCAAACATTTTTTTACGAAATTAATTTACAGAAAAGTCAAAGGTCTCAGAATCAATTTTAAAGTGTTGTTTTATACTAATTACTATATAAGGAGTTGATTAAAAGTAAAAACTTGCAATTTAAAATTTTCAATTTTCAAAATTCCAAAGGGGGGACCCTTATCATCGAAATCAAGATCTAGAGGAAAATAATTTTTTTCACGAATTTAATAAAATTTGAATACAGAATGAATGAAAAGGCCAAACTATAATCAAAATGACATTCCGCTTTAAAATCGGTTAAGTTTTGCCAAACTTATGACAGTTCGAAGTTGGTCAAGTCTCTGTCCTAGCAACTTTACGAGTCAAAATTTATCTTCATGATTTTTTACAGAAAAATTAAATGTCTCAGAATCAATTTTAAAGTTTTGTTTTATACTAATTACGATATAAGGATTTGATTAAAAGTGAAAACTTGCGATTTAATATTTTCGATATTCAAAATATCAAATTTTTTTCACGAATTTAATTCAAAATCGAAAACAAGATCCGAAAAGAAAAATCATTTTTTTAACGAAATAAATTAAATTTTCTGATTTCCAGGATGACGATGTGGCCGCTGTGAGAGATGGCACTCTGAGCATCCATCGTCTGAAGAAGAGTCTGGACGATCCACATGCCCGTGAGATCACCACCCTGAAGATGGAGATCCAGCAGATCATGAAGGGCAACTACGACTACTTCATGCAGAAGGAGATCTTCGAGCAGCCCGAATCTGTGGTCAACACGATGCGTGGACGCGTTCGCTTCGATGGCAACAGCATTGTCCTTGGCGGCATCAAGGATTACATTCCGGAGATCAAGCGTTGCCGTCGCCTGATGCTGATTGGATGCGGTACTTCGTACCACAGTGCAGTTGCCACACGGCAGCTGCTCGAGGAACTGACTGAGCTGCCTGTCATGGTGGAACTTGCCTCCGATTTCCTCGATCGCAACACACCCATTTTCCGTGACGACGTCTGCTTCTTCATCTCGCAGTCGGGAGAAACCGCCGACACTTTGATGGCTCTTCGGTACTGCAAACAGAGAGGAGCTCTCATCATGGGAATTACCAACACCGTGGGCAGCAGCATCTGCCGTGAATCGCACTGTGGAGTCCACATCAATGCCGGTCCTGAGATCGGTGTGGCATCCACCAAGGCGTACACCTCACAGTTCATTTCCCTGGTCATGTTTGCCTTGGTCATGTCTGAGGATCGTCTGTCGCTGCAGCAACGTCGCCTCGAGATTCTCCATGCTCTCTCCAACCTGGCCGATCAGATCCGTGAGGTGCTCAAGCTCGACTCCAAGGTGCAGGAGCTGGCCAAGGATTTATATCAGCACAAGTCGCTGTTGATCATGGGACGTGGCTACAATTTTGCCACTTGCCTGGAAGCAGCTCTGGTAAGTCCTCGTAATCCCTTAAAGCCAAAATTATACTATAAATTCTTTGAGAAATAGTACTTAATTAACCCAGTTCAGAAAAATTTAGAAACTGTAACTAGGATAAATGTAGCTAGTTAATTTAAATTTTGGAAAAGTTCCCATAAAGTGTTTAATTCTAAATCTCTTCAGATTTACTAAAAGAACTTAGAAAAATAATACTTAGAAACTTCTTAACTACAAGGCCATTATTAAAATAAATATATTGAAGAATTTAAATATTAATTGGAAAGGCAAATTTAATGCAAAAGTGAAATCAAATTATTTTATTGAAAATATTTTTTGTTCAATGTTTTGCATAAGCCAATAAAAATAAACTAATAAGGGAAATTTATAAGGAATAAATCTAATTAGACAGTCTTTTTTTATCAAAATGTGTCACAATATGAAATACATTTTTTCTTACTAATTAAAATGGAAATGCAGCTGTAGTTAGAAATATCTTGTAATATTAAAGAATTAGATTTCTTCCTATTTTGGAGATTTGAATGATTTTTGCTTTTCTTTAATGTTATTCTCAGTCTTACCATTTTTCAACTCTTCTGATTCTCTGTTGATCTTCTCTGCTCTACAGAAAGTGAAGGAGTTGACCTATATGCACAGTGAGGGAATTATGGCCGGAGAGCTGAAACACGGCCCTCTAGCTCTTGTGGATGACTCGATGCCGGTGCTGATGATCGTGCTCCGTGATCCTGTCTATGTCAAGTGCATGAATGCCCTGCAACAGGTGACATCCCGCAAGGGTTGTCCCATCATCATCTGCGAGGAGGGAGACGAGGAGACGAAGTCCTTCTCCTCCCGCAACCTTGAGATTCCCCGCACCGTCGACTGTCTGCAAGGCGTTCTGACCGTCATCCCGATGCAGCTCCTCTCCTATCACATTGCTGTTCTCCGAGGCTGCGATGTTGACTGTCCGCGTAACTTGGCCAAGTCCGTGACTGTGGAGTAATCTCTTTGTGGAGTAATCTCTATCCCATGATAATCTCACACACACACACTCACACACACACATGCACACATGCACATATGATTTTATAATTACCCTTTCATGCATCAAGATCCAATCTACTTAATACAATTAAATTGAAATTGTTTTGTTAAATGCGTTTCCCTTTGCTAATTTGAATTGATTTGAGATTTCAATTCGATTCGATTGATTAAGCGCGAATTTAGTCAAATGTGATTACTTCTAAGGATTTTCACTTGGAAATACAGAATGAAAATGAAGGCAGTCGACGAGGCTTTAATTAAATTCAACTTTAAATTGGATGACATAAAAATGTAATGCTCTAAATGTGTGCCACAAAAACCATATAAAGATTGAGGCCGAGCAATACAGGAAAATTCTACTTTTTTGGGGGGCTCACATTTATTTTATTGGAAACTGCGGTGGTATCAGCAGTAAACGGTTATGTCTTCAAGCCAAACCCCTTAAAAAAACCAACAACCAAATCCAAACAAAACACCAGCGAATAAATGGAAAATATCAGAATGGCCAAAACTAAGCCAAAATCCTCCTTTAAGTTTCATCGCTTTTATTATTCCCCTCCTTTTCGACAGCCATTGCAATCGCCAGGTACTCGACACACACACACACATACACACACACACACACACACACACACACACACACACACACACACACACAACACACACACACACACATGACTTTCAGCGAATTGAACATGTTGAGCAGTGTTCTTATTATTTTCCATTTCCATTGAATTTTCGAAGGGCACATAATCTAGATTAAGGGCCACAGGAAAAGCGTGGAAACCGTCAGAGACTCGGCTCGACTCATAGTATGAGTCTCATACTTGGACGACGGCCAGGCGTTTCCCATTTCCCATATCCCATTTCCCATTTCCCGTTTCCCTTAGCCAAAAAGGCGTTAGACATATTTGGGTTGATGTTTTCATTGGCAGCAGCGGCCAAACAGTTAAACGGCTCCCTTGCCCCCCTTTTCATCAAAGTGTATTGTTTTTCTCGTAAACGGAAAATGGAAAATGGAAAATGCAAGCAGTGGAACAAGTTTACGCGAAAAGCATCAGAATAACTTTGGCCAGAACATAACTCTATCTTCATTCTTCTGACTACTCTTTCGAATAGTCCCAGAAGTCTCTTACGAATTTTTATACCCTTAAAAAAAGTTTTATGATCTTGTTACTTTAAAGACTCTATGATGTATAGAGACTCCTAATTTACAAAGAAAAAAAATTAACAGGAATTATCTACAAATGTATAACTAGCAGTAAATTTCATTTGTTGCATTTCACAATAGTCCAAGGAAAAATAGAAAACATTTAAAAAAAATAAAAATTCAATCAAAGAAATTTGTTTGTAAAAAATTTTAAATTTACTGAATTAAATGAATTTTGTATCCGAAAAAATTAAAATTTATGCATATAAGATAATAAGAACTAATTAAATTTATTTAATAATTTCTTTGTCATATAAATACACGACTAAATAGTAATTTTGCTTAAATTTTAAATAAATTTATGGCACCGATTTTGAAACACCGAAAATATGTCTGAAAAATTAAGTCTCTGATTTTTTATGAATAAAATTCTGAATTATAAATTAATTATAATCAAAATTGCCACATCAATAACACAACTATTTATCAAGAATATATATATGTATATATCTTGACTTTATTAAGCGAATAAGTTTTTCACTAAAAATAATTTAGCTAACGTTTCTCAGTAATAAGTTTTTTAGTGGTGTATCAAATCTTCGATGTGCAGCAGTTAAAATATCTTGCTTGGTATTAGATCTATTTATAGTTAAGGAATTTGTCTGTCAATGTTGTGTGTGGTTTTAGCCCATTGTTGTCGATGTTGGTTAATTAACCCATGAACTGTCAATGCGAATCCTCCAGAGTTGCTGAAGAGTTAAGCCGTCAGAGGATTAAACGGCGATATGGCGATGTATATATGTATATATGTGGGAGTAATTGAAATGCTATGTGAGTATACATATAAGTATATAGTATTATATTTACTGCCTGTCTTGTCTCTCGTTGGCAATTGCAAAGTGGTTGGTTAAACCATCTGCCAATTGGTTTTCGATTGCGATGAATTTAGTGGGTTTTACCAACTTGTCAGCATAGTCAAAGTTGTAAAGCCGCAAAACTCTGTCCACAATAGATTCCATTCCATTCGATTCGATGCGACTCGATTCAAGGGAGAGTCCTTGTCGAGAGGACTTCTCTTAAGTGGCTCACTTTAATGTGCTGCTCGCTGTGAAAATGAAATGAAATGAAAGCATGTTTATGCATTTTCCGGCATTTTCCGTGCCAAAACTTGTGAAACTGTTATACAAACACGTTCGGGTAATAACATAAGAAACTTTTATCTCGCCACAGTCGTGAGTAACACTCCCTTCTTTCCGACCTCTCACCACTCTCACCCCATCCAACCGTTGGCTTTAGCTTTCGGTTTAGCTTTACCTTTACGATTGCCAGAGTCCTTGTCGACCTCGTTGGTGGCACGTTCAGCTTATTTTCTACAATTGCCTCATTAGAAACTCTAATGCATATCCGGTTTATGGCCAATTGCCACATTGCCGCACATTTTTCACACCGCTCTCATCCGTTTTGCCATCGCTCCCATCTCCAATTCGATAGTTCAAAGTTGAATTGAGGCAATTAATGCTAAGCCGACTACATGGTGAGAGTACTTGCAATGTTCAATAAATAATCCTCTCGTACTTTCCTAGCAATACGCTGACATAAAAGCTCAAACTTGGCAGACATGGCGTATTCGCAATCTCGTTGAGTATACGCACTGTCAACCGAGTTATTGTAAGTTGTGCCGAAAATTGCAAAGTATCTTGTTTCGATATAAAACCATTAGCCAGATAACAGTCTGGATTTGTATAACCGTTACTCACAGAGTGGGTATATTGAATTTATGGTAAAGTATGTTACTCTATAAAGAAATGCTTGACAACCGAATCGATGTTTCAGACCAACAATTTAATTTTAAAATTAATTTCTACTCTTATTTCTTGATTCGAAACAAAGTGTCAAATAATAATTCGATCATAATAAAATAGTTATAATTTTACTATAAGTTTTTATTCTAATAAAATTGAACATTTTTTTTTTTCATATTATAATACAATTTTAAAAATATATATATATGAGGACTATTAAGTTCATACTAATTGCTATGATAAAAACAAGTCTTAATTGCAATCCGTTTATAAAAAGAAAGAGTTCTATCCTATTGTTATTAATTTTCCTGGGTCTCATCAATATATAATAAATATAGCGATATTTATGTCTATTACAAATTTTTAACAAGGCGCCTAAAAGTATGCAATATTTATAAAATTTGGAGTACTGGGTATCTTTTAGTGGGGGTAACTCAAAAATAGCGTTACAACATCTTTTTATTACTTATCCTTGTTCCAGGGCGTAAAGCAGAAGTCAGGACAGGGCTTGTTGACTTTCTGCTTCAACGCCCAACGCTCAACTCTCAACAGTCAACGACTCTCTATGCTCTTCTCTCAACACTCGGCACTCAATTGATTGGGGCAATTGGTTGGGCACTTGGCTTAGGGTTGGGCGGAGGGAGATGGGGGATTGTCAGGGGATAACCGTGTAGATTGATGCCATTGATGGATATCGAATGATGTTGGGCCTGGACTATTTAGACTCTAGGGGATTTTTGTGGCATGCGTTGCGTTGTGTGTTTAGCGTCACGTTAATGCCAGACACATTGACGCTTCGACGCTGTGGTGTCAATTTATTTTCAGGATGTCAGGAAGGCATTGCCTTAAGGTTCCATTCAGGCCCTTTGAGCAGAGAATCCATTTGTCCAAATTGTAATTGTCAGGCCACAACAACTGCTGTCCAGACGACAGAGATGTCTTTGAAATGTCTCAAAGGACTCACGCAGTTTATTTTCCTGGTCTTCTTTTGGGATATATGCAACTTCACTGGGTTGCGGTATCTTTATCAGTTGGTTGTACCTCGGGGATGTTAACAAATGGTAGCCTGACTTTAGCACTGCAGGAGAAGAGGAAAAAGAGCAGTGTGTGTGGAATAAAAGGTAATTGAATATACATATTTGCAAAGTTATCTCATTTCATTCTCAGCCTCAGGTTGAAGAGTGACGCGTAAAACCCGTTTTAAATATGCAACAGAAAGTTGCACAAAGTTAGTTCAGAAATAACTTTTTCAATGCCGTTTGCGGACCTTGTTGATGCCTTTTAAATAGGATTGGGGATGGAAGTATTCAGCTCTCTGACATTGTGGTTATTGTTATTGCTCAAACAAAAATAGCACAGATGGGAGACAATTCGAGTGCATCAGTTAGTTGAAAAGTTTGCCCCAAAAAAAACAAAGACAATCCAATATAATTCAAATGATAATTGTTATGTTCTTTGTCGTAAAAACAAAATATATTTTCAAAACGAACAAACAATGCTCACATAACAATGAAGTCAGGTGACCAGATCGAGAAAGTTTCAAACTTGACATGCTCTCCGTCTCTCATACTCCTATCTTCTCTACAGTTGATGAACAACATGCCACATGCCACATGCCACATGGCAGTCACATCTCTTGGGCAGCAAATGGTTTTTAGATCTCTTCATTTTGCATAACACGGGCTCAAGTGTATCGTGTACCATAAGTATGTGCTTTTTCCCCTGCAATATTAATAGAACCAAGAGGGGATGATGGAGTGGGGAAGATGGAGGGAGGGTGGGTACACATTGGGGTTATTTGCAATTCCAACGCAAATTTGGAAGCCACAGCGGGCTCTGATGGAGCTGCGTGCAACATCAACAAAACAAAAACTAGCAGAAAATGCTGCAATCGAGCTAGCTCGACAGTCAGAAACTCGGTAGTTCCTCTGTAAGTTATCAAATTTCAAATAAATATTAAAACAATATAAATATTATTGAAAATAATTAATTAAATATATAGAAAAGGAAATTTCAGTGCTTATCTCTTTTGACAAATAATGCAGAAAATGCTGCAATCGAGCAAACTCGACTGTCAGAAACTCGGTAATTGCTCTGTAAGTTATCAAATTGAAAATTATTATTAAAGTAATGCAAAATTTAATGAAAATAAATAATTATATATAAATATATGTGATTTTCTCTGGATGTTTTTCGCGAGCAACTTAAAAGACCCTTTGATCTTTTCAAGTACAGTTTCGTAAAACACAACGACAAACTTAATGAACAGAAATACCAAACCAAAATACCCCTACAAATATGTACTATCAACTCATATTCAGATTTCTATACCCTGGACAAGTACTCACCTGCATTGAGTGTATTCACAGGTTGAATGAATCTCAAGTTCATCTGCATTTCTCTTTGTTGTTCTAGAAAGCATATCTTATAGTCGAATATCGTGTATTGTTCTAACGTATTTTTAGTGGCTTCATAGTAAAAGAATGACTTTATTCTTCTCCTTCTCTCCCCCCTTCTCCTTCTCCTGCACTCCTTTAGACAATTCGAATTCCCAGTGCAAATTTAGAATCCACTCTCGACAGCTGCGACCGCTTAAGATGTCTCTCCATCTCTTTCTAGCTGCACGCGTTCTTATGTGCCGATGTGTTTCCAATATGATACACTACTGCACCACCGTGCCGTGGTGCTTTGAATGGCACCACAGTCATTCCAATGCCGAAGCCGGAGTCGCTGCCATTTTGCATAAAAGAAAAACGTCGCTCATACGCCACGTTGGCTATAATATTTCGTGGAACTAATGAACCACGCAGCATCATGTGCGGTGGCACTTTGTGTGTGTTGGCTGGTTGGTGGGTTGTTATTCTATGTAGATTTTGGAGGGAGTTGGAGGAGATGTTGTGGCATCTTTTGTCATTCAACTGTTGTTGCTCTCTTGTGGGTGTCATTGTTTGTTTGTGTGTTTGTGTGTTTGCTTGTGCTTCTCAGTGCCCAACATTCTTACTATTGAATGCTTGTTTGTATGCTGTCTGTATATGTGTGTGGGTGGGTGTGTGTGTGTGTGAGTGGGAGGTAGGTGCCGCACAGTGGTCCTGCCGATCAATTTAGCTCGGATTAATTAATAAATTTGACCAAAAAAAATACTGTCTGTATTAAAAAAAAATATTTGTGCAGGCAAATACCTAAGACTTATTTTTAATAAATTAAAACATTTTTTAATTTAATTTTTAGTATAGTTTTCAAAGAATGAACACTTTAACTATGTATATTATTTATTAAACTAATAATCTTTTCTTCTCCTAATAAAAAGGATTAAATGATTTTTAATACTTGTATACATTTCTTAAATAGTTTTAATAGCACAAAAAGTTTTGTTTATACATTTATTGAATATTTGTATATCCTGTGCTTATAAACATTAACAAAAAAGTGTTTAATGTTTTGGTTACAACTCTCTTCTCTAGAAAATTAATCTGTGCCCAAAAAATTGATTTATATTATTTTCCTAATTTTTTTTTCCATTATAATTGGTGTTTTTTTCAGTCAAAAAAAGATTCAAACAATCAAAAAGCAAAGTGAATTTTATTAACTTTTGAAGTTTTCAAATTTTATTCAGTTCGACCTAAAATGGCCAAAAGACCCACTGTGTGTCGGAGCCAAAATCCCTCGGCAGCTTCATATGCAAACATATTTATGTGGCTACGTGCTGCTGCATATCTTTTCAAAAATTTTACAATTCACCAGTCAGACAGGCGAGCAGTGAAAATATTTCCCCAGCTTTATTTGAAAGCTCGGTTCGCTGAGGCCTCATCTGCATACAAACGTAGAAAGCACCTACAACTTGGAGGTAAAAGCCGCGCTCTCCCTCTCTCACTCTTTCTCGCAGTTCGTCCCGAGAATGACAAATAACTTTTGACACATGATGCCACAATACTCACTATGAATTTCATTTCTTAGAATGCTGCAAATGCAATAAGGGGAAAATTGAGAATTATTTCTGTACCAGAGTTTCTGATTTCTAGTTAGTAAGCCAACAGTATTTGTTTAATATTGCCAGGAAACGAAAACAAAAGGAGATCTTAAACAAAACACGCGTTTATTCATGTACTTTGTTGTTCTCCCCAGCGATTAATTTGAGTACAAGATTTTGAATAATGAATACTTGTATATGGGAGTATGTTTGGGAATCGTGAACCTTTTTGCCGATGTGCAGCATTAAAGTGATTTATTAGCGTTAAGTGGATTTTAACATAAATCAGAAGGAGCTCTTAAGGAACACGAAGACGCTTATCTTACCAAAAGTAAAATAGATGATCTTGGCAACACTTGAAAGGCACCTCAAGGTCCTAGAGGTAGAGTAGGAGTTTGTGTTTCTCTCTCTTTATAGTTACTTGCCTCGTTTTAAATCATAAAATATTTATGCCCCTAGGGGGCGTCTGTAATTCTACTTAGTTTACGGCCCTCGTAAATTGAGTGGGCATAAAATACTAACAACGAAACACATTTAATCGAAATCTGTACAGCGACCCTAATGGACATAGAAACCACATCAACGCGCTGGTACAGCTGTTGAGTCCCAACTCCTTCAGTTATGGCAGTCCAAGGTTGCCACCTCCAAGGACATGTGTACCTCCTCACTCCCCTCAAGCCATTGAACTCGCAAATCTGCTCAATTACCCGGCACGTGTCCTGTCAGACAAACAAGCCGAGACAACATTGTGTCTCATCTAATGGCTTCATATTTTTCTCTAGTTGATTTTACCACAATCAAATTCAATGGGCACAATAACCCGAGGTGTCTAAATGTTCCAACTAAATTATAGCCAACTGTACTATAACAACATATCAATTGCTTTAGCTACCAATAAGTGCTTTTATATACATTTGGAGGAGCAATAACTTATGGGCTTTATTTATATTTGATTGTGACTTTCGGTTGTGGTAAATACATTCACTAACACTTTTTCTAACCAAAATAAAATTCAAATATATTTTTTTTAGATTCAAGAAATCTTAAGTTCATTATTTCCCTTTTTATTTGCTTGTTACAAAACACAAACTTCATAAATAAATAAACCAAAGAAATTTATTTTAAATAATTTTATTTAGTCAAAATAATTACTTAACTTAATGTAGACGCTTCTAGTTAAATCAGAGAGGACAGGCATGAATTATAGTTAAAATTAACCTTCAATCGATAGCTTCTTTGTTTATTAAACTAGTTAACTAAATAAACAGAAAACCAGTTCCCGCCAGACAGTTTAGAATATTGTGTGAAGAAGCCCTAAAAAGATAGTAGGTTTGTATATTAAGTATACTTATATAACACATTTGTCCTAAACCAGACTTTAAGTTAAGTAAGCGAAAAAAAAAGAACGCTCATTTAAAAATTATAAAGAAGTGTGTTTGAAGTTAGTTAATATGAGTTTAGAGTGGTTCATCCGGTTTTTAACCTTGAGACAAAGGCAACTTTATTTATAGCCAACAAGCGCGTGGATGCTCTAGAAATCTTTCACTTTAACATCCACCAGAAGTGCATAAATTTATGATAATATTTTAATCTTTTTATAAATATCAGTCACCAAACTAGATCTAAGTTAATTCATTCTGCAGTTTTTTAATTGATTATTTTTTTTTAAATTTAGTTTAGCCAAAAAGAAGTGAATCAATTCCATGTTAGTTTTTTATAATTTTTACTCGATATTTTTATCAGCTTTAAGTTCAATCTAAGGTAAATATGACAAAAGTTCCAAGCCATAGGTAAGAATAAGTTTCCATTTGATTCTGTATTTATTTAGTTAGTCTGTCGTCTTCCCAGTTAAACTGAAACTAACACCGAAAACCGAAGCCGAAACCGAAACTGAAACTGGTTTTTATGCTAATTGGTTGAACAGAAGAGCCTATTGTGAATAGGGGCAGTGTGTGGGAATTTAAATCATTTTACTTCCGCATGTGAGACACACAATATGAAAAGAATAGAACAAGCAGATAAATTCGAGTTAACAAAATGATCAAATTGAACAAAATATTAACTAACAATAACAATTGTACGAACCAGTTTAATTTGTGTGTTGAAATATACCAAAATATAAGAAATTATTGTTATTATAACTAATATTACAAGTAAAATTGACGTTAAATATTTTTCCAGATTTTAAAAGCTAGAAAAGTGTTATTTTGGGTAAAATTGAGTAGAATAATAAAATATAAAAAATTATTGAAATTTATTTTAAATTATTATTATAATAAGAAAATAAATTTCATTTGTTCACAGACTTGAACAGAGTTTTGTGTTATTTTGGATGGAATAAAATATAAAATTATTGAAATTATTTGATTAATTATTTCAAATTATTATTATAATTAAAAAAAAACAATATTATTCACAAACTTGAACAGAGTTTTAGTTATTTTGAGTGGATAATAATAAGTGGATAAAAATAATAAAGCCAAAAATAAAAACTTTTTGAAATTATTTGATTAATTTGTTCAAATTATTATTATAATAAGTAAACAAATTTCTTTTGAAATTATTGCTGTATTATTTACAGATTTCAACAGAGTTTAGAATAAGAATTCAGACTTATAACTTGGCCTCGTATACCTACAGATTAATATCCTTCAAAGGTTTCAGGAGAGGGATAGCTGTATGTACGGACGGTATTGCTGTCGATAAGGCGGGAAGTCGGCGTCTGATATGAGTATCCATCGGTGCTAGCTCTGCTTGTGGTCTCCTCCATGGGTTCTTCGGTGGTGCTCTTCTCGGGAATTACTGAAGTTACTGGCGTTGACTCAGTTGACGTAGTTGACGTGGTTGACGGAGTTGTTGTTGTAATTGGCCTTTGGGGATGTACTGTAGGCTTCGGCGTCGCAATGTCGTCTTCTGTGGTTGTCGTGGACACAGATTGAGTGCTGGAGCTAACTTCCGGTATAAAATCTGTGTTTACCTCTGTGGTCAGCTGTGTGACTGGACTCTCCGTCGTCGTCGTCGTCGTCGTGCTGCTTGGACCCGTGAATGCAAAAGTTTTGGTAAATCCAAAGCTGCCAAAAGATTGTTTGGCCCGCAGGAAGTTGTCCAACAAATTAAGTTTCTGGGTAATCAGACTCGAGATGAACTGCGTGTTGGCGGGAGAAACTGTTGGAGCTGCTTGATAAGAGTATCCTATACAGAAATTATATATGATAATAGTTGTTTAATTAACTCGATGACACTTGAAATACTTTAAACTTTTTACCACTACTCGGCGCGAAAACCTTTATGAGAAACGGCTTGGACTCGGCCACATTCACGATGATCGCACTGCAGATCAACAGACCCAAAATCGGACTCGTTCTCATGATGATCTCGATAATGATGATATTCTCCGTCGCGTTCACTTTATAAACTGACCAGCGGCCGCGTGTCTCAGCTTACTTTTATACTCAATACTTACTACTCACTATTCACTACTCAATACTCGATACTTCTCAGTTTGTATTTTATTTTAGTTTTCAATTTTGTTAGTTTATGATCAATGTGTGATTTGACTCAAGTGGCAAACAAATATGATGTGAATGCTGTGAGTTCTATTCGCATTCATCTGTCTGTCTGTCCGTCTGTCTGTTTGGTAGGTGGCATCTCCCTCAATGACTCCACATAAACTAACAATATCATAAAAAAAAGACAACTTAGAGCATGCAAATGTCGCATTATTTGCGATTTCGAGGTTTCATTATTAATTTTATTGTTCTCGGCCTTCCTGTTTGCATCGACATCAGCATCAGCATCAACATCAGCATCAGCATCGACGGCACTGAAGAGCATCAAGAACACTTATAATTGGGTTAGTTATGCTGACTAAGCACTAAAACAAGTCTATATATTTTCCATGAAATATACATTTTTATGGCACTTAAAAATAACAAACTGTTTATTTGACTTTGAAGTCAACTCAAGTTGACCACAAGGCAATTGCACTCTTCAGACTTTGTCAATCATCATTAAGTCATCTTAGAAGTAAAAGAATATATACACATTGTAGATAGAGCTATTAATTCTTAAAAATTCTCCTACAATCACTCTCTTTACGTCTTTTTTTTGTATAGCTATATTATAAGAATAAATAAATCATATATTATCATTATATATTTTAAATTCAACTCTGCGAAAAATGTGTAGATTTACTTTCATTTTGTATAGTTTCTAGAACTGCTTTATGTTGATAATATATATTTATAATTATTTAATTAATCTATTTAGAATTCGATATAAATTATATATTTGAATTATTTAATTGTATTTTAAGTTCCTACTTTTCCTCACTTACCACACGCTTCTAGTATTATTAATAATAATAACAATTAATATAAATAATAATTATATAATTTTTCTGTGCTTTTTGCTTTGTTTACATAATTATTTAATACTTTAATATTTTAAACTCTCCTAGATATTCTCTATTTTTCGAAAAAACATTTTAATCAGAGGTATAATCAGAAGTAAAACCAACCGAAAATCTCCCAAATCTCCATACATTACTGAATATAAATAATGCCAAGTAATTAAAATATTAAGTTAATTATTAACAAGTCTTTCAAAGTTTCCTCAAAATTAGTAATTTTTATCTAACACTTACTCTATAAATTGCGATTGTTCAAACTTGAATATTCTGACTGACAGCTGGGCTTATATGAACTGAGACCATATATCAGATACTCAGTACTCAGTACTCAGTACTCGGTGCTCAATAAGCCCCACCCTTGCCATTCCGATATGCAAACTTACTTATGAACACTATAAAAATCATAAATAAATTGTCGATTTTTTTTTCGACTTTATGACAACTGAATGTTTGCATTTAAGCTCATCCCGATGAACTATCCATAAATCGTTACATCATAATCTCTTTCCCTCTTGTTGCCTCTCCCTTCCTCCCTCACTCTCTCTCTTTCTGACTCTCATAAAATATTTAAAGTATTGCCAAACACTTTGGGCAACTATTGGAGAACTCGAATAAGTACTTACTACATATGTATATATATATATATATATATACTCATATTTGAATGTATTTATTGGACAGCTCTTACTGAAATACACTGGAATTATATGTTTGCATTCATTTATGCAAACAAACATGAATACACTCAAACTATGTGATGTGAGTGCTTATGTGTGTGTTTGTGTGTGATTCTGTATAGCAGTAAATTTTTATAGGCAACACTTTGGATCGTAAAGAAAAACGATGGATATAGCCTTTGGTTTTGACTCTGCCTCTGCCTCTGACTTTGCCACTCGTTGTTGCCACAAAGCGTTGCCTCGTTGGGGCATTTAATAATTTAACCACGACTATTTAGTTTCCATTTCCACAAAATGCTTTCGTGTTAACGCCTCGAATGCAATAAATAAGCCGGTGTGGCCAATGTTAACCGCTATACACCCACAACAAGCCAAAGTCGAGTTGTGGGAAGGGAAAAGGAGGAACAGGAATCGGGGCAGGTCAAAAGTGTTACATGCCTACATGATATATCCCCACATTCGACCATATATACAAATATATACACGGACATAGACATTTTGAGCACGAGTAGAGGCAAAAACCAAATCCCTTAATGTTAAGGCATAAATATTTCATTTTATTACTCGACCTCAAACAAGGGTTACGCATCAAAAAATGTTTGGCATAAATTATCGGACATCCCTGGCCACGTTTTTCACTAAAAAAAGGGAAACATCCATTCGTTACAATCATTGCCAAATACAGGAATGTTAAGATACTTTAGACTTGCATTTGAAGGCTTTGATTTTATTAAGTTTCAACCTCAATCTCAGTCAAATTGAGTTCAAAACCAACTCTCTAATTGGTCTAAGCTGTACAC
Source organism: Drosophila phalerata (assembly GCA_951394115.2). NCBI lineage: Eukaryota > Metazoa > Arthropoda > Insecta > Diptera > Drosophilidae > Drosophila > Drosophila phalerata. The sequence goes on along the minus strand of OX596005.2, from coordinate 33,246,050 downwards.
GCAGAGAAATTAAAAAAATTAAATCGATTTTTTAACTATATATATGAAACTACTTCACCTGACTGCCTGACTGATCGTAGTGCAGCCCAAGCCATAAGTGGTAAAAGCCTGAAATTTAGACACAACATAACTAAGACAACTTCAGACAACTTTTCCGAAATTCGAACAGCACGAAAAAAATATAAAATTAAAAAACATAATTATATTTAAAAATAAATTTAATAAAATAATGTATTATAAATAAAAGCTAAAAACATTGATCTTGAACAGAACTGAATTATAATTTTATGTTTTACAGAATGTTTTAACTTTAAATGTTAATCATTTTGTTGATAAAAATATATTTATTTATATAAATATACAATATCAAATGTGTGTATATTTTATGCGTTTTTTCTCTGTGTGTACAAAGAAGTAACTGATGCAAATGACGAATATTAATCTTCAATCTCAATGCCACAGAAATATGTCAAGTGTCAGTTACCACAGCATTGTGACTCTTGTTGCATAACTCACTTCACTCCACACATGGTCAACCAAAATGATCTAAATGTTGTCACATACAGTGCACTAATTGACCTCTTTGTGGACAGAGACATTGACCCAAGGTACTGACCATTTTCGAGTTGAATTGTAAACAAAGATTATCGGTGCAGAACTTTGAGGCTGTGAAAGTCTGGAAGTTGACAGACCGTAAGCCAAATGATGTTAAAATTTGGCAAATGTTGGAAATGGGAAAGTTGGTCAGATTGCTTAACAACAACTTTTGATATTCCCTTTTCGGAGTGTGCTTATTGAAAAACGCTTTTCAATTGCCTTGTTAGCATTCCAGATCAGGCCAGCTGCCAGCAGAGTTGCCAACGTCTGCGACTGACTGACTGTGAGTGGGCAAAAAGTGCTTGAAATCCAAACTACCCCCTTTGCTGCATTGGGAGCACTTGAAATATTTTTTTAAAGAATATTTTATGCCTTTTTTTTCGTTGTTGCGAAAAGGAAAGTGCGAAATTGGCACACCAAACCAAACCAAACCACCCGACAACCCTAAGCACCGGCGACAACCCTACGGCGTGTTGAATGCAGATGTAGATTTAGTGGAAAAATGCCATAATGTTACTCCTCGTTCAGCTACAAACAAGAACAAGAAGAAGAACAAGAACAAGAAAACAACAAACTGCGTAAAAGTTTTAAGTGCTTTCGAACATTTTGACAAGTTGACTTTTTGTTGCTGTGAATGGAACCAATAATGTTCCAAAGTAAACTTATTTTCCTGACATAATCAATGAAAATAACGTGAATAGCCATCAATCGATGCGACAAAACAGAGAGAGAGAGAGAGAGAGAGAGAATGGGAGAGAGAGAAGGAGAGAAGAGGAAACTCATTTCAGGCCATTCGAGTTCAGGCTTGTTTTACACTCTCTTCGATTCATTGTTTCTGCTTCCTTTTAGAAAATTCTTTTCTATCAGTGGTGTTCCGGTAGCGTAGCGTTTGTAGCATTTAGAAAAATGTAAATTTTCTAAAATTGATCGTTTTTCACTTAATTGAACCTATAATAAAAAATAAATCATTAAAATGAAGTAAAAATTAAAAAAAAACACTTTAAAGTATTGACTTCCAAAAATCTTGATGGAAATGGAAACAGCAACAAGCCTGTAAATTTTAAAAAATAATTTTAAAATTTTTATAATAATGTATTTATAACTGTCTTACATGTTTGTAGAGCTAAGCTTTCTTAAATGTAGAAAAACTTTTCTCAGTTGGATAAATTCACAACAAAATTTAAGCAAAACTCTTTCAGATATTTTAATTGTTTTTAAGTTCGACTTTTTTAGTGTGTTGAATTTTCTAATTGTTGTGGGCGATTTCAAGTAGCATTAAGAAGCTAAGAACATTTAGACTAATACAAGCAACTAGTTTTAGTTCAAGTTTACACACACACACACACACATTACGAACGAGAATTTATAGAAGCTCTTTTAATATGCCTGTGATTACGTATACGTAATAATTGCGTATACGTGTCGAGTCATGAACACATTTATGTTTAATGATATGGGAAAAGGTGTATGGCTCTCGGTGTTGCCCTAAGAACTTGGACTTGAAACGATTTGGCATATTTCGTCGTACCGAAGCAGAAAGTCAAAAGTTTGGCTTCTCTTGCTGGTACTTTCTGACAGCAATAAAGGCCAAATATTGCCAACTCTACCTTTGGCTTTAACCTGTACTCTGCACATACTTCTAATTCACATGCACATATGTTTGTATATGTATATAAATGTGTGTGTGTGTGTGTCGATGTCGATGTCGATGTCAGTAACAGTTGCTGCATTTTGAGCAAACAGACATGAAACTTGTGTGAAATGGCTTCCGATGGGAATGTTTACATCTGGAATGAATTTGCAAACTCTGACAGTTGCTTGCGTTTTCTGTCAGTCAACGAGTCAGCGTCAGTGTCAGCACGACAGACAGACAGACAGACGGACAGATGGACAGACGGACAGAGGGGTAAACAGGGTAACAGATAGACAGACAGACAGACAGACAGACAGACAGACAGACAGTCAGACAGACAGGTATTTATTCGCTTGTGCTTTCACATTTCGTCTCGTTTATTTAATCGTGAGACAGTCGACAAGTTGAAGGGTGCGATTAATTTAAAACCTGCCAATATTTGCATTTCACATGTCCTCAAGGAAATAAAATAAATAAATGGCCAAAAGGATGCTGTCCCAATATTCCCCAAAAAGCTGTCGCACTCAAATCAAAAAAATCTCCAGACGAGTTCGACATACGTCAAAGATTTCATCACGTATAAATCCCATTAACTGGCCAACCTCAAATCGAACCAGTCTACGAGTGTTTGGGCCAAAACGACGTGAGTCTACCAAATAGTTGGCATGACCGCAAGCCGTTTGAATTTCCATTACCACGAATGGGCATAATAATACAGGAGCATGGCATCTCATCCTGTCGGTAATCGAGTGGCCCATAACCGTTACCATAAACATAATGATTGACATAACCATAAGCCAGACCAAAATCAAATACGCGATGAGTTTCCGTTTCCACAAATAAGCTTCAATTTCATTTGCCAGTTGCCAGATGCCAGTTGCCAGTTAAACGGCCACAAAACCAGCTGACTTTAGTTTAAGGAGAATTGCATGACCCTGTACTCAATAAAAAATACAAAGAGTATATTGTGTGCCCAAGTACTCTGTACTAAAAGTTGAATTTCTGCTGATTCTTCCCATGACAGCAATATGATATAGGAAACCGATCTGAGAGATAAGATATCTCAAAAAAAATAAAACTTTTTGATACTAAAAGACTGAGCATCTCTATGGCAGCTATATGATATAGTGGTCCGATTTGATACAAATTTGGACAGGATGTATAATACCAACCCACATGTAAACTGTGTCAGATTGGTCGCGATATCTCAAAAAACCAAGAATTTTTTCATACTAAGCCTTAATTTTGATCTATCGTTCCTATGGCAGCTATATGATATAGTGGTCCGATCAAAAAAAAAAAAATAATAAACTGATCTGATCTGCGTATAGTAACCTGGAATCTGCGTACAAAGTTTGAAGTCTCTAGCTCTTATGGTCTCTGAGATCGACGCGTTCAGACAGACGGACAGACAAACGGACAGACAAACGGACGGACAAACGGACGGACGGACAGACGGACAGAAATACGGACATGGCTCAATTACGTCGGCTATTGATCCTGATCAAGAATATATTATACACGCCTCCTTCTGCCTGTTACACACATTCTGCCAAACACATTATACCCTTTTAATGGGCGCAGGGTATAATAATAGAGGTCTATTAAAATTAAGTTATAAAATTTGTTTCAAGCTAAGTTTATTAATTAATATATTAATTATCTTACACTTTTATTTTTAGTTTTTATTATTTGTGAAACATTTGCAGAGTCTCTAGCTCTCAACTGCATCATTTTTTAACTTTTGATTGCCCAAATTCCATTCATTGTGGCTTAAAAGAACCTGCAATTTGTTAACAAAGAACTCACAAGTTCTAAGGATTGTTGGATAACATTTCTTGTATTCATGCTCGTAAAGTGAGTGCATTAAATGCATGCAAACTTGTTTAATCTACTTCAACTTGCTAAGAAAACTTTTCTTTTCTTTTCTTTTCCTTTCATTTTCTATCTTAAATGCAAAGCGCTAAGATGAACAAAGAATTAAAAATTAACAGACAATCCCAAGGATAAAGCAAAAGTGAGAGAGAGTGAATGGAAAATAATTCATTCGTATAAAGTAAAGTACTTAAGGCATTTATTTTGCTGCTCAAACTAATAAGTTAACTAAGTCATGAATCAATTAAATAGCACGATTGGCTTTTGTCAGTTCACTCTATTGAACTGTTCCAATCAGAGGCCCATAATTTTCCCTGACTGAGAACTTTCCCAATGTCTGGTCCATGGGTAAACAATGTCATGTGGAGAGAGAATTCACTTATAATTCCCCTTATTCCCTGAATACATTTATTAGCATGAATATGCGCATATTTGTGTACACGTTGCTCACACTCAGTTGGAACTGGAACTGGAACTGAAACTGAAACTGAAACTGTTGCTGCTTCTGACCAAGAAGACACTGATGACCAACAGTTATACAAATCCATATATTATATATATATAGATAGTTGCTGAGCAATCGGAGTGTGCTTAGAGGTAATTGAGGAGAGGACTTTGACTAAGCACAGAATGTGAATGTTACTGGCAACTGGAAACTGGTAACAAAATACTACAACAAGCTAATTAGGTTGCTTCAATAATGGGCCAGAAGGTGTGGCAAGTGGCAGGTTGCAAGTTGCAGGTGGCAGCTAGAAGAAGCACGCAACAAGCCACTATGGAAAATACTACAATATTATGGCACAAATATAGTTTTGTAGTTTTTTGTATACAAAATAAATAGAGTATTTTTTAAAAATTATAAAAGAAAATGTGTTATTTTCAATACATATAGAATTTGAAAATTCTTATTATTTTCACTTTATTTTTAATATAAAGATTTAGAAACCCAAATACAATTGTGATCTGAAATTGTATTAAAAAATTTTAAATGTAAATATTAAAAGTAAATAAGCATTTGTTTAAATTTTTACAAACACCATTTAATATTTGGCACATAATCCAAGTCTTCTAATTAATATTTTGTCATGTAAATTGTGATAAGTGTTAAGCTATTAACATTTTAAAAGCCAGACAAGACTGTAAAATATATTTTTAGTATAGATTTTGTAAAAGCTGAACTTCGTTTTAAATTTTACTAAATATGGTACTCAGATTATTTGACCCATTACTCAAACTTATCTTAATTTATACCATTGGAATGAAAAATAAAATGCTAATGCAGATTTGTTAATAATAATATTAATATGAAGTCTAAAAATTCATATTTTTTTTGTTTTTAGTTTAATTTGTATATATGTTTTATCTGAATAATGCAATTTAAACAAAGCATAGTTAAAAGTAAAGCGTGTATGTATAAGCAAATTTCGAGTATCTAGCTCTTCAATCTTTCGCACGGATTCCCAGAAAAATGTTGTCCTATGAAAAAATATAACTCAAAATTAAATTATAATCTTCTCAATCAATTTCAAATCGAAATCTTTATATTTAGGGTGCATTTCAGAATTTTGAACCATTTTCCCATAGTGAAAAGGGGAACTCAATCTGTGGAAACATTTACCCGCGCACTAAACAAGCTCGTGTTTGCTCCTGCATAATAATCAGATGAGGAACTAAACGATTTGCTGGCTAGGGGATCGGGAAAGGGAACAGGAACGGGAAGGGGAGTAAGCTTCCCAGGTGCCAAGTGTTGGATAAAAGGTGGTCCAAGGTGCCAAATGGGAGACGAGAGTCGCGAGAGAAAGATAGAGAGAGAGACAGAGAGAGAGAGAGAGAGAGAGAGAGAGAGAGATAGAGATGAACTAAGCACGTATTAAATCCAATGAGGTCGCATTCATTGGCCAAATTGATTCAATTCCGACTCGACCCGGCAACGAAGGTGATTCTCCATTAGTAACATCACTGCAGTCACAGGTTCATTTAGTAGTTAACTCCATTTGGCATTTGGTTTGTTTCCACCAAACATTTACAAAACTACACAATTATTACCCTTAATGTTGCTGTTGTTTAGATGCGTTCAACGTGTCTTCTAAGAGTACGAGTTGAAGTCATTATGTACTTTATATAGAGAAATTGCACACTTTATTTTCAAGAATCTGCTTCGAGTTTCAAACGCCAATTAGTTGCAATTAAAGCTAATTGCCTTATGATAGAAAGAGATTACCAAGAACTGCTTTGCACTCCAGCAACTGAGTATGAACTTGGCCAATAAGGTGAACCAATGACTTCCGACCTAATGTTTTTTTTAGCAAGAGTTATGAATAATTCTGTAGACAACATCATTGTGTACTTATATCAAAGATAAGCCTCTTCATTTGATTAAAAGTTCTCTTTAGTTTCGTCAAAGTAAACAAAATGGAGTTTTGATCAAATGTCAATACAGAAATTATTTTGAAAATTCTTCAAATCTTAAGACCTAAAAAGTGAAAACAGTCTATTAAGTTTGTCGAAAAAAAAGAAGCCGGTATTTAAATAATTGCCCTCTTGTCTGAATGAAAACCTAGATCCGAAGGACTAGACACACCAAAATTGGAATGAACGTATATTTAAGGTAAAAATTCAGACTACTAAAGGTCAATTTATATAGACGGGATAGTAAAGAACTCATAATGCTTTAATTATTTTTATTTTATAATACTTTTAAAATTATTTTTATTTTTTATATAAATTTCCCATTATTGACAAAATAAACACCGAGTCTCTTACAGTCGAGTTTGCTCGAATATTGCCTTTTCTACTAAGCAGTTGTTATTAACAATTCTTATGATTTTCAGCATTGTTTGAAATTAAAACCGAAATTAAAGCTGTAACATGAATTATACCAATCTTGAAATGAGTCAAATATTTCTCATTTTTCGCAACATTGCAGTCTCTTTGTCATTGTTTCTCAAACTGCATCCGATTAAATCTTTTACTACTAGTGTAATCGAAAAGATACATATTGATTTTAACTGTGATACATTTTGTTTAACATCAGCTTTTTAAATTGCTGGCAGTGCCATCCATAAATATTGAATTACAGCTCGTTAACAACATTTTTTTTATACATTGAAATTATTGCACCTATAGAAATGGAGAAATTGTAAAAAAAAGAAGGCGAGTCCTTGAGTCCTATTGTCCTTTTCTGGCAGCTACTTGGATGCTGCCATTCTAATAAAAACAATGCAAGCTGTGAGTTTACAAATAAAACAAATAATCGACAATGAAAATAATCTGAAAGTTATAAAGAGACTTGAGTGAAAGCGCTGCTTGACTATGAAATACCCTGTGTGCAAAATTAATTATTAATTAACTAATATTTATAAATATTATCAATTAATAATCTTATATTTGAGGTAAAAAATATATTTTTCATTTGCATCAGAATACCTTATTATCTATGATTACAGGGTATTGATTCGGTATGGTCATTACATATAAATAATGAGCAAGTCTTGATTCCTTTAGATGCTCAGTTTGGGGAGTTTGTATAATAGGTCGGATATTGTTGATGAAATATGAATGCAAGTTAACATTTGTACATTTCTTGTCTATTATGTATGAGAGTGTAAGGACAATGGGTTACAACAATGGAATCCGTTAGGTGCATATGTGAATAAGAATTGACAAAAGTCCGTAGAGCTCAACGCTCTCAAAAAGTGCTGTCTTTGGCAATTTCACACGTCAACAAAAATTGAATTTAATTTATTCTCCTTGCCAAAACACATTTCCACATTTCTGGCACACACACACACACACACAGACTAAACAGATGGACCAGGAGTGTAGGGTAACAGAAGAAGAGAGAGTGAGAGAAAGGGGAAGAGGAGGGGGGAGGCATTGTTGGTGCCTTGTCCGAGCCAAGAATTCGATAACAATTCGGGAACCTGGCAGTACGCTTTGTGTTTTTGGGAATGAGAAAACAAAACAAAAACTGCAGGAATAAAAGCGAAAAACAAAAGCGAATCGGAAATGAAATTTCGATGTATGGATTTGGGCACACATCGATAAAGATTTATGTATGTCTCTCTGCTGGAAAAGCCTTTGCATTGGGTGTGCCATAAAAATAGACAGATGAGCTTAAGCCAGGACCTGTCACTTGTGTGTATGTGTGTGTGTGTGTGTGTGTGTGTGTGTGTGTGTGTGTGTGTGTGTGTGTGTGTGTGTGTGGGCGTGGCAAGACAGACAAATGGATTGGCATTGCGTTGCTAGAAATTATTTAACTATGAAAATGATTCTAAACAAATATAAATTCATGTGAATACCCCTGACTAATTTAGAAAAATACACACTAGGGTGCATCGATTTTTAAGGATCCAAAAAAATAAATAAATGGTAAGCCAATTTCTTAATCTACGGTCAATTCTTAAGTGTTTCCACAATGAAATTTTAGTTCATATATTTTATGGATATATGTAGCATTAGCATAGATTTAGTGTTTTAATTCCGATCCTAACAAGATTGATAAAAAAAACTTTTGTTACGGCCAGGCTTTTCAAAATTTCATAGAATCAAATGGCCAATTGTCCTTAAATCATAATTTTCATCCACTTCTGAATAAAAACATGAGATTTTGCAATTCAAAAAACATTGACTTGAAAATATTTTTATAACTATAATTTTCTGGTAAAAATTTTTAAAATTGACCGTAGATTAAGAAACTGGATTACTATTTTTTTCGGAAAAATAGCGATACACCCTAATATACACTTTGTATCTGAATATATGTTTATATAGCTAATGGTCTAGCTTGGAAAAAAATAAAAATATAACGTCGACTCACTTGGCTATAATAATTTAAAAAGAACCTCAGAAGTAACTGCTATTTATTGGTTGATGTCTAATTTGCATTTCATTTAAGCCACAAACAAAATGTAGGGCCAAGATAATGCTGGTTTTCAGTCAGAAACACTTTACACTGATTGGCAAACGATGATGATTAAAAATGCCTTCGAAACTGAAATAAAGTATACGCCCCAGCAGCCGAAGCAGACACGTTTAGAATTTTGATTTGTTGGAATGTGCTCATAATTAAACGCAAATCAAATGTCGTGATTTGCAAAATAGCAAACTAATTGGAATTCTTGGACGCACAGTGAGAGGGGACTGGGAATGGAAGAGAATGGGAGGGAGGGACAGAGACTGGACGGGACTGAGTAGAAATTAAGTATACGCGAGCTTTTGCATTTGCATTCTCTTAATTTTGGAGCATTCGACAAATAGTTTGATGCATTTCTTAGTAGCGTTGAATCCATTGGAATCGCCATTGAGGGCATTTGTGCTTGGATGCCAGCTGAACAGCTCTCATGGGTAATTTCACTTTGTGTGCGCAATGGGCGAAAAATTAAGCAAAAGAGGAAGCTGCAGCAAAATATGGCACGAAGGACAGAAGAGCCAAGGGACAATGGGGAAAAGGAGTCCGCGAGCAGAAGCAGAATCAGAAGCAGAGAATGAAATGATTTCGAAAAACAATATCCGCTCGTTTATTCTTTAGCTGATGGTGCTCTTTGGTCAGTGAATTGGCGCATTGCATATTTCTGCAATTTATTTTCGCTTGAATGAAAGACCAAGATGCGTGCCATGAACGGACAGAGGGACAGACGGACAGACGGGCAGACGGACAGACTCCCGCTGGATGTGCAAAATAAGGATACAATATTAAAAGGCTTTTAATAAAAATCAACTTATGACTCATAATCGAAGTCCAGCCAAGCGATAAACTCTTAGCCTCCATGGCAGTAATCCTTAAGGCATTTGAATGCCTCATTCAATTCGTTCTTGATTACCGCCGAGATTCCCACATTGAGGGCTATTCGCATGCTCAATTCCAGCTGCAATATTGTAAGTCTCTCTTGATGGCATTGCTCCTCTCCAGACTCAACTCAGAAGTTGTATTTACACCCAGAGAAAAAAAATTAATAGTAAAAATATGTTACTAACATTTATAAGAAAACTTATAAATAAATGTAATACACTTTGATTAACAATTAAACATAATTTACATTTCAAAACATAGTAAAAATCTTTTAACTGCAAGTTCATTAATAACAATTTATAAATTTTAAAATTATACGATATTTAATTGTATTCAAATTAAAAATGTATTGCTTCATTTTTTGTTGTGTATACGATTTCACTAATATTTTTATATTTTTTTTAAATATTTGCCAAATATATTAAAATCATATATTTTTCATATTTCTTATACATAGCTTGCTATCAAATATATGATTTTAAAACTATAAAGTTGAATAAACAAAATTGTTGTATTAAATTTAAAAAATAACTTAATTAAATATAAATATTATTTAAAGAAGATATTAAATAATTAAACGAAATATAATTAAAATGTAATTATTAAAATTTTAAAATGTTTTTCTCTAAGTGCAGTTATATATTAGATTTATCAGTTAAGTTTGCATATAAAGCTCTGATTTTACTCAAATGCTCAATAATGTATGCCAATATTTAATCAGATCTAAGAGTGTTATCTAAAGACATTCTTAGGAATAACATCTACTCCTCTTTATAACAATGCAAATAATCTTAAGAAACATTCAAGAAATCTAATAGTGTGATATATAAATAAAATTAACTTGTTTACATATTTACAAAAAGAATTTTTGTTTTTGGCTCGATTTTATCTAATCTGAGATGTTAAATAAAGTGTTTGGAGTGAAATGCTAATTTTATGGATATTGCTCGTAGGTTTTCTATATGAAACAAAAGAGGGGAAAAACGACAAGCACAACTTTCTGTAGACTTTTATTGAATTTTGGTGTAGCTGGAACCACACACTTTGCCCCACCAACAGATAGAACCTACAACCACCCAACAGCCTCATCACCACGGGAAAGTAAACGAAAAACGAAAAACGAAGAATGAAAAACAAAAATGAAACACGAAAAGTTTAAAGGGATCCTCCCTTAAGCGATGAGCACATTGTTGTTGTTGTTTCTTTTTTTGTGTTTTGTTGCTTTTCTTTTGGGTTTGTTGCTTTCATTTTTAAATTAAAACTCTAAGAAAAAACACAAAGTATAATGGACATTTAAGCAAACAGAAAACAAGACCATGAAATGGTGAGGATGGAAAATATTGATGTGGAAAGGGAAGAAAGAAAGAAAGAAGACCGACGTGTAAACGAAGTGAAAACATAACATAAACATAATGAAAATATAAACTTAAGCAAACTTAAACACAAAATAAGTCGATGACGTTAGATACAATATTGAAGGAACCTGAACGAGGACAGGAGCAATGTGGATATTGGAGATTGGAGTAGGTAAAGAGATGAGATGATAGTGGAAACACGTTCCTTTGATGGTCCAGTGAAATACGTGAGAGTCTGTTGCTGAGATTGTCTGACAGTCTGTCTGTCTGTCTGTCTGTCTGTCTGTTGGTCTGTCTGTCTGTCGGTCAGACACATCAATTCACATCAACTTAACAGTCGCGTCCTGTTCCAGGCTCATTGGAAAAGTTAAGTTCATCTGCTGCACGTGATGGGAAAGCGCTTCAAATTGTTGTGTGGCTCCATCTGTCGTCTCTCAGCTGTGCTCCTGTTTACTCCATCTTCTTCTTCTTCTTCTTCGTCCAACTTTTTCCCACAAAGTTTGCGTAATTCTTTAAAAACTATGATACGAGTATGAAAAGAAGAACTCAATCATGTATACAAACAGCTGCCAGGCTACACGAGCACAGCGAAAATAAATTATTATACTTTACTATACATATAGTATATATAGTATATGTATAAGCATAAGTTTAACCAAGAATCTGGTGGAAAAGCCACAGCTGAGTGAATATCGAATTTTCACAATTTATAAATGTGTAAAAAACAAACGGAAATGCTTTGTTTTTCATTCAACCAAAATATTATGACCATTCCTAAATTTATTTCGAACTTTTACATAAATTAACAATATTGAAATATATCAAAAATATATAAGATTAACTTTTAATTATAATGTAAATATTGTATTTATATGCATAAAATACCGCTAAATAATTTAAAATGGGTCACAGCTGAATAAATATACAATTTTCTAAAAATTCCTAATGTAATGTGTCAAAAAATACAGGGAAAAAATCAATATTAGTTTTACTAGAGATTTAAATACATCTCATCTTAAAAACCATCAAATTTTTAAGTAAATTCAAAATTTTTTGAATATGTTCAAAATAGGAAAAGTACCAGAAAATATTTTGGTTTTAATTTATCCTAAATATAAAAACCATACCTGAACAAACACCGAGTTTATACATAAATATTAAATTTTGAAATTTGTCAAAAAATAATTAGGAAATAAGCTTTTGTACATGATTAAGGTAGACCCCTTAGTCAAAAGTGCTTTCGAATGTGTTATGTGCAATTAAAAATAAAACAAGTATTATCAGTTCAGATATGATTATAAATAAAATATCTTCATAGAATATATTAGAAAATCGAATAAAAGAATGGAAACAGTAACTCAATAAATGATTAAATAAACCCATCTCTCATAAAATTCCATAGGAAAAGACTTGATGATTATCTTGAATCGATTTGAATCGATTCGAATCTTCTGCGCATACGAGTTGAGTTTACTTTGCAAATATTTGAAGGAAACACACACAAATAACTCAAATTTTGCTGGTCGGCAATATGTTCTCGCGTATTAACACAGGACACGAAAGCAATAAATTTTCCAAACACTCGTAAATGAGATTTGCTAATATTTTGGTGGCCGGACCACATTGAGAACATAGCCGAGGAAGCAGGAGCAACCAAAGGAGATACGGAAGATAGAGGAGCAAAATGGAGGACCGAGTGGAAGTATTTATGCCAAACTCACAGTGCCTCAAAACACATTCATTCACCCAGAGAAGCACTCGAGCGCATCTCGAATATATACTTTACGTATTCCATGCACGCTTATATCTTCAAGTATGCGGTGCTTATACCAGACAACAACAACAACAACAACCACAACAACAACAACAACAACAACAACAACAACAACAATATGAACACTAACCCAAAAAAATAAAACAACATTTCGAAATAGGTGCATAAGTTTGTTTGTTGGAAAATCTTCACTCTCTCTCATGCTCCATCTTCATTTTCATTCGACTTGTCTATGGGTCTGAGTGTGTGTGTGTGTGTTTGTATGGGTGTGTGTGTATGGGTGTATGGGTGTATTTTCCTCTAGGTTGACCGCTCATTTATCACCGCAAAGTCAACCAGAGTTTGACCTTCATCAATTTTATTCGTGCTGTCTATGCGCATCTTTTCCCAAATGAGCTCAGCAACTGTATAATTTTTGCAACATCCTCATACTTGAATAAATATCTATCTGTATATATATATATATTTGGTACACATAATGAAATATGATTATGTACCATATGGGTTAAGTTATTCTGATTTATTTGTAGCTCGTGTCCGTGTTTATTTTCGGCTTCTCTTTGCATTTCTCATTTCCAATTTGATAGCTGACATGTTGCACATAGCATCCATTTTGGACTAGACTTGCACAATGGCTAATTGATGTACACTCTTGAGAGTACACTGATACAAAAAATTTTCTAAAATCAAGATTTTTGTCTCAGAACTCGGAGTTTTGGTCTAAAAAATGGGTCGAGAACATAAAATTCTTATTTTAAGAGAGCACATCTTGGTTTTAAGAACATTCAAAATAAGAACAAATTCTTATTTAAAAAAAAAATTTTCTTAAAATTAAAATCAAAAAATTTAAAAATTTTTTAAATTTTTTTATATTTGTATATATTTTATTTTATCTTGGTAATTTTATAAATGTTATTCTAATTTGTTATGAATTTTTTTGTGAAGAATTTTTAATCTTATATTAAGATTTTATGATTTTTTAGATTAAAATTTTTAGTTTTAGTTACTATATATGGTCTTAAAATAATCTTATTTTAGGAACCAAATATTTAAGAAGTATGTTCTTGATTTAAGAAGCTGGTCTTTTCTTTCAGTGTATATATATGCTTTTATAGCGCCGCCTAAGTAGTGAAAGTAATATTGGAATTTTACGATAACAAACAAAAAATGCTATAAAACCACCTCTGGGCAAACATTTGGAGCACATTACATAGTTTATGTACAAATATCTGGCTTGGGTCCAGAACAATGAGGCGGAACCGACGCCTCCCACAAATAACTCCTCCCCCACTTGGGCAGCAAAGTGGAAATATCGCCGACAAGTGGTACAGAGAGGTCCTCGTAAAGGAAGGCCAACATCTGTGCGTACTTCTAGTTTACAGTGGCGTTAAACGGCTTTCGACAATGCCAAACTGTTTGCCAAAAAGATTATTAAAATACGAAAATAGACCTTTATGGCCTGAAGACAATTTAAAAGCTGACAAAATTGAGGGAGTATTATAAACTATCTTTAAAAGGGGCAGAGTGAAGAAATAGTTGAGCTTCCATTTGATAACAATTTCTTCATTTAAGATTATGGATAACAAAAATAAATATAGTAACAGAAATATTACAAAGCTTAAATATACATATCATTAATTATAATTATAATACTTACTTAAAAATGATTATTTCCACTTTCTGGACATTTTTTAACTTTGTCAAAACTTGAGCTGAGACAAACAATTACAATTTTAATGAGAAGTGACATTTTATTCAATGTTTTAGCTACAAATTATTTTACCTCAACATTTTTTTTTTGTGTTGAATATTTAATTTATTTTTATAATTTTCAATTCTTTTGCAATTTTTTTTTTAACTTTTTCACAAGCTTTTCTGATTTTTCAAATATTAACGACTGTTTAAAATAGCTTTTCTATATAAATTATCCAAATTTTGGAATTTAATTGAGTCAATGTTCTTAAAAATCGCATTTTGTCAAACTTGAAATTTATAAATAGTATATGGTATCTCTATAAATAAAAGTTATTTCTAAGATCTGTTTAAGAGTCGTAAAGCATTTCATTGAATTTTTAAAATGAAACTAGCGAACTGTTCTAATTCTATTATACACTTGGCGAGAATACAGTGGTCTCTCTGTACATAGTACATTTGTAGTATATTTGTAGGTAGGCAGCTGCTATTTAAATTGTATATTTATAACGTGCTGTGGCCAATAAACAAGCGAAGGTAATTTAATTTTCCAGCTTATGAAATATGAATGCAAGAGCGACAACTCGCTCATAATAAACATTAGGTTGCCATCAAGTGGAATGTACACAAAACGGTTTAAAAGCAAATTTCCCTTATTGCTGGCCAAGAGGAGAGGAGAGAAGAGAAGAGAAGAACGTTGTCCGCCAGTAAACAAACCAGCTGAAAACAACAGAATGATATTCACAATCAAGAGCACAGTAGAACATTTAATTTTCCTTACCGAATCAAGTTTCCCCTTCTCCGAGCGACAGGACTCGATGGGAAGTCACATTGACCGTCAAATTGTAATCAAATGATAAATGTTTTGCAAGAAGGCTGAGTACTAGAGCTGTTGGGAAAATGGCAATAAAAATGGCAAGAAAGAAGTGGAATGGAAGAAGGGAGGAAGAAGCTCAACTGCCCACAAGACGATTATCACAGGTTGCTGTGGACACGGACACGGACAAGGACATAAACATGGACTCGGACTGACTGAAACCGCAAAACAATTGTGCCTGAAAATAGTCAGAGTCTGTCTTCAGCAGTTGTCCTGGCTGACAGTTGAAGGTGGGAGGGGGGAAGGGGGAAGGAGTCAGGAACCGTGAAACAACTCGCAGGACAATGATTTGCATTTTCTGCTCTTTCGGTTCCTGTCTCATTTTATTCGTTTTTATGGCACTAGAAACGCAGCAAAGGGACAACTGGATACACTTAAATGAGCCAAGAGCCACCAAAAAAAAAAAAAAAAAAGAAAAGATGAGAAAAAAAATTAAAATAAGCGCGCCAAAACAAATTCCAAGAAGTTGCAGCTGCAGCCCACGCACAAAAACACAGAGCACAGAACAGAATACAGAATACAGAACACACAGTACACAAAACGCAGAGCACAAGACAAAGTTTTTTGGGCTGGAGGATGCTGTGGCTAAATAAAATATGAACTAAGACCAAAGCCAAAGCCAAAGTTTGCGAAATGCCTTTTATTGCCCCGCTCGGAGATTAGAGTGCCGTGTCCTTGGAAGACCAGAGGACCAGCGAACCAAAGGACCGGAGCACCAGAACACCAAGTCCAAGTCCAACTTGTTCTTCTTCATATTTTTGCGAATGTTATTTGTGCAGAATTGCTGCTCAAGTTCTTGAGTTTGCACTCCTTTTGCTCTTCATCCGGATGCTGATGTTGATTTGATGTTGGTTGCACTTTGTTGTCAACGCTTTATGTCGACCACAAGGATCTGCCTCTTATTCAAAAATATCCTGCAAGGCTTCCAGCTGCATCATCATCACCGTTTAAGTTTCATAATACTTGGAATTTGGGATGCATATCAATATGTTAATATCAATATTTTATCGATACAGTGAAACAATATTTTCGTAAGCAAGTAAGAATGTTATGCTCGACTTTTAGATGTCCAGGAGCTTGAACAGGCCTTCAAATCAATGAACATATATGAATAAAAATGTAGCCTTATATAATATTAAGCGAAATTATTTTAAAATAATTGTTAGTTATTATTTGTTGTATACATACAAGCTTAAAACCTTTTTAAATACAATATATGAATTATGCTGTCGCTACTATGTTGATAAAAGATACAATTATATTTTACTTTTGAACAATATATAAAATTACATGTTAACTTCGTAGAGATATTAATTTCGATAGTATTTTAACCTTACCCATCTCTAGTTTAAGTATGCGAAAAAGGTAAGAAATTATCGAGCGCTTAAATTACGATTCATAGTCAGGAGCGTGAAACCTTTGACTAAATTAGCGCTAATAAATCTGCGCGATTTATTTCACCTTTATCGCAGACATTAAGTTAAATCTGATTAAAAAGAAAATCATAAATCCCAATATAGCCGACACCCACGAGCACGACCACGCCCCCTTTTGCCCTCCGACCTGCTGCCTCTCGCGGTCTTGTCGCATGCCTAATTACACGTTGCACGTTTAACGCCTTTGGCTCCTTTTTGGCCTCATCCTCATCCTCATCCCAGTGCCTTCTGTCTTCTGTCTTGTGCCTTATCCTGACAGCGGTGCCTGCTAATCCTTTCGCATGCCACTGCAAAAGGGTTTGGCAACCCTTGAACCCATGAAATGGCAACTCTGCTCATCGGCTGCTCGTCTGCGTCTCGTGTCTCGTGCCTCGTGTCTCGTGTCTCGTATGCGAAGCTGCAATCTCAACGTGATAAATTATGGCTATTTGAATTCCTTTCGCTGGCTGTGCCCTCTATACTTGAATTGTTGTTGTTGTTGTGCCCATTGAAAAGGGGCTAAAAAGGGTATAATGTGTTTGTCAGAACCAATGTAACAGGCAGAAGGAGGCGTGGAAAACCCCCCAAAGTATATATATTCTTGATCCGGATCAACAGCCGAATCGATTGAGACATGTCCGTCTGTCTGAACGCGTCGATCTCAGATACCATAAGAGCTAGAGACTTCAAACTTGGTAAGTAGGTTCCTGGATATCGTACGCAGATCAAGTATTTTTTTTTTTTGGGTCGGACCTCTAAATCGTATAGCTGCCATAGAAACGATAGATCAAAAATGAAGTTATAGTATGAAAAACTTTATGGTTTTTTGAGATATGTCTACCAATTTGACAAAACATATATTTGGGCTGGTATTATACATCCTGAACAAATTTAGTTCAAATCGGACCACTATATCATATAGCTGCCATAGAGACGATCAGTCGAAAATCAAGTTTTAGTATGAAAAAGTTTTTTTTTTTCTGAGATATCTTAACCAAACTTATAGAATATGCATTTTAGTTGGTGCTATTCATGCTGACCAAATTCTGGTGTAGATCGATTTCCTATATCGTATAGCTGCCATAGGAACAATCGGTTGAAAATCAACTTTTAGTACAGAGTACCTGGGCACAGGGTATCATACTGTCGAGCATGCTCGACTGTAGCCGCCCACTTGTTGTTGTTGCTGTTTGCGATTGTTGCATGGAAATGAAGCGCATGAGTTATGAACCCGATGCGAGATGCGAGAGCTGCGTTCGCATTGCGTATACGCCGCGTTCGCCAAACACATAATTGCCGCTAAGATTTACGTTAGCCCTTTAAATTTATGTTACAAATTGCGCCAACTTTATGTTTATTACGTGCAGAATAATAGGCTTTTGTTGCTACCAACTGGCAACTGGCAGTTGCCTTTTCACTCCCACTGTTTTACCTGTGCCAGCGACCCAGCTATCGACCCAGCTGGGGACCGTGGATTTGGCATCATAAAAGGGGTATTATCTTCACACATAATTGTATAAATAATGCACTTTTTAGCGTTGACTTCATTCAACTCACTTGGTAAACATTTTCTTTATTTTTTTTCGTATTTTTTTGTGCTTTAAAGTCGGCATATTGTGCTGTCTGCTTATTAATGGCACTGATAACAGCGAAATGTACTTAGCGCAGACAATTCGAGGCAATTAAAGGACCATAAACGAGGACGATTGCACGACATCGCCGTTAGGGATAAAAGGGATAAAAGGGGATACGAGTAATTTATGAATGGCTTCGGTTTAATGCGAATATGTACAAGTACTCGTGCTCATACTCGTGTTATTGAAATTGTAGTAATACAAAGAATAAGAGAGATAGATAGAGTAAAAGAGTGTGAGAGTTGAGTCAATAATAAGTAATTATCAATCACTCAATTATTGTGTTTGTTTTTGTTTATATTTATTCCTTTGTTGATAATTGAATCACATGTAAATCGAATTGTGAATGCTTCTCTTATTATTCATACTGATTACTGCGATTGCAACTTACTTAGTTTGCAATTAAGAGCTCGAAATGTGCAACTTTTTTAATCCTATAAAAAATATAAATAATTACAGCCAAATAAAAAAGAAACAGAATGCAAACTGAATTCATTGATGAATATTTGTTTCTCTAGCGATGAATGTTTGATTACTTTTCAATACATTTGTATGCACAATGTTTTACGCCTGAATAAGCGTAAGTAGTAATGATGAAATAAATGATACCCTATACGTCTTATATTATTAATATGAATATGGTTAGGACTACGAGAATGAGTCTTATATTCATTTGCATTATATATATAAGCATATATATAGGCATTATAAAATTCCTGCATACTTTTAGGCGATTGCTTAAGAACTTAAAACAGCTTTAAAACCGGTTTGATTTATCCTATCTTATTCCGAGTAACCAGAAAAATATAAGTTAATAATAATAATCATAGTTACGCCTCAAGAAAACAGTTTCATCTACAAAGCTGTAGTTAGCAATTTTTATTATTAGATTATTTTTGATTTCGGCTTCTCTATTCTTAATTTGGTTGTCATACTTTTCCCAATTTTAATTTCTTGTAATGAATTTCTAAATTGCAAGTTATTCTGATTAATGGTGCAATCTTTTTGCATCATTATTTTATTTTTCGAAATATTTGTAAACATTTTCTATGGTATATTTATAGAGACTACATTTCTTGAAATTTGTTATGAAAAATACTGATTTAAATAAGGGCAAAGCTGTGGCCCGAATAAAATGAATTTGTGCTGAGTTCTAAATAATCTAACAACTCGGTATCTTAATATATTTATGGTTGTACAGTAAATTTGAAAATTATGCTTGTACCAGGTATGTACAATGTACATATGTGTAGATTTATGTAACATACAGATGTTTGCCTAGTCAGAGGCTCGTGTGCACATTTATTTAATGGATGAGTATTTTTCTACTCATCTCGACTCAACGAGTACTCGTTGCTACATACGCACATACATATTTATATACATATATGGCACATATTTGGCTTGGCACAAACAAACATTAGGCCAAGTGAAAAATGTTGGACTACGATTTCGTTTACTCAGACTTTTCTTGCCTCTTGCCGTTTGTCACGTACACGACTCGAGCTGAAAAACACAACAACAACACAACAACTACAACAACTACAACAACAACAGCAACAAATGTAAACAACACAACAACAAGAACAACCAAACATTGTGTAATCCAAAAGAGCCAAAAGCAAAAACTGAAACGAAAGAAGTAGGAGGAAAAGTGTTCAGCGAACCTTTGTTGATTACATTTCGTAATTAAGGAGATTTTAATATGCCACAAAATGACATAAAACTAATGCATAATTTTACAACACATCTGAGTAGGCACGCACTCAGTCATCAGGGTACAAATGTATCTGTAAGTACACTGAAATAAAAGACCAGCTTCCAAAATTGAAAACGTTTATTTTTAATATATTGTGCTTAAAATTAGACCATTTTATAACTAAGACTTCTAATACTAAGAATATTAATCTGAAATATAACAGCTTTTAATATAAAATTTAAAAAATCTATAATTGTTAGGATAGTATCAATATATCATATTTTATCTGAAGCCTATTAAGATTCATTGGCGTTCTGGTTAGAATAGCCCTTCAGTTAAAAGCAAGCGCGGGTTCGAGTCTCACTCTTTCCAAGAAAAAACATACTAAAGAAATATTTTGAAAAATACCAAGCCAGAGAATAAATGTATACCAAATTAAAATAATAATACAATTACGAATTTAAAATTCTTGACATTAAATTTTTATGAACAATCATTTTAATTCTTGGTCTTATTTAAAAGGAATTGAATTAAATAATTAAATAAAGAACTCTTAAAGTATTTTTCGTTGTTGACTTAAATTTTTTTTGAACAAATATTTTTATAATAATAATATCGTCTTATTTCAAATGTTGTCAAAACTAATATGTATTATCTAACTCTAGACCAAAATTTTAATATTCTTAAACCAATATATTTTTAGAACACTTATTTTTATCAGTGTATTTGTATCTAGATGTGGGTGCAACACATGTGTGTGTTGTCAGCCTTTTTGGTACCGGAAAGATACGGGACAGGCAAAAAGGAGAGAGAGTAGTGTGGAGAGAGCGGAGAATAGGTGAAAAACCTATGTAAACAGAACGCAGAATTCCGCTGACTTTTGCCAGTTTGTATTCCGGCCCGGCTTTTGGCTTTTTGCCTTTTTTATGGCATATTGTAAAGTATCTTGTTAACATATTTGAGGCATTAACCGAGAAAACTACAACGCACACGTGCCACAGTAAAGGAGAGGGGGAATGACTGAAGGGGGATTGGCAAGCAGCAAAAGTACAAATTAATTAGTTGGCCAAGAATCAGAGAGCAGCAACAATAACAACAAGGAAACAAGGGAACGTTTTCTACGCTTGCAGTTAGCGCACTTGGCCAATTTGAAATTGTTGTAATGGGGAGAGAACGAGTAAGTGAAGTTAAACCAACAAGCAAACTTCCTGCTAACTAATTAGCCAAGACAAGACGCAAGTAGAAGAAGAAGCAGAAGTGAGGGAATGGTGATTGGGCCAAGTCGGCAACTCCAAAGGGGGCGTGGCCTGGCCAGGATGTCAACATCAGGCACTCAACATCTGCATTTCCGAGCTGTGCGAGTTTTAGTCGAGTAACTCGAGCAGTCGCAGCATATTACAAATCATCTAATTTGCATAAATTCGGCATTAACATTCAAGTCCGCTGAGGGATCCCTTTAATTGGCATAACGTGCCGGCAGTTTGTTTATTTAGTTCCCTCCTAGAATTAGTTAGTAGACACACTTAAACACACACACACCTATCTCGAACGTACTCACATGCTACAGTATGTCATGTAATTGTTGCCACAAACAAAAATGTATGATTTATTTATTTTTTAAAAATTATTAATTCCAATGGAACTCATTATTTCTATTTTTTAACTTATTCAAATAGCCATAAGTTACAATTAAAAAGTAGAAAAATAAATTAAAATGCTTTTGTATGCAGAATAAAATAGAGTTGGTCAAGTAATTGTATTAACCAAAAACAAAATTTTGAAATCTCATTAATCTCTCAAATCACATTATTTATGTTTATAAAAAAATAAAATAAAGAAACAATTTATAAGCGGAAATAAAAAAGCTAGTCATTATTTTGACAACGGAAAAAACACTTTCTGTTTTTTATTAATATTTCTTAAATTATTTAAACCCAAATAATTTTGCTATTTGCATTTTGAAACTTGTTCTTAAATCCATAAATCAAATTTAAGATAGAAGAAAATATTAAAAAAAAAATACAAAAGATGAATTGATATAAAATTAAATTTTTTTTTTATTTATTTATACAATTATCATCAATATAAATTTCAAACTAATTCTATAATTCCCTAAAGTTCATATATGTACAAGGTAAATAATTATAGATTTGTGGAACTCAGCACTGCATTCAGTTCTATATATCGTATCTTTAATGCAATCCCACATTTTTATCAGTAAGTTCTCGTTTAATTCATGTTCTCAGTTCCGTTTTAATTTTTATCATCAGTTAATTGGTTTAATTTTCTTAGTTTGAGCTCCTTTACCTTTAACTCTTTTCATAAGCCTTTGAATGCTTTCAGGTTATTTTTCCTTTGTGCAACACACACAGTTTCGCCTGGGAGCCTGCAAATTTCAGCTAACTTATAAAACTCATCACTCAAGTGCTCTTTGAGTTTTCCGCAAAACGTTTCCAACACTTCTGAATTATGAGCACACACACACACACAGACACGCAGACACAAACTAAAACGTCGCTTGAGAGATCTGAAGAGTCCCCCTCCCTCCACAAAGCCCGCATTGCCTGCAGCTCCAGCTTCAACCCCCTTAAACCCCCTCAACCCCCTTAAACATCCCTACATTCAAACACCCCAAATAGGCGCCAAGCTGTTAAATTATTCCAAGTACTGCACTCAGAAGTTTGGATCCGTGAGAGGCGCGTTTCAAAATAAACTTTTGACGAACTTGCAACGGACAACGACAGAGAGAGAGAGAGAGAGAGAGAGAGAAAGAGAGAGAGAGTCAGACTGAGAGTCAGAGAAAAAGCCAGAGCCAAAGCCTAGTATTCTAGAACTTTCATAGTACGAGTATTATTTTGAAAGTGACAAGTTGAAGAGCTGCTTCAAGTTATTATAATGACAATCTGACTAACAAGCAATTAAAATGCTCCTTTGACAATAGCAACAAAATAGCAAAAATTATTATAGACATGTACTTCCATGTACACTGAATATATATACCAGGAACCATCTCGATTATTATGATTATAATATAAATTTCACATTTTATAGTAAATTTGTATTACATTCATTCATTACAATTTATATTCCAGTATCATAGTGCTCATATTTCTGTAGAATTTTGTATTTTATTTTAAACTATTTTATTTAAGTATCACAGTTCTCATTTTACTGTAATATAAAACTTTTGAAACTTTTTTAAAGACAAAGAAAGTAATAGTATTATTGCGATTAAGAAAAAAAACTTTTACAAAAATTTCCGAAATTTCTGATCTTCTATATCTAATAAAATTATATCAATACTAATTAAGTTTCTATGTAGAATATCTAATTAATAATGATTCAATTTATATTGTTCTATTTTCACAACCGATACAAACACAGTAAGCCAATCTATTAATTTTATAGTATTTTAGACAATGTTCATCATATAAAAGTTATCTCTGTACAGCAAACAGGGGAAAAGTCTCACACAATTCGTCAGGGAAACACTTGGGGAAATCAAATTAGTTCTGATCGCCGTTTCGCATCAAGAGAGGGCACAACGGGGACTACGGGGATTTCGGGGAGAAGTACCTACAGCAATTGGTCACTTTAAAGAATGACAGAATTTCAGACGGAACGAAAAAAAAAATAGTCTTCAAATGGCAACTAACGACTGCAGTTTTTTGCTGCTGGTGTCAATTTTGACTTGCTGCCGTTTTTGGGGTGTTGATGGACTTGAAAATGGATTGGCAAGGACGCCACCTATGGGCTGGATGCCATATGAAAGATTTCGTTGTGTGACGGATTGTGTGAAATTCCCCAGGGATTGCATCAGGTGAAAGTGCTAAAGATTAAAGTTCATTTTAAGTGTTATAGTCCGTTTACAGTGAGTCTCTGTTTAAGCGTACTGCGGATCTCTTGGTATCCGAGGGATATGCGAAACTTGGGTACGAGTATCTCATAGTCGATGACTGTTGGATGGAACCGGAACGGGATGCAACTACGCGAAAATTAGTTCCCGATCGAACACGTTTTCCCAGCGGACTTAAAGCACTCGCAAATTATGCAAGTCCTTTTGAAATTTTCATGCCAATTTCATTTGCATTTCATTCAAAACTCAACAGATTCATGAAAGAGGCCTGAAGTTTGGCCTATATCACGATATTGGGCTGAGAACTTGCATGGATGTGGGACCAGGTGCCCAAGGACACTTTATACTCGATGCTGAGACCTTTGCCAACTGGGATGTGGACTACGTTAAGCTGGATGGCTGCTTTACCAAACACATGGACTTGGACCGTGTCTATCCGCAATTTGGCAGGGCATTGAATAGAACAGGTCGACCCATGGTCTACTCCTGCAGTTGGCCATTCTACCAAAAGATGGTGAGTAGTTCCTGCATTGATAGGTCTATCTGAACTTAAGCTTCGCTTAACTGCAGAGTCAAATTGCAGCTCAAATAAGGATTTAAGAGCAATTGGTTAAGAATTAACAATGCTATGACAAAATTTCAGAGTAGAGTCAAAAGGTAAAAGTGTGCAAAAAAACTGACAGCATTGGAAAAAAATTTAATTTTTTTAATGTTGATGCAAACTCAAATAAAGGTCAAATAATGATAAAATTGACATTCCACATAGAAATCGGTTGAAATTTGAAAAAGTTATGACTAATTGAAGTTTTGAGAATGAAGACAATGAACAAGAGTATGAAAAAAATGGACTGTCAAGTAAAATAATTGAATTTTTCAATTTTAATGCAAACTTAAAATATTGATATTCCACATCGAAATCTGGTGAAATTGGACAAAGTTATGACAGATTAAAATATTATATAGAGCGCCAAAAAAAAAGGCTATTTAAAAAAAATAAATTTATGATATTAGTTTCCTTTGAATATTTAATTTATTAAATTTATTTTACTTAAATTTCATGTCTTAAAACTTTAATTTCTGTTTGTTTTTTTTTTCAAAGTTTTTCTTCAATATTTATTATTTTATTTCTTGCATTTATTTATTATGTATAATTTATAATTATAATTTATATTTCTTAGTTTCAATTGAACATTTACTATTTATTTACAATTAATTTTCTAAGAAATTGTTATTTTGTCTTTATCTATCCCATTCATAATCCCAAATTTGAGCCCAACTATGAGCTCATCAAAACCCACTGCAATCTCTGGAGATTTACTGAAGATGTTGAGGATTCTCATCTATCTGTGATTCGTATTATGTACAAATTCTTCAAAAACCAACGTACAATGGTCAAAAATGGTGGTCCAGGGCATTGGAATGATCCAGATATGGTATGATATCTGTAGATATATAATTTTTG
The DNA here is from genome assembly GCA_951394115.2 of Drosophila phalerata. Lineage (NCBI taxonomy): Eukaryota > Metazoa > Arthropoda > Insecta > Diptera > Drosophilidae > Drosophila > Drosophila phalerata. Next base: position 33,220,390 of record OX596005.2, on the reverse strand, counting down.
AGTGAATTTATTTAACATTTATTGTGTCTTCAGTTGGTGCTTGGCAATTTTATGCTGAGCTATGAGGCAAGTCGTCTCCAACTGGCCATGTGGGCGGTGATGGCAGCTCCTCTCATAATGACCAATGATTTGGAGACTGTGCGTCCTGAAATCAAGGCATTACTACAGAATCGAGATATAATTCAAGTCGATCAGGATGTGCTTGGCATTTCGGGCGAATTAGTACTGACTTCTGGAAATGTTCAGGTGAGTTTTTGTTAATGGAAACTTAATATTTTATTTATTTATATTAAATTAATATGATAAAAATTTAAAAAATTATTTGTTATTAAACATTAATTTCAATTGCTAAAAATACAAATATTAATATCTTTCTAGGTCTGGCTGCGACCCATTATGCCCATTAATAACGAGGGCCTTCACTCTTATGCTGTGGCTTTTGTGCTTCATGGTCAAAATCCCCCCTGCCCCTTGTGCCCGCAACCTTTTGAAGTTCTTCTGGAACACTTGGGCCTTAAGAATGCCATGGGTTATACGGTTCATGTAAGTACACTAACAAAATACTTAAGAATCTATATAATTTTGCTAATATTTCAGGATCTGTTTAATATTAGTCACAATTTGGGATTATATAAAGCAAAGGATACATTTAAAACGCGAATCAATCCACAGGGAGTCAGCTTTTATAAATTCAATGCAGAAGATTTTTACTAACGCATAAAAATATATAATCATAAAATATAATATAAATATATTGTAGTTAAAATTGAATAAATAATTTTTAATATTTTATATTAATTATTCAAATTGAATGCATATTAAATTGGAAGTACTTTCTTGCCTTGCATCAAGTATACGTCCTGTGTACAGAGCATCTCAATGTTAAGTGCTTTCACTTCTTCATTGCTCCCTTAGCAGTCGGTCTGGGACATTTTCTCTTCGGGGGAAATTCTTGCAATTTGCTGGGGAAATACCTTTTTGGCATCTGTGAGTGGCATTTGGACTAGAGCAAATTTAGAGAGAATCATTTGCATTTTATATGCTTCATGGGTGGCTTTTATTGCCAGAACTTGTAAACATGACATTTCCATATTTATCTCCATGAGACGGCTTTCCACCCACCCCATCCTCTACCCCTTCTCGCCTTGTCGTTTCAGTTGCTCATCGTACGAGCTGCCTCCCTCCCTCCCCGGTTCACCGGTGATTCCCCTTGCCCCATGCGGTTGCACGTGTAGAAAAATGACTGGCAACAAGAAGGACAACAGCCAAAAAGGTGAACTCTGCGCTCAGCGGTGAAAATGAGAACAAATTTGCATAATTTGAACACGGTAGTTATATTTAATTTTGAATAATTTCAAGCTTTGTTGCAAATAATTTACATCGATTTATTTTGTAATACGGATACATTCTTTTTTTTTCTTTTTTTTTTTGTAGTCTTTTTTTTTTTGTTGCTGTTGGCACGTGTGTGCGCGCTTTGGTTAATCCATAAATTTTGGTATTCTCAAACACTCCTCGAGAGGAGCATCAACTCCTCCTTCAACTTCTCTGTCAGCTTGTCCTTCAACTTCTCCTCCGACTGTGTGACCGATGTACGACAACGGCGTTAAGACCATCGAGAATTCTGTTGGCTTCTGTCATGTTCTTTTATTACCCCGAAATCAATATTTATTAGAGGATAATGCCGCTCAGCTTTCAGTTGTCCCAAGGAGCAGGTGGGCTGTCACTTTTCCCTTCTCCACTCTCCCCTCTCCCCCTCTCAGTTTGTTGTCCTGCTGACTTTTGTGTGCTCGCTGGGATGCCTAAATTGAATATCCTCCGTTCAATTGTTAGGTTCATCCCTTGATCAAATTTGGTCAATACATTTTTACAAATATTGATGTTGACGGTAGCCTAATAAATGCACGTCGCATTCTCAAATATTTGCTTGTAATAATATTTCCATGATGACATTTAGTCAAAATATCCGAAGGTTTCTTTATGTGGGGCTTCATGTAATAATATTATGCAAGTATAATATTTAACAATTAAATATTTCAAGAATCGATTTAGTTTTTTCCAATTTGTCAAATATTTTTTATCAAAATATAACAAAAACACAACATATGAATTTTTGAAACTAAAAAACAATTGATTCTTATGCATTTGAAATGTCTTGAATGAATAAAAATGAATAAAATGTAGCATAAAAATCAAAATAATCAATATTATTTATTTTAGAATTTTTTTTCTTGTTCAGTCATAAAAGTTTATGAATTCTGTGAAAACCATATACGTAGTTTTAGTACCAATAAAAAAGCAGACGCAATTTAAATATCTTTTAGAAACTATTCTACAATTTAAAGATAATTTATATATCCATTCACAGGGCAATATAAAACATACAATTAATTATTAAATAAAATACTATAGAATTTAATTCTTTAATTTTATATTTCTAAGCGGTTTTAGTGTCAATTAAGATACTGACTCAATTAAAATTTAATAAAAAGGGTAATAAAACAAATAAATATATAATACATATTTTAGAATCTTCTTTTCTTACTATATAACAAATATTTGTTGATGTTTTGGTAAGTTTATACGTAGTTGTAGTGCCAATAAAAGTACAGACTCACCTGTAACATCTTTTTGAAAAGCTTCTTCAATTTAAGGAAAATTAATATTTCCACTCCATTGCGAGTTGGCGGAGCATAGAGCATTGCATGCATTTAGAAATAGCAATTAACTTTAAACAACCATGGCCAAGCTCAACATAATTAATTCATTGCAAAGCAGCCAGAAGTTGCGCTCTATTCGTGGCCAGTTGCTACTCAAAGGAAAAGGGAAAGACAGACAGAGAGAGAGAGAGAGAGAGAGATAGTTAGAGAGAGAGAGAGAGAGAGAGAGAGCTGCTGTCATGCCAATATAAGTAAGTATTCCTTAAATGCGTGTTGCCCTTTGCGGTGCTTTCTTCACCTCAGTTAATTTGTATGATGAGAATTTTCTTTATGACGGAGAAAAGTCGGATAGGTAAGTGGGTGAAAATGACTTGGCGCTGTGGCAATTAAAGCCTGGCCATTTCGGATGCACAGGTAACCAGCTAACAGGTAAAAGGTAACTGGCAGAAGCCTCAACGTTGAGATATTTACGCGTGTTCTCCATTAAAGCAACATTAATTTACTTTAAGCTCACAATGGAAATATTTCATGAATATTCGCCAATGCCCACAGCTATTGCCAGTGTTGGAAGCTGCACAATGCCGACACTTGAGACTCAAAGTTACAGCTGAGCACTTATAGCCAGCGTTTACTGTATAAAAGTTTGCTTAAAAATTTACACCACACCGAAAAACTTACCTGGAATTGGTTTGTTTTAAATTTCAAATTAATTTACTTTTTATTGTAATTTAATTAACCAAACTTTAAAATCATATTTACATAGCAATTAGTCCTAGCAGCATCCAATTTAATGCTCTACTACAGCTTGAGTGTTTTTGGATTAAACTCTTGGTTATTTTGAGGTCCCATTGTCTTACAGGTTCAATAGGAGTCTAAACAATACCCGGAGAGAAGGATTATTATAGCGTTGATCAAGGGACGACGATATCCATGACAACAATAACGATGATTTGCAACAGCAGCCATTTATCAAACATATAATTCAGAGCATACACTTAGAAATATGTTTTCTACCTTTAGCAAAATTTACATAAAATGTAAACTGTCCTAAAATTGAGAAAATACATTTTAGTGAAAACCAATTCATTTACATAATATAAAAAGTCGTAAAAACTCTACGGTTTCTGCTTCTCAGCGGGTGCTATGAATTGATTTTAGACCCATACTTTCTAGGCGAAATATTCTTAGAATTCTACTTACTTTAAAAAAAAACCATTCTAAATTGCCGCTAAATTAAAGAAACATTCTTATAATTAAAAAAAACAAAACCCACTTTTAAAATTTTGTGCCTTTCTAAAAATTCAACTTTTTTGAATGTAGGTAAGCAATTCTTTTAGTGTAGTGCGTTGCCAGGCGAATATCTGCGAAGAAGAAGTCGTAATTAAAGCAAACAAGGAGAAATAAATAAGCCAACAAACACCCGCACACACACACACACACAGACATACATAGTGCTACACTTGCTAGTTTCCTAGATAGTTGAGAGCTAAGAAAAAAAGTGGATGCGTCCATCGCATTCGTTTGTTGCCTCGGCATCCAGACTTGAAAACGAAGCGAACCGAAACGAAACAAAGCTACATTGTCAGCACATTTGGCAAGAGACCAAAGAAAGAGAGAGGGGAAGAGAGAGAGAGAGAGAGATGGAGAGACGGGGAGAGGAGGACTACAATGACCGGTAGAGTCGCGGCAAGCCAAGCAGAAGCAAAGCGGAGCACGGTGCGTATGAGCAATTAAGTATAATAAAGCAAAGCAGATGACAACACTAAAGCAGAAAGTGAAACAGCAACAGAAACAGAAACAGAGACAGAAATAGAAACAGACAGAGAAACTGACATAAAGCATTCACATTGGAAATTGTGTAGGAATCCTGCTCGAATGCCTCTGTGAGCTTTTGACTTTGTGACACAAAATAAAAAGTCTGTGTCAATTGAAGAAACTAACTCCAATAGGATGTCTCTCTCCCTCTCTCTCTCTCTCTCACTCTTTCTCTGTCTGCCTGTTTCTCTTCTTTCAAGAGTATTGCCAAAGTTATTTGCTTAAACAACTTTCAATTGGTGTGACTGAAAGTGTTCAACATAGATTTACAATGAAGTTCAAAGTGCAACTGACCTAATTTAATGTCAAAAAACAATTATCAGTCTACTTACAAATTTTTTAATTAAATTTTTGTTTCCGCTAAGAAGTTCTTTCGCACTGTTCTATTTTTAAACACAAGCTTGTAGTCTTAAATAAATATTTAAAATTAATCAAATACCAAATAAATATAAACAAATACATTGTTAATTGAAAATATTAAAACAGAATGCTATAAATTGTACATAATTAAATACATTATAAATCAATTGTTAGCATAAAAATTATTTACTAATTTTCTAGTTGTTACGTAAAAAGATTCTTTTTATTAATTGTAATTATATTTGTTCTATTTTATAAACATCAACTTTTGGCCGCTGAAATATGAGAATAGTTAAAAGAATATTGGAAATAAAAAATTATTTAATCATAAAAAAATTATTCTTGAAGGAACAAAACACAAAAAATAAATATATTGTTTAAATAACGAATTTCAAAAATCAAACGAAAAAATAACTTAAAGTTTGAGGATGTTCAAGTTGAGTGACTCAAAATTTGCTACAAGTATTGGCAAAAGCAATTTGTTCTAATCTTTACTTAACTTTTTCAGTCAACAATGACCTTAATGAAACTCAGTTCAAGAGAGTTTGTTTTTATTCCTGGAACTGAGACTTTGCAGCAAAATAGCAAATGAATATCGCCCTTTAAAAGTCCTTAAGTTAACTTTTGGCAGAAGTCAATCGAGCATAAGCTTCGAGTACGGCCTTTTGTTCCCTGCGGGACATACTCGTGGGCAACGGGGCGTGGCAGGGGGGCGGTGTCATGTCGAGAACATCAACAGATGCTTCCCAGCAGCTCATTATGTGTACGAAAACTTTGGAAATCGAAACAAGCATTTTCCGAGTGTATACGTAGTTCCCACTCGACGCATCTGATAGATACAGGCAGAAATACAATTCCTACTCTTACTTAACCAAAACAGAGGTCATTTAATTACATTTGCTGCTAATTGCAATTGAAACAAAAATATCATTTTGTGGTCGAAGTACTTTAATTTCAAAAACCATCGTAAATTTTGTTATGTGTGAGTGAGGTGGCTTAGTTTGGGGGCGCACTGTACAAACAAGCAGTTGTTGTTCAACTATATTATTATTTGAATTGCGCGGTCATGCATATGCAGCTAAGTCAACCAAAACCATTTTACGCTCAAAGCATAACACAGTGCAACATGCGGCATGCAACATTGTCGGCCGACCAAAAAAAACAACAATTGCCACAAGAACAGGACACGCTCGACAGTAGAATACCCTGTGCTCAGGTACTCTGTACTAAAAGTTGATTTTCGACCGATTGTTCCTATGGCAGCTATACGATATAGGCAACCGATCTGAACCAAATTTGGTCAGCATAAATAGCATCAACTAAAATGCATATTTTATCAGTTTGGTTAAAATATCTCAAAAAACAAAAAACTTTTTCACACTAAAACTTGATTTTCGACTGAGCTATGGCAGCTATATGATTTAGTGGCCTGATTTTAACCAAATTTGTATAATACCAGCCCAGATTTATATTGTGTGAGATTCGTTGAGATATCTTAAAAAACCAAGAAGTTTTTTACACTAATACTTAATTTTTTATCTATCGTTCCTATGGCAGCTATATGATATAGAGGTCCGATTAAAAAATAAAAAAAACAAACGTCTGTTAATAATTATGAAGAATATATATACTCTATTGGGTTTACCACACCCTCATCTGCCTGTTACATACATTCTGCCAAACACATTATACCCTTTGTTGCCCATTTTCAATGTGTTCAGGGTATAAAAATATAGCAAAATAAACAGAATAAGAATAAAGCCCCTACCCGAACTCCTCTTCCGTTTATTTATTTTTAAATTCACATGTTTGTCCTTTTATTTTCAAAAGTAGTTGAACCTTATTAATCTCATTATTTGTACTTTGCAAACTTTTTGAAAGAACTTATAATAACACAAGAAAAATATAAAATACAGACATGAAAATGTATTTTTTTTTCAAGAAAATATACAGTTAGTCAACTAATTATTTTGACAAAGAGAAAAATTTACACATTTATTTTATATTTTTACAAATAATCAAATAATAAGAAACGAATTGAAAAGTTTTTTTTTTGTCAAAAATAATAATTTAAATTTTGTTCTTTGTCAAAATATTTACTCTACACGCTGTGAGAATAAAGTCTAAAATCTAGACAAGAAACGTGGAAGTATTTATTTTTAATACATAAGTGCTTAAGGTTCAAAGGTCAAAGTGTGCGGTGCAATCCTCACGGGACTCGAGGTCATCGGACTGCCAGGAAAGTGAATTCGGTGTTTGGAAACTCGGCAAAATGTTGTGGCTCATCAGGCAGCCGCCATCTATGGAATTTGTCTAACCGTTTTCCAAACCAAAACCAGGCAGATAAAGGGCAGGGAATAGATAGGGAGGGACAGGGAATAGATAGGGTGGGACAGGGAACTTCAGGGCAGAGCAGACATCTGCTTTTAGATCAAAGGGTCAACTCGAGGGTGATTTATTTATACGCAGCGATGTGTTGCCATAGCCAAATTAGGTTTAAAGCCCTGACAGCTGTTAACGCTTCGTTTGCCGCTTCTTTGGCCTGTCCCAGAAAAGGGCTTTAGCTGTCTTTTGCAAACGACCATTTTTTAGCCAATTTGGTCTATTCGCGTCTAAACCAAAAATACACATTCCTATGTAAATGTTGAGTGTAAATAACAAATGAGTATACTCGTATATTGATTTAAATATACAAAAAGTTTTGAAGTATTAAATATTTGAAAACCTTGTTATTATTTGATGACAAAACAATAAATACAAAAAAAATATAATATATAAATTAGGCAATTTTTAATAATATGTATTTGTAGACTTTAAATAACTGCAAAATTAAACATTTTCTATAAAATCCTTTTAGTAGTCGTTATTTAAATAAAAGATTTATTAATTAATCAATCTGTAACACACTATTGTGGTGTTTAGTTTATAAACAAATTACTTATCTACTCGAATGATCAGTACACAAAAATTGCATAATGAACACCGAGCAGTTTCTATATTGCCACAAGCGACAACTTGTCCAAAAGTTTGTGCAACTTTCGCTGAAAAATGTATTGAGATAGTCGTTTTATGGCCAAGGCAAAAGCAAAGTTGCCGATAATGGGGACACAAAAGTTGAACATTTTAGCAAATAGGTAAACTGATTTATTCGCAAGTAAGCAGACATCTTGGTAAAGGGAGAAAAGAAAAGAAAAAAAAGCAGAAAAACTTGAAATCGGGGTCAAGAAAAAGTTCAAATATAAGCTGGTCAATTGGTAAGTCGACTAAAACGTTATTAGCCACTCAACTTGGCCCACTGGCAATCATCGTCGACCGAAACCGTTCCGCCAGATACCTTAAGCCATTGACTGGGGTCGGTAGACAGACAAGTATAGAGCTACAGGACATTCAATACTCTTTCCATGTGAGTCTGGGTTAAACAAAAACTAGGGGGCTCCGCCCCCTGCTCGCTTCGCTCGCCAACCCCCCGCTCGCTTCGCTCGCGGTGCTACAGTCGAGCATACTCGACTGTCGGAGACCCCGTACTTACTATGGAAATAGAAAAGACTACAAAAATTAAAATAATAATTTGGCCGCTTGTTGCTGTTGCAGAGCGTTGTAATACATTTTCGACTACTTTTTTCAATGACAGCTATATGATATAGTTGTCCGATTTGAACTTACATCGGTCATGATATATAAAACCAAGCATACTGTAATAGTTTAGTTGAGATATCTCATAAAACAAAAAAGTTTTTCATACTAAGACTTGATATTCGGCTGATCGGTCCTATGGAAGCTATATGATATAGTGGTCCGATTTAAGCCAACTTCGGACAGGCAATATAAAACCAAGTTATTTGCATACTGTATTAGATTGGTTGAGATATCTCATAAAACAAAAAAGTTTTTCTTACTAAGACTTGATTTTCGCCCGATCGGTCCCATGGCAGCTATATGATAGCTATGTATAGTGGTCCGATTTAAACCAACTTTGGACAGGATATATAAAACTAAATCTTATGCATATTGTATCAGTTTGGTTGAGATATCTCATAAAATAAAAAAGTTTTTCATACTAAAACTTGATTGTCGACCGATTGTTCCTATGGGCGCTATATGATATAGTGGTCCGATTTGAACCAACTTTGGACAGGATATATAAAACTAAATCTTATGCATATTGTATCAGTTTGGTTGAGATATCTCATAAAACAAAAAAGTTTTTCATACTAAAACTTGATTGTCGACCGATTGTTCCTATGGGCGCTATATGATATAGTGGTCCGATTTGAACCAACTTTGGACAGGATATATAAAACTAAATCTTATGCATATTGTATCAGTTTAGTTGAGATATCTCATAAAACAAAAAAGTTTTCCATACTAAAACTTTATTTCGACCGATTGTTCCGATGGGCGCTATATGATATAGTGGTCCGATTCAAAAAAGAAATGGACTTAGTATGCCTGCAATGTAGAGGAACCTACATACTAAGTTTGGTGTCACTAGCTTTTAAATTGTTCTTATAATTTGGATATGAAATTTTTGTTATCGATTTGTGGGCGATAAAGGGGGCGTGGCCAAATTTTGAAACAAACTTGATCTGCTTGCAATATAGGCGAACCTACATACCAAGTTTGGTGGCTCTAGCTCTTATAGTCTCTGAGATCTAGGTGTTCATACAGACAGACGGACAGACGGACAGACGGACAGACGGACATTGCTATATCGACTCGGCTATTGATGCTGATCAAGAATATATATACTTTATGGGGTCTGCCACGCCTCCTTCTGCCTGTTACGCACATTTTCGTTAAAACAAACCCAATAGACCCCTGTACTTTTTTTAAGTACGGGGTCTAAAAAGTCAAGTGGCCTTCGACAGCTGCCAAGAAGATGATACGCAATGTTTCACCTGCCTGAGAGCAGATACATGTATCCAAAAATGATACCCCTTTCAGTTCTGTTCTGTTCAGTTCAGTTTCGAACTGTTCGGTTCCATCCAATCAACAGCAACTGCCGTTCAGAATTCAAGTTGGCAGAAACACGAAAAACGAAAACTAGTAAGCAAGGCTAGCGTCAAACGAGACCGACTTTGAGAGACCCTGCACTTATGGTACATAAAAGATCTTGCACTAACATTTTCAATACAGCTCCAAGCTTCAGTAAATATTATAAGAGTCTAAACTTAAAGTTGTTGCCTAATTAATACGTTTAAAAAAATAAATTTGGTGAGTCTAGCTCTTATATTCTTTGAGGTTATCAATCAAAACCTTATCAATGTCTTTATTATATTTTTAAAGTATTATATTTAATACAAATATTCTGAATTTTTGAGAACGGTCCTTTTTATCAGTGCAGGAACTAACATACCAAGTTTGGTGTGTCTAGCTCTTATATTCTCTGAGGCTTGGGTATCCTTATCAATGTCTTTATTCATGCCTTTATTGACTCTACTGTTGGTACTCATAAAGAACATATATATATTATTTAATTTATAGAATTTGGCACTTGTATATACCATTTGCTTTTTTAAAGTACAGAGTCTTAAAAGACCCGACAGACAGGTCGAGTCAATGGAAGGATGCTTCAAAAGGAGTGAAAATCTCCCTCTCATGTGAGAGTGCTTAAACTATGCCAAATTAAAGTTTCGAACAGTTTCAGGCAAATGAAATGTAGAGACTGTTGAATAAGACTCTTCTTCTTCCTCTATCCGATTTCTGCTCCCCTCTCTCGACTGTTAACAATAGTTCTCATTTAGATGCGGCAAGTGCTTGAGTTCAGTGAGACTTACGAGGCGGAAAATGAACAAGAGCTACCAATTCAATTGAGGACTCAACTGGGGGCAAAAAGGCCGTGATGGAAGACTGAAAATGTGGCAACGTGGCTCAATGTTACTCACTGACTCACTGACGCACTGACCACGCAGATGGCTGGCAACAAGCAATTCGCACTTAGAACTGTCATCCAACGGAAGGAATTCCACTTTGTACAATTTAATTTTGTACTAAATTAAGCAAAGCACAACTTAAATCAGCCTTTTCTCTAAATTTGTGCAAATGTTTATCCGCCCCAAAGTCCATTCCCCAATTCACAGTGGGTGCTCTTGGGAATCCTTCTCTTCTCTTCTCCTTCTCCTTCTCCTTCTCACTCTCTCACAGATTGCAGGACAGTGGCCATTTACCACATTTACTTGATTCCAAGCAACATTCCCAGTCACTCCATTCGAGAGTCTAGGCTTTTGTCTTAATCAGCTACAAGTCGTAAAAGCAAAGCAAGAAAGATGACAATAAATACTCATACGCCGCGTTGTACACTTGCCGTTCGTTCCACTTGGCACTTGGTGTGAGGAATTAAGCAATAATTGGAATTAAAGACTTATCGACAACTGGCGGGAATCAGTTGAGAATGGCAGATAAAAGGGAGGAAGTCACCACAAACCCCAATGTTGATTTTCTAAATAATTTTTGTGTTTCTCTCGACTTTCAACCACAAGTCAACCAACCACTGACAGACACAAAAGCAGACCTCGTTTTCAATTGCTCCACATATCGGGGAGCAGTCGGCGTACATCTAAATATATATATATACACTGCAAGAAATTTTTAAAATAAATTCTATCTTAAAATTTTTTAAACATATTTAATAAAGTATTGATGCAGTTTGAATTCGAAAAACACATCTAGAGGAAACAATTAAAATTTCAGTTTACGTGTGATTTTTACACCATAGTATTCACATTAGATTGGAACGCAAATTATTATATTTTAATTCAAACAAAAAATGTGTATTTTATAAAAAAGTAATTAAGTATAAAAGTAATATATTGTTAATTAAGAAAAATAGTTCTGTCATAGGCGTGGATAATATCTTTTAGTAGGTAAGGGCTATTTTTATTTTCCGAGTGTATGTTTTTAAGTGACGGTGTGTGTGCCTTCGTTTGCATTTAATTAACGCCTCACAGAGGATGGACTTGCATGGCTGAGCGACTCCCCAGTGACTCCCCACTGACTCCCCACTGACTCCCCAGTGACTGCCCAGGGTCGTTCGGTTGCAGGCGCAATTACAGGAAAGTGGCTTTTGATTTCCGCCTTGTGAGCTCCGTTAACCACACAATCTTGAGTACTCCGAACACTTGTCCAGGAGTCCAGTAGTTATCCTGGAACTCAGAAGTCCAGCACAGTGGGGTACTTATTGCTTATTCACTCAACGTTCATTCACTGCTCAACTCCATTGTAATTCCAGTGCATTGTATTTTGTCTATTGCCATTTACTTGCTTCTCTCTGCTGTCTGCCTTCTACTTTCTGCTTTCTGCTTTCTCCATTGCCTTTTGCTTTAAACAGCTTCAATTTCGTAGTTTATTCGCGAATAATTGCTGGGCAGCACCGTAAACCGATGCCAAAAGAGGGGAGCTTGTAATGAGGGGAAGATACTTGTAGTTACACATACAACTCACTTACTTATTTGTGAATTTTTGCAGCTCGTGTTCGGTTTACTTATTTTAAGGTATGTTTTATTTTTCTGTTCGTTAAATGTTTTTCCTCTAAATCCGTAGGGAGTCACTCGGAGAATTGCCCGTCCAGCCATTCCCAGTAATTGCTTGTCCAACAAATTAATGCGATTATTTTTACGTGGCGAAAATAATCCGTCTGTAAGCTCATTTGACAATTTTACGCGCATTCGCAGCGCAATGCGATTCCACATTAAGTTCATTCGATTCCATGGCGCAGGGTTAAAGAGACGACTCCCTCCTACCCCGTCCTTCCATCCCCTATCCCCTATCCCTCTTCCCCTATCACTGCTCTTTTGCTGTCAGTTCACATCGAAAATAACATTTAATTTACTCCCCAGCCACCGTAAAATACTCGTTCTTTAAAATGCTCCTTGATTCTAGCATCACTTAATTAAGTATGTCGAAGGCGAGAACGGAGAATGTTTTATTTTCTTCACCTTTTAATTGTCTTTAAAAAATTACTTAAATTATCTATTGCTTTAAAATATATTTATAAATTTTAAATCATTTTAAAATAGTCCGATTTTCGTTTAATTACGTAATTATAAAAATGACTTATTTTATCTTATGCCTTTAAATATATTTTTAACTTTAAATCATTAAAAAATTAGTTTGATTTTTAAGTAACTCATAAGAATTTCAAGTGATCATGCAATTATACAAATTAATTAAATTATATAATGCTTTCAAATATATTTTTAAATTTAAATCAATAAATAAGTTTTGGAATTTAATTTTATTTTAATTTCATTTTTAATAGTTTAAGTAAAAGTATATAAAAAGAGGTTTCAATTTTTTTTCGAATAACATTTCTGTGAACACCTTTTTATAAATTAAATACAAGTTGCTTAAATATTAACTATTTCTAATATTAGTATTCATTTTATTGCAAATGCTTAAGGGAATTAATATTTTATTTTAATTATTTGGTATGAACATTTCTATCTTTTCAATAATTAATATGTGAACACGTGAACAAATAGTTGGGTATCACCTCAGGCAATTGAATTGTGAGAGTATGCAAATATTGACATTGACTAACTCGCTAATTCACAAATGTATTCACATGCGAGGACTATTCATCGCCTGCAATCCTTTTGAGCCTAGACAAACATCCTCGGGTAAGTCGGTAGCCAATGTTGAGGAATTAACGTTGAATGAGCTCACGTGTCTCTCCATCTCAAAATCTGAAAATCTCTCGGTCCCTCCGGTGTTTGCAGTTCCGTTTAGAACTGGGTCCCATTGCGACCCCAAAGTGTCCTTTGAGCTTTACGCAGTTCAAATGTGCTTTGGCAACCGTGTCTGACAACGAGACGGAGCATTTTTCGCTATTAATTTGTATAAAAGCAAACATCAGAGATTGACAAGTATACCATACGGAAATGCGAAAATTCGTGATGATGTGACTGATAGACTAAACGACAGTGACAGGGACGGAGATGGAGACAGAGACGAAGACAGAGACGGAGATGGAGACGGATAATGATTGAAAGAACCAATCCCTTGTGAGAAATCAAACACCCGAACACATCAAATAAATACATACTCCTATATTCGTATGTGCACATACATAATTGACGTTGAATTTGAATTCACTTTAATCTTTCCAAAGATTTGTTTTTCTTCTTACTCTCTTAAATTCGCCCTAAGTCACTCAGAGAGAGAGTTTCCCAGTCGTATTTGGTCATGAATCATTTACATTTATGCAACAGACTCGAGTCTACTTGATTATTTGGCTTTACTTCTGTACCTTTCAGCACATCTGTACAGTAGGTCAAGCAATTATTTTGACAAAAAACAAAATTCTCTAACAATTTATTTTCTAAAAAAAATTAGTCTTAATTAAAATCGAGAATAAGTACAATTATTTGCTTTATAATAAAGGAATTGTTTGAAATTAAATATATTTTAAATTGATATGTGCACAGTTTACAATAAAATTAAATAAAATACAATTTTAATTCAAACTGAATAAATACAAAAAAAATTAAAAAGTCATGGAACATTCTTTGTCAAAAGAATTACTTGACATACTGTACATCATGGGGTATTTTCTGTCAAAGGAATCACTGCACATACTGTACGTCATAGGGGATTCTTTGTCAACAGTATTACAGAACATACTGTACGTCATGGGGTGCTCTTTGTCAAAAGAATTACTTGACGTACTAAATCGCAGGTCCTTTTATACAAATTTTACACTGTGCTCCACATAACCAAAATCTTTGACGCAGTCATACATACATATAAATCAAAGAATTCTTTATTCATTAATAACATAAATACCGCCATAAGTTTCTCATTCCCCCCCCCCCCCTGTGGGGTGTCAGTAGCAGCCCCCCTCCCCCTTCATCGACAGCCATGAGTTGACTTCCATTTGATTTGTCTTTTGGGCCTCTTTTGAATTCGTTCGCGGTTTTTGATCAACGTCATCATTTCTCGTTTGGATGATTAATTGAATGAAATTCAATATTCACAATTGAATTGAAAGCTTCGCTGTTGGCAGCTGGCATTTCTCTCTGCCGCCTCTCAGTCGCCATTGTTCAATCCTGAATCCGATTAACTTTATCTCTCCTCCCGCTCCGATTATTATTGTTGTTGTTGTTGCTCAGTTGCCTGTGACTGACTGAGGAAGCAGCAGCGAAAGGATTTAAAATCTCACATTTTTTATACAATATATTTTTAAAACATACATCCGACGGAAATGTGTTCGTTACCCTCGAAAATTTGTAAAAAGCATTTTCTATTCAACTGTTTGTAGTTCGAAACACGATAAAGCCATATTCTGAGCACAGTGTAAGGGTCGCAGGTTGTAGGCGACTCGATTGGATTAATTTCTCGACCGAATGAGCTTTTGTTCACTCACAAAGTTTGGCAAAACAATTGGCAAATCAATTTACTTGCAACTGATGTGTTCTGTTCATTTCCCCCAACTTAATTTCTATCAATTTCTATGTGCCTTGACTTGTAATCACAACACATTCGTCAGTCTATAATTCGGTCTTGATTCTCTGCTGGTATTTGTCTTTCATCAAATGTATAATATATATATATATATTTTAGTACCAGCTCATTAAGGCAGATTGTGATTTACAATTTGTGCTTTTAGGTTGCTAAATATGTTAATGAAGTTTTTATTATTATTTCTACGAAAACACAAAGGTCCAGGATTCGAAAAATGGTGTATAGATCGTATATTATATATAATACTCTATATATTTATTATTATTCTCTTCTACTGCTGTCTTAGTCTGTTAGTTTTTGTTAGAGTTTTTGAAATCCTCCCATCTATGTTGTGTAAAAATTTCAACCTTCTACCTCTTACCGTTTGCACTCCCTGTTGATTGCCAGCAAGCCAGTGAATCAATCAGGACAAAGAGTTCTATATTTTTTAATATTAAATACTTAAAATTTCATTATTCATCAAGTGTCTGCATTAATGTTGGGCTAAATTTTAAAATTTCACTCGTATTTTTACAACATCAATAAAGCCATAAATAATACGACCAATACGTATACGCACTGTTGGCTGGACTGTGAATCATGCCAGACAGCAGCCAAATGATTGGCAATTCGGTAATGATTGCTTCATTGAATTCCGTTGGCAACGAGAGGAAGCGCAACAGGGTTCGAGACTCAGGACTGAGGATTCGTGGAGGAACAGAACAAACATTTGCATGCACAATAAATCAAAACGATGCAATAACTTTTTCGATTATACATCACATATATATTGTATATAAATTTAAACGGCGCTCAGTCATATGGAAAACCATTGAGCCAAAGCGCTGTAAAAATTGTTCAAACAACTTGTTAGCTGAATGTACATAACGTTGCCAAAGACTTGAATGCTTATGTGATTTTATTTTTAAAATCTACAGTATTAACTAAAAATCGCAAATCGACAATATGCTAAAACTGTTTGAATATCAGTGGAATGAGTTGTGTAAGCGTTTGGTAAGACTAAAGGTCAAAATCTAAGCAAAACTGGACAGCTCACTGGCCAATCAGTTTCCGGCTTTTCTACAATATTCTCTACCCCATCCCTTAACAACTCCATCCCCTACGAAAGTCCTTTGCTCATGCTCCACTTTTGCGCAAAAGTCGTAAAATTACAACTGCGCCACTTTTGGCTTTTACGGCCCCATAAATCGAAACAAAAGTGTCGTTTAGCAATCGAAAGTACAGTCAAAAAAAAAAAAAAAAAAAGAAAAAAATAAGGGAAACCAGTTGGGCAGACAAAAGGGAGAAATTCCGAAGGCAATCTCAATCTGTGTGGTGAGTTGGCAGCTGAATGGCGAGTGTCAGGATTTCAGGCTCAAAGCTCACAATTATTTCACTAAAGAAAAAAAAATGCACTTGGACATTATGACATCCGGACAGAAAGAAGGACACTCGGAAATTGCAATCACAGTGCCTCAACTTTCGATACTCAATTCGCAGATATATTTCGGATCTTGGTCGAGTGTAGCATAATTAAATTAAGCCAAAGTCAAACCAAACCACCGAACCACCAACTGAATTGGTATACACACCCGCAGTTCACAGTCCACCATCCACAATCCACAATTGGGTTGGATTGGGGTTTTTTGGTCACAATTCCACCAACACTTAATTACTTTTGATACGTGACAATTTAATCCTTTGATACAGCCTAACCGAAAATCGATGCCCAAAAAGCATTCTACGCCCATAAGACCCTTTGATAAATACCCATTAATTCTTAGTACAATCAAGCAAATATTTCAACATCGCTTTTGTAACATGTTGCAATGAAATAAGTACTTGCAACTTTTAAGCAAATAAATTACATTCCTTTTAAAATTGAAATTCGATTACACAAATTTATTTACTTCTTGAAATTTAATAGTCAGAGAAATTTAAACATTGTTCAACACTTTAATATTGTCATTTCAATATTTGTCATGTTTATTTGAATTTAAGCATTTTAGATAATGTATCTACCCCTTTTCATTCTACTAACTACATCTAATTACTAAACCATGGGATTATCCTAAATATCCAAAACAGATATTAGGTAATTAAGTATTTAAGAGTGTTTTTTGATTTAATTTGTCAACAATTTAACTATGTATTAGTAATTATGTAGAATGATTCACTTAAGAAGCATCCACTATAATATACCCTGAAATCGCTTTTTAAATGAGTGTCCTTTTTGCGGTGTTTACCAACATATATTCACACTTCAAGTGTATGAATCATCAGGTCGTATCCTTATTCTTTCTTCCTCGTCTCCCCTCTTCCCTGTCCAAAGCAGAAACACAATGACGAAGGTCGTCTCTACTACATATATACTATATGGTGGGGTCTTTTCGTTTAATCACTGCGCTATTATTAATCATTCAATTGTATTCCCAAGGCAATTATGTTAATGCGCAGCACATTTTTAATTAACCGAAACACACACACACATTATAAAACCATACAGTCCGTGTGGGTTAATGTGTTTATGGTTGAGTGAGGTGATTGAGGAGCAGGTCGCATATGGAATCCTTTTCCCGTATGGTAAGTAAATTAGGTGCTCAAAAGTCCATTGTTCTAGCTTGATTTTCACAATGGAATAAATTTATTGTCATTGAAATTTGCGAAAATTTCTCAATTTAAATTCAAATTTCAATGATTTCTCATAAACAAAAAAAGTTCGATTTAAAAACGTGTTTTCAACCTTAAAACTGATCAAAAGCACCTAATGAATCTAGTTCAATTTGAAAATATTCAAAATATAATTATATTTTCTCAAATATTTGAATTTTTCATAATTTTTGATAACTTAAATAAATTATCTGAATACCTGGAGAAGTTTTTTTATTTATTTATTTTGACGTCAATGGATTTTTAATTTATAAATTTAAAAATTTTTTGCATGTTTTAAAAATTAAAGGTCAAAAAATATATTATAATTTATTTAAAATGTATAAATTTAAAATTTATGAAGTATTACTTAATGTTTTTTTAATCAAAGTCTGGTTTTTAGTCATGATCAAAACCCCTTTTCAAATCAAAGATCCATAACTTTACATATACAAAATATTACTAAGCAGATTATTTGCATGCAAAAAAAAAACAAATTTGATAAACACGTAGACAACAAGTACTTATAAATCCAAAATAATATAGTAGATATGAGAGGCGGAGTACAAACTCAGTATTCAAATGTGGAAATGATAATTTTGCCGTATCAGCGTCAACTTTTTAAGCGTATTTCTCATAAAAGAGCAAACTTTTCACATAAAAGGTACAGGCCACAACATACTTAAGAATACACTTATCTACACACACACACACACTTAACACACACACACTCCCGCCCACATTTATATACACATTTACATATTTGTGAAAACATAATTGTCTGAGAGTTGGCAAGGACTTGCAATGCCCGTGTCCTTGTCAAGACATTGCAGAGTTCCTTGCCCGTTCCACAGTCTCTAAGTAAATTTTGAAATGCAAATGAATTCCCTTGTCAAATTAATTCCATCCACCCACTTCAACTACCACTTTCACTCTGGTTTTCTCTAACTACTCTGTTTTAGCGGGCATAATTATGCAAGGTCTGTCTGTCTGTCAGTTTGTCTGTCAGTCAGTCAGTTGGTCAGCTCAGTAGGTTTAAAAATAATTCAAACAAATTATTGTTGATTTTGTAATTGGTCAGAGATAATTATAGCATTAAAACTTAACTAGCTGCGGGCAGTATCAGAAATTTGATCAAAATTCACTGATGTATTTGACATATTAATTAATACGCTGAATTTGCTGCTAATTCCGCCCAAAAACATTTGAAAACTGTCGTATCTGCTATTGATAAATCACAAAATCCCATTTAAAACGGTGGAAATTTCAATATTATTTTAAATGTGCTTTCAACCCATAGACAGTGGTCAAATTGCAGAAAAGGGATTGTCTCTAAAAAGAATTTAAAAATTCTATTATTCGTATATAAATTATATTCTCTAATTGGATTAATTGAAAAAATTGCAATGTATGCATTCAAAATTAGTTGGCATAAAAAACAAAGGAAATTTTATAACAGTTAAGAAAATAATATTTTTATTTATTTCTAAATTAAGTAAGGAGTGAAACAAAAATATTGGATTGGTTTTTAATAAATTAGCTTTGCCAGTGCTTAGTATTAAAGTCCGATAACTTTAGCTGCCTTAATAAAATATTCTAAATTCTTAATAGGTTCTCAGAAAAATACGAAATTTTGCCCAAATTTGGCCAGTTGAACCAGTGTGCAAGGCTTGTAGGGAAGGGAAGGAAAGGACTGACTCGGTAACGCATTATGTGAATCAAAGTTCACAAGTTTTCATCCCAGAGCTTCGTCGAAGTACGGAAACTTACACCGGGTGTACCGGACATGTATGCAAAATACGTTTGCATCTAAATTGTAGGAACAGGTGGTGATGGTTGGAGGTGATGGTGAGGATTGGTGATGGTTGGTGATAGTGCCGATAGTGCAGGTGTTGGTGGCATGAAATCTCCGCTATGCTTCATTCCGGTTGCTCAACTTATGGGACAATCGATTTTCGATTATCGTTTCGAACGTTCAAGGAGTAGCTGCAATTGAAAACTGAATGTAAATACGGTACAGGAGCCAAAGTTCTACTACTTTTCCCCCTAAACAAGAACAGAACACAACAAATTGACCGAGAAAACACACTTGAATAGGCAACCCAGAATTCTTTGCCTGTTTCAGTGCAGATAAAGGAAACTGGAAACTGGAACACCCCTTTCTCCACACTCTTCTTCACTACACTCTTACCTTAAGT
Source organism: Drosophila phalerata (assembly GCA_951394115.2). NCBI lineage: Eukaryota > Metazoa > Arthropoda > Insecta > Diptera > Drosophilidae > Drosophila > Drosophila phalerata. Next base: position 33,200,271 of record OX596005.2, on the reverse strand, counting down.
GCAACACTTGCAGAATGAAGAGAAGCACAACAATTGAATGCATTTGATACATTTATTTATGCCTTAAAGTTGCCCGTCTATGCAAATCAAACTTATAAATTCCTAATGCATTTTCAATGTGTATTCAATGCGGCAAGTGATGACAGAAGGGGGCGTGACGAGGGGCGGGGGCGGGGACAATCCTGTTGCCAAAGACCACAAAGGTCGACAATTGGCCAAAGATCAGCAAATGTTTGCATTTCATTCTCGTTTATTGAAAAATATAAACAGGCAAATTAAATTTTAGCTTACAACGCACGTGACTCAAATACCAAGTACTACAAGTTCGAGTTCTGGGTACAAAACAACCCTCAACTATTGAGTTAAAAACAAATGTATGTTTATTGAAGGTATGTGAAAGTTTGTTCATTCCTTTTTTCCTAACAATTTCCATAGCTTAATCAAAACTCAACAAATTTTCAACATTAATTTTATTAATTTAGAGCAATTTAATTCAATTCTAAACTGCATTTTTCAAACTTATTCCCTGCAATTTTTTTAAAATTTTATATTCTCATAACTTTGTCAAATGTCATTCAGTTTTAATAAGCATTGCAATTTTTATTTAATATTTTGGAAACTTTTTACAATAATTGTAATTTGTAGCTAAACATATTTTTGAAAACTTGATCGTCTATTAATAAATTTCTAAATTGTACTATATTGATTCTGCATCAACATTAAGTTAATTTAGGGAATCTATAATATTTTTCACAAATTGTTATTTTTGAAAAACTTTAAGCACTCATCAATTTATAAAATTTGATACAAATATCTTATTAATATGTTTTGAACTTTAAAATATTCAAAATTTAAAATTATTTTTTCAACAAATTTTTGGAAAATTTCCAAGTTTTATAACTTTATCATATTTCTACCCATTTTGATGAAAATTGGTTCGATTAAAGTGAAATAACATTTGCTTTTGGTCAAAGTTACGAATTTAATGATAATTCAAAAACAAGTTGAGTTGGTCTATTTTTCAGTTAATATTTAATGCTGAGCAATTCAGTTCCATCATCAGTAATCACTATTTATAGAAATTCGATAGCAAATTCAACTTGAAAGTAATCGTTTATTTAAAAATAAAAACTGATGATAAGAGAGAAATTCAAACTTACTCGTATAGTTTACAAGGAATGCACCGCATTGAATAAATTATAGTTCACACTATTTGTAGAGTATGATATTCTAAGAGGTTCCTTCTTCATCATCTTCTTGGCCTGACTCCTCACTGCGCATCCTTTTTTTTTTTTGTGCGCTGTTTGAAAATCAGAAGCGTTGTCATTGTCGTTGTGGCCTGCATTTTAATTGCACTTCTTTGGGTTGCAAGGACACTTGTGCCATTTTAATGAGACAAAGTCGGTGAGTACGAGGCGTATACGCAATAATGCGTCAGACTTTGGTATTATCCTTGCCTCTGGGCATGACAACATGGCATTTGCTTTCGGGGTCCTGGCTCAGTCGAGCGAGTATCTCTGCCATGGACGCGCTTTGTGACCTGTTTGTGTCAAATGCAAATAGTCTCTGGTCTTAGTATCCTTTTTGCATTTGGTATGCAAAAGTGACAACAACAACAACAACAACAACGCCAACCAATGACGGTGATGAGATGTGACCTACGCACTTTGTGCGTGCAATAAACTCAAACATTGCAGAGATGCATTCCGATAGCTCGGAAAAACATTGCATGTGACACACATGCATAAATTGTGCGAGTGCGAGTGCATCGAGAAATTTCTGCTTAAATTCATTTTTTTTTTTGGTGACCGTTCTAATTGATAGCTATAGTCAGCCATAGCCAATTCCTTTTCTCGTCTGTTGACCAAATAAATCGGAAATGTGAATAGACCGAACAACGACTGCAATTCAAATGCAAATGATTTGAAAGCAATCTTCAGTGAAGAGAGAAAATATGCAGATCAATAAAAGATATTGGAATAACAGTTCGCAAATATTGCTCAACACTTTGAGCTTGTCTGTTAAATAACAAATATTGTCAAACGCATCAAATAAACAGACATATATGTCTCTTTTAATTATATTTCATTATTCCGCTGTCATTGCTCAATTTACTATCGAAGAAAAGGAATACCTATACATAATACATAGCGTATCTTAAAAACTGCAGAATAACTTTAGAGGTCAAACCATGATCAAAATGACATTTCGCTGCAAAATCGGTTCATTTTTGACAAAGATATGCAAGTTTGAAGTTGATGGAACCTTTGATCTATTAACTTTACAAGTCAAAATTTTTGTTCAAATTTGCATGACTTTTTACAGAAAAATTAAACATCTCAGAATCGTAATTAAATTGTTGTTTTATACTAATAACGATATAAGTAGTTGATTAAAAGTGAAAACATGAGATTTAAAATTTTCAATTTTCAAAATTTCAAAGGGGGGACCCTTAGCATAAAATCGCAATCTGGCTGATATAGTCAAAAAATATAAAATTTTCTAAATGAACAAAATTTGAATGCAAAATAAATTAAGAGGCCAAACCATGTTCAAAATGTCATTCCATTTAAAAATCTATCTATCTTTGAAAAAGTTATGGACGTTTGAAATTTGTCAGAATTTTCATCTATCAACTTTACAAGCCAAATTATTTGTCCAATCTGTCATGATTTTGTACAAGCGAATGATACGTTTTAGAATCAACTTTAAAAGTGTTGGTTTTTATTAAATACGGTATACGAATTTAATCAAAAGTGAAAACTTGAGATTTAAAAATTTAAATTTTCAAAATTTCACAGGGGGACCCTTTGATATTGATATCAGAACCGATATCCAGACTTAAAATATTCTTAAAACGAAATTGAATACATTTAAATGCAGCATGAATTTAGAGGCTAAAATTGAATCAAAATGGCAATGCGTTTTAAATTCAATTCTTTTTTAATCAAGCTATGACTGCTTGAAGTTGGGCTTACTTTTCATCATATATTTCTATTAACTATTTTTACGCTTGTACTAAAGTAATATTTTAAGTAAATATTGCTCAGACACCTTATGTAGTTGTTGGATTTTTATTTTTAATTTTTCCAGGTCAAGTTAAAGTTAGAAAATGAAGTAAACAAATATTGGGAATTTAACAGGCAATGTTGTCATTCTACCATCGCATTTAATAATTATGGTATTCGGATATGCTCAGTTATGAGCTTAACAAGATGTTTCCAAATCAGTCAATTAATCATTTACATCAAACACATTTGCATATTTCGAGTAATGGGCGTAATTTAACTTGAACTCAATTGCATACTTACATATGTACATATATGTACAAATTTATATACATTCAGAATTTACTATACAGACTGTACTCATAAGAGAAATAATTATGTTTCGGAATCATCTGGAGCGTAAATATCCAGCATAGTTTAATGGAATAATGAAGAAGCAGCAGGAGCAACTTCTCCAACTGAGAGAATCAGACTGACAATGGGAAGGAGAATCAAATTGAGAATGAGAATGGGAATGGGAATGAGAATGGGAATGGGAATGAGATTACTTGGCGCCACCGCAAAATTAATAGACATTGATGTTGAGGTCCAAACGCACTCAATTTGATGGCTGCGCCTCCAAAAAGGGGCATGGCAATTTGAAACGCATGTCGCATAAATTTCGAATAATGCGAATAATTCTGGTTGCGTCTTGACGCAATTGCCAAATAAACTAATTTGCTGTAGAAATCAAGTTAGCCATAATGTTGTCGTATCCAATATTAAATCAGTTATGTTTGGCTGAACAATAATAGTCCTCCTACACACACACAAACACACACACAAACACACACACACAATATCATATATAGACAATATAGTAATTGGCAAACCAGCAAAATGTCTATGCGATGTTCCATAAAAATGAACAGAAGTATAAGAAATAATTTTTAAAAATTTCATGTAATAGAATGCGACTTGTAGATACTCTGTTTATTGAAAAAAAAAACAATTGATTTTTACAGTTGCCAAAAATACCAAATATTAGAAAAATTAGAAAATAAAATTGTTTTTCAATTAAAAGAAAAATTTTAAACTAACATTTATTTTCAATTTAAATAATTTTAATAAATTTAAAATTATATTTATATGCAATTAATATTAACTACTTTGTCCAAATAATGTTTAAAAAAGTAGTTAATTATTAAAAGCTCCTAAATTCGTTATCATAAATGAAAAAAAAGATTCTTTAATATTAATATATTTTAAGATGTGGATACCCTTTGTGTTAGAGAGTGGGTATTAAATGGTAGAGTGTGGGCTGAGGATTATATTGCCAATGGTACTGTCACCACTGCTCGTAAAAGTGCCATAAGAAATACGAAAGTCAACTGAAAACGAGCGGTTAAGCGAATCGGAAGCGACCGTCTCATCATTATGAGAGAGAAAATTGTTTTTGAAAACGTAAATCGAGAACAAAATGACAAACTGCCTACGGCTCGATGTGAACTGAACAGAACGCAACAATGGCCCAAATGTGATAGACAAACAGGGCCAAAAACAAGAAGTCGACGCCCAAAAAGAGTCCAACGACCGGAGAAACGGACAGACGGACGGACGGACGGACGGACGGACGGACAGACGGACGGACAGACGGAACGACTGACTGTATAGGTTATTTCGGGGGTGTAATCGTATTTATTTTTGGTCTTTTGGGTTTCAAATGCATTCGACTGAAAAATATCCTTTAAACTTTGTTTCGGTCGCATGGCTGCAAAAGGACAAACATGAAAATAACTTTGAACTTTCATTAGATATAAGTATAGATATTCTTGTCTTCTGTAATATTCACCATAATTTAACAAATATTTTATTTTCATGTGCTCTAAATTATTCATACATACAACAAGTCTTTTATTTAATTTCCCAAGGTGTTTGCCATTGAATGACTACAAGTTGTACTCAGTTGGTGTGAGTACTCGTATTCATATCCTTAAATTTAACATTCGCATTCTCGTTCAATGGCAACGCCAAAGTTCCATTGCCCTCTGGAAACTAATTTGAACAGGAGCACGGAACACGAAATGCATTCATTTTGACAGTTTACAGAATGCGACAATTTTTATTCATTTAATCGCCTTTACATTCACATCTACCTTTACCATTCACCTTTACATTTACCGCAACTCAACTCAACGTCACCTTCTAAGATACCTGTTCCAGCATATACTCTCACACAGTGGCTTTCATATACACTAAGAAAAAAAGTATGTCAACATAAACACGAAAATAATTTCATATAAGATTTGAAAGCACATCAGTATTATTTACTGCTAAATAATACTTATTTTTGAGTTTCTGAAAATTTAAATTTTTAAGTACTATTCAAAAATTCCTATTATAATTTTCTTAAACATTTGAATGCAATACTTTTAGATTTATTACTTTATAATATTAAATTATCTGTTGTCTTAAAATTCTTAAATATAAACTCTAAATTCTATAAACCAACTCTTTAGAGAAAATTAAAGTATAAATCTTAAACAAATTCTACTTAGTAGCTAATTCTTCTAGACTTTTCTAACTTTATATTGTAATATCTTCTACTTTTCTCTGACAACTTATTGCTATATTTAGGAAAATATTTATAAACCTATTTAGTTGTTACTTTCAAACCATTTTTTTTGCTTTTTTTACTATCTTTTCTAAGTAACTATATATATTTATTAGATATATAATGGGATTGGGTTTTTCCGGATTTTCCCTCTGATTAACAACATTTTGATCTACATTTTTCTTTCTATTAATATATGGCTATATTTAAGAAAATATTTATAAACCTATTTAGTTGTTACTTTCAAACCATTTTTTCCCTTATACACTAACTTTTTCAACCACTTTATATTGTATATATATGATAGGATTTAATTTTTTCCAGGTTTTCCCGCAGACTTACTAGTTAGAATCTACATTTTGGTTTCTATTAATAAACTTACACTTTTAAGCTAAAAAGTTTTTATTTTAAGATTAGAAGTATTTTAATTAATTATCTAAATATATGTGGTAAGACTCTTTGTCCTGACCCATTGACTGACTGATCATTGTGGAGGCCAAACCGTAAGACCCAGAAAGCTTAATTTTGTATTAAATATATTTTTACTATCGTTATATATATGAAATTTGTCGATTATTCATAGTTGATAGTAAATATATAAATAAATAATACATTTTTTTCTCAGTGTATAAGAAGGAAAACCACAGAGCTGCCGTCTTGTCTCGCGGTGAAAATTGAAAAGGCAAAGCAAAGCGATTTCATTAAAGCTTTTGAAATATTAAAGCGCATTCAATCGGCCTGTGGGCGTGTGTGTGTGTGTGTGTGTGTGGGTGTATGTGTGTGTGAGCAGAATATGCTACTGTTGCCACACTTCTCCTCTCTCTCTCTCTCTCTCTCTCGCTCTCTTCTTACTGTTCCTCATACACACCTTTAACGTACTCTCAGGCACACGTCAGTTGGAAACGTTGTTTGTTGTTGTTTGTCTGTTTCTTTGTTTGTCCTTTTTATGGCTAGTGTGTGTGTGTGAGTGTGTGTGTGAGTGTGTGTGTGTGTGTGCGTGCGTGTATGGCACATCCTTGTTACCTTTCTTGTTATTTCATTCGTTTTGTTCGCTGTCGCTGGAGCCATCTTTTATTTCATTTTGTCTCTTAAGTGTCAGAGCATGAAACGGACAATATAATTTACATTCAGTATGCAAATGTCCCGCACACACACACACACACACACACACACACATACTGATGGCACACTGATGTGTTATCCTGTGCCATTGCATTCGGAAATGCCAAATATACAATAAAAACCAAAAAGTTTGAATAAGTAATTTCAGTCAAGGAGCAAGTCGCGAAGAAGGCCAAAACTGAATGCCTCTAGATGGTAAAACATCCAGCATCCAACATCCGACATTCAACTTCATTCAGTTCATGCAAAGAGCTGAAAGAGTCTGTGAATAATTCATTTAAATCATTATTTATTATAATTTCATATTAAATATATGTATATGCACAGAACGCAGTAAAACTTTATTGCACTTCTCTGACACAGCAAGATGGATGTATCTGAAGGATGCCATCTTATTAAATGATTTTCTTAAATTTTAAAAATTATTTTTTAAATCAAATTAGCCTTTATAAAGTTATTAAAAGCCAGAGGTAGCAAGTAATAATTAATTAATATATTAAATACGGTCAATGCTCAACTCAAAAACAGAAACAAATAAATCGTATCGGATTTTTTCATAAATACTCATTTAAAATCAATTGCTAAAAATTCGAAAAATCTATATTACTTGATATATATAATAACTCTTATTTGGCAAATAGCCTTAAAATATAAAATTGTATTTGCGAGCTTCGTTTAAAACAATAAAGGAATTTAATATTTAAATTAATTATATTATATGCAGTTTTATAAAATTCTCTGTGCATAATATTTATATGCTATTATTGAAAGCAATTTTAAATATTACAATTGCACTACGCACTCGTTTAAAAAAAACAGACAGAGTTTATTCAAATAAAATTAGCCCTCATATAGTTTACAACAATATATAAGTGCAATATTTAAATTGCGTTTGTAATATAAAATGTAATAAAATTCGCAAACTGTATTTACATAGTTACACATGCATTTTATTGATTTACAAACGACTCTGATGCTCAAATTATTGTAAATATATATAAATATATATTGCATATACAAATGTATTTAAAAAGGGGTTAAATTATAACAAATGGAGGCGATTGTAATAAAAACTGTTTCAATCAACAGAATTTATTAAGAGTCAGTGCAATATATGATATCCTGTGATTTCTCCGCAAATGAGTGAATGATTGAATGAGTAAATGAGTAATTGTGACACTGAGCTACCGGGTTGACGGTCGCAACATGGCAAATATTTGTTTACTGTCAGTTGCCACACTGTTAAAAAAGAAGTTCTAAAATCACGATTTTAATCTCAGAACTCCGATTTTTGCTATAAAAAAATGCGTCGAGAACATAAAATTCTTAATTTAAGAGAACACATCTTGGTTTTAAGAACATTTAAAATAAGATTATTAAATGTTCTTTAAATAAAAATCAAAATATAAAAAAAAATTCAATTATTTTCTTTATAAATATTATTCTAATTTGTTAATAGTGGGGTTCGAACCGCCGCCCACTTGCTTCAAAACGAAAGCAGTGTTTCTAACCAGAGCGCCACGGAGCCAGCATTTATTTCTTAAAAAGTTGTACATTTTTATACCTTCCTAATTTGTATATATTATATTTTGTCTTGGTAATTTTATAAATGTAATTCTAATTTGTTAATAGTGGGGTTCGAACCGCCGTGTCTCTAAGCAGAGCGCCACGAAGCCACCAATTATTTCATATGAAATTGTACAAATTTATACCTTCCTAACAATTTAAGATTTTTATTCTAATATTAAGTTTTTATAATATTTAAGATTAAAAATTAATAATTTGGTCTTAAAACCTAAAGAACCAAATATCTAAGATGTATGTTCTTGATTTTAGAAGCTGGTCTTTTTTTTCAGTGCAGTTGCCAGTCAAAAGTTGCCAGTTGTAATGTTTGTTAGTAGTTTTAAATTTCATTAATTTGCTTTTACGCCCAGTTTGTTTTTGACGAAGCGACACAACGTGGAATGATTCGACAGTGTCAATATTTTGGTGTCGGTTGTTGCACTGTCAATGTGTGCTGTGCAAGTGTGTATGTGTGTAAGTGCAGGACAACCTCAACAACAACAACAACAACAACAACAACATGTTGTAATGGAAAACAAACACAGTGTGCTGCCAACACGATGGCCAACAGCAACTGCTTCGGTTTTAGCCCCAATTTCCCACCCTGTTGCCAGTTTAGCTGCAAAACATCAACAAAAACAAAAACGGGCAATCAGGCAAACAACAAAGCAAAACATCTGCATAGAAGACGACCACTTCTCACCTCACCTCACCTCACCCCACCACACCTCACCCCACCTCACCCCACCAACTAACCCGACCGGATCCGGGCAACAACCACTTCAAACTGCGCCATCGGAGCCATCATCGGGAAAGCAAAACTCAAAAGCAAAATAAGAATTCAAAGATATTTTTCCTCGACCAAATATTTGATACCCTCTATTGATAGCCATCTCTATTGATCGTTCCTACGACAGCTATATGATATAGTTATCCAATTTTAATCCAATTTTTATTATTTCTTTAGATATCTCAAAAAAAAAACAGCACAGTTTTTTATAATAAACTTTAATATTTAGTTGCTTATTCCCAAGGCAGCTGTATGATACAGTATTTACATTTTAATAAAATTTTGTCACGATGTACTATTTTTAAAATATCTTAAACTATCTTAAAAAACAAAATTTTTCTTACCAACGTTTAATTTTTGATTGATACTTCCCAAGGCAGCTATATGATATAGTTGTTCGATTTCAGAAAATTTAGTCAGAGTGTTTGAAATATAACTTAGTGCAGAATCTGCAAGTTTGGTAAAGATATCTCAAAAAATAACGAGGTTTCTCATACTAAAACTTAATTTCGGAATGAGTATTTTATACTAAAGTTGGATTTTTTATTAATTATTCCTATAAATTTGATAAATTTAATATTAGGTACAAATGTGGTAGAGATATCTCAACAAAAAAAAAGTATTTCATAATAAAACATATATTGCCAATGAGTTTTTCGTATTAATGGTGGATTTTTGATTAACTCGTTCTATGACACATATATGATGTTTTAGCCAAATGGCAACTGTTTATTGAATAACATTTGTTCAGATTGTATATGGTAAAAGTAATACACAAAAATCCTCAAACTTTTTAAGTAAGTCTTTATTTCCAACCGATCCTTTCTATGGCATCTATGTGATATGGCTCTCTTATTAATTTCTGAGTTTGGTTCAGATTTTTTTTATTTCATACGCAAACTTCCTTCAATGCATTACAAATATGCTGAGACAATGAAAATACCCTTTGCAAGGGTATACACACAATGGAGGCGCCTCTGGCCAACTGGTGTGGCAACCTCTGGCAAACAGCGACCGCGACCGCAGTTCTTTTTGCGGGAAAATCGACAATGCAAAAAGGAAGAAAGGAAGCGAGAACTGAAAGTCTTGATTCAAAAATTGTTGTTTGCTGTTATTAGTTTCTGTGCCTTGAGACGGTTTTAATTAACGCCGCCAATGCACTGAGTGCCAAACAGTTCAGTGAACAGCTGCCAAGTTCCCGCACTCACTCTCTCTCTCTCTCTCTCTTTCTCCAACTCCCTCTCCTTTCCACTCTTTGGCCCTCTCTTTGTCTAACTGGATGCTCGAGCCGACCAAATCCTTTACGCCTCCTCGCATTCTTGTGCAATTAGTGCGGCCAGCAAGGATAAGATAACCCCGAAAAGTTTCATCTGACAAAGCAAAAACAATCAAGCCACAGGAATCGTCGATGAATCCAGTTTGTGGCACAGTTTCCCCCCCCCCCCCCCCCCGCTCTCCCTCTCTCTCTCTCTTCCTCCATCCAAAACCAGATTTCTCAATCGAAAATCCTTAAGATTCATCCCATCGTGTTGCCCCACAAAGTTCACTATGAAAATCATTGCAGGAATAAATAACTTTAAATTCATTACTCCTTATAAGTTTTTATACCCTTAAATTCGCTAAATATAAAAATCAAGGTTACAAACCGGTTCGGTTCAGGCTTTTAAGCAGTCTGAACCGTAATCAACCGAACACTTGAAATTATTTACTTTGCGAGCCCGAACCTAAACCGAACCGCTTTCTAATATAAAAGGTTCTGTTCGAAAAAAAAATATTTCAATAAATTTTGTGGTTTTCTAATATCACGCAATTATTTGAGACTATGAATTTAAACTATCATCAAAATTTGATATCTTTAAAAAAAAAATTTAATTAGATCAAAATGTAAAGAAAAATTTATAATAATTAAAATATTTTTTTTGTATAATATTGAACCAAGGTATCTAGGTCTATATGAATATGAAAAATAATGAAAATCTAATAATGTTATATAATTTATTTTTAATAAAAATGATTAAAAACTTAAAGCATAAAGAATGAATACGATTTTACATTAACAAATTTAGTAAATAAATGATAAGAACACATATAGATTTATTCAATTATTAATGTATAGTTCTCAATGCTCTTTCCCATTTTAAAAGTTACACAAGCCATAATATTTAAGTTTGTTGAATCAAAGTTTCAGAAAGAATTCAGACAGCTTTAAAAATTCGCACTGATCTAGCAAACTTTAATCCTAAGCCAAACTTAACGAATATACAAATTTAAAAATCTGAAAGTTAGAGTTGAGCTGCAAGTACATTAAAACACAAAAAAAAAATTATGTATTTACAATAGTTTGTTGTGGAAAATGGAAAACTTTGCAACAAGTTGAAGGAAACATTAAAAATGAGTTTGACTTTGCATTTAAATGAAAAATGTTTTGCCAGTGAAAAAGTTGGTTAAGTTTAAAAGAAGCTACAACTCACAAGTAAAGCTTAAGGTTAGAAGACACCTCTCTCTAAACCCCTGATTGAGAATCACCCTCAACTTTCCACCATTTTATAGCTGCGTCAAGGCCACAAAATGGAAACAAAACTCACTTTTTATGATGACTGCGATTACACTCACAATTCATATTTATATTTGTATACATTTGTACATTTATCCTTGTGTGTTTGTATATATATAAATACAAGTAGCCACTAATGTCTTGAGAATCTGAAGATGCTCTTCCAACTGTTTACATTTAATTCGTTTAAATGCACAACATGTTTACTTAAAACAAGTCCCTCTTCTTCTTCTCCTTCTTATATACAAAAGTGTTAGTACTCGTATTTGAACAACCTAAGCACTTCACATTCCTCCCCAGAACTTCAGATCCTTCCTTTTGTCTTGAGAAATTTTGTGGTGTAGAAAAACAATGAAGATTTCAAAAAAACAATTTAATTTTAAATTGTAACTTTAGATTGAAATTTTTATTATTTTACTTCTTTAAAAGTAAATTTTTAAATTCTTTCATAAATATTTTGAATATAGGCGCCTTTTTACTCGTAGCGCGTTCTATAAAGTCAACAGTTGCTAAACATGTTGTGTACATAGCGAATTCCAACAGAGGGCTGAAAAATGTTTTTTAAACTCATCTAAAGTAAAAAAGAATATATGTTTAATAATAGATTTTCAAATTTAAACATCCCTAAATTGATCCTAATATTTAACTTACATCTGTATGTAGGCCGTTAACGTTAATTAAAAAAATAAATAGGGCGACCTCGAGCGAAATTTCTGGACACTATTGACATTTGAGGTGAAAAACTTATGTGCTAATTTAATAGGTATATGTCACAGCTATGCGTTCTTTAGCACTCAACCGTTGCCAAACATGTTGAGTTTATCGGTGACTCACACTAGATGGCGCTAAGTGCCGCTCAAAAATCAATAGATGACGCTCTTTTTTTAAACAATTTAAAAAACGCAAAAATCTTAATAAAAATTAATAAATTTGGTGAAATTTAAAATTTAGAAATTAGACAAAATTAAAATTAACATTTTAATGAAGATTTGAAGTTCGTAAGTCCCCGGGAAGAGAAGATAGGAAATTTAATTCTGAGAAAAAAAAAATTATAACAAAAAATCAAGAAAAATTTAAATAAAAATATGCAATAATTTAAAAAATTCTAGAAAATCAAAAAAAAAAATCGAAAAAAGGTACAAAAATAAAATGTAACCAAATACAAAATCAAGCCAGATAGATTTCTTTTTTTTTCGCCGGCGCCAAAAAAATCAAGCCAGATCGCAAACTTTTTCGGGATGGGCAACCCTCGAGACGCCGTCCCATAAACGGTACTCGATTTACTCGGTACTCGGTACGAGACACTTCCAAACAAGAGAAACAAAATATAAATAATAATAATCTAAACAATAATTAACCTTTTAACAGAAGCGTCAATGGGTTTATAAAACATAAATCACATAATCGACATCCAAACAACCAAGTTGTCTTTGTTGGATGACCAAATAAGAACAGCAACATAAAACAAAAAAAACACAAGGAAAGAACATTTGTGGTCTGAGGCAAATAAACAATCCACAAAACCATGAAGGAGAAATATAGACGATATCGCGAGATACCATACATACTAAATGGTGAGATCTTTCAGATCGAGACGCAGCACGGAGATAATGTCACAGCCCGATCCAATTTTTGTCCTACTTCTCATCTTACGTTTCGCGGCAATATAAACTCCACCTTGAAGTTTTGTAGTTTACCTTCAACTTCTTTAGATTTTAGATGTTCAAGAAAATAAAATATGAATAATATCAAGACTGAAATATCGGCTGATTTGAAGAATAAACTGAATAAACTCTAAAGATTGATACGATTTTTCGAAGTCATAAAATAATTTTTAATATGACTGACAGCAATATTTAAGTATTTTAAAACAAAAACAAATGGGAAAGGCTATATAGTTGAGATCCCTACCCGTTACTTATTTCAATATATATAAAAGTACTTTAAAGAAATAACTACCTAATGAAAACTACTGCATAATTTTAGGAGATTGTATTGAAATTATTACGTTATTAATAACTTTGGTTAGTTAATACTCCCGTTCTACTTGTCCGATCTTGATGCGATTCAGTGAGATTATAGATAGTATTAATAGATAACGTTATTTACTATAAAAACTGTATTATGTAAAAAAACTGGGGGCGGAAAGGGACGTGGCTTAAATTTGAAACAAACTTTATCTGTCCTTTTGTTCACACGGACAGACGGACAGACAGACAGACAGACAGACGGACAGACACACATGGCTATATCGACTCGGCTGTTGATGCGGGTCAAAAATATAGATACTTTATAGGGTCGGAGATGACTCCTTTTCCCTGTTACACACATTCCAAAGAGCACAATATACCCTATTACTTATTTTTAACGGGTATAACAAATGATGGATAAATTCCGCAAAAATGCAATATATTTTCTTATAGTTTAAGTTTCAACATATTTTGATTAAAGTATATTAGAGATGTTAGAGTAAGTTAATGAATTATAGGCCATGTCTGGCCATCGTGTCTGTGATCCACTGTACATACTGGGCCACATTGGTGTAGAGACCCGGCAGACTGATCTCTCCGCAGGATTTGACGCCCATGCTCACAATGCCAAACTCCACCATGCGCAGCTTGTACTCATCCAGGTAGATAGCGGGGGCCTGAAGAGGTCCTCCAGAGTCGCCCTTACACGAGTCCTGCAGGTCGCCGCCTCCCACACACAGCTGAGTCTCGGGGACATCACGTCGATAGGCACGGGAACAGGCGGATCGGGGCTGGATCGGTACACTCGCCTGCAGCAGGACATCCGAGGAGGAGCCATTCTCAGTGGTGCCCCAGCCAGTAACAAAGTAATTGGACAAGGATTCCGCCTGTTGCTTCAGTTCATCCGTGATGGGCAGACAAATGGGCTTGATGTGCTCTACAAATATATATGATGTTATTCATGGAGTTAATGGAATTATTATCAAAAAAATATCTTACTCTCAAAGGTCACGCTGGAGTTCAGACGCAACAGGGCAATGTCATTTGTAATGCGCCTGGAATCGTATTTCTCATGTAGCAGGAACTTCTCTATGGCCACATCCTTGACCGGAGGAGCACACTTCTCTTTGCGTCCCTGTTGTCTGCAATCCCTCTCTGTAGAAATGCGATGCTCTCCCAAACGAATCTCGTAACTAAAATATAATATTCTTGAATTATAAATCTTGTACAAATGCCAATTTCGAATATTTTAGTTAAATAACTAAAAGTTAAATTTTTAAAAATCAAAAGGTAGGAAAATTAGAAAATGTAGGAAAATTAAAAAAATAATGATAAATCGAATTTATTAATATAAGTAAATAAATAAGTATTAAAAAATTAGGGAAAATTTGAAAATTAGAATAAATCCGGTTCGCTTATATAAGAATAGAAGCAAAACGTTGGTGAATTAGAAAATATGGATAAATCTAGTCCACTAATATCAGTAAAAACATTCTTGTAGGTTATTGAATTTTTATAATTTTCACTTCCTAATTTTTACTTCTCGATCTCACAAATACATATATTTTTTGGATTAAA
Source organism: Drosophila phalerata (assembly GCA_951394115.2). Lineage (NCBI taxonomy): Eukaryota > Metazoa > Arthropoda > Insecta > Diptera > Drosophilidae > Drosophila > Drosophila phalerata. The sequence goes on along the minus strand of OX596005.2, from coordinate 33,185,093 downwards.
CTTTTATCCATCCAATTAGTTTTCTATTCTTTTGTCAAATATATTTGTTTTCATAATTTTCATTTATTATTTGATACTTCCAAATTTTGTATCTATTATATATTGTATATATAGTATCTTATATCATTTTCCATGTATTCTAATAGAGGCTGCAAAAATTTAAATTTTATGGCTTTCTAATGTTACGCAATTGAGACTTTGGATTAAAATGAGTCATATTTAAATCTTCAAATAAATTTAAATTATAATCTAAATTTGATTTCTTTAAAAAAAAAATGTAGCTAGATCAAAATTTAGAGAAAAATGTATAATGATTTAAATATTTTTGTTTGTTTGAAATTGAACCAAAGTTCGAACCTTAGAACCGAACCGATTAACAAAATGTTGATTATAATTAGAATTATTTTCAATATATTTGCTTATCAATATAAGTGCACACTTACAGTTGATCCTCTAGTCCGTAAACACAATGGGCAGCAGTCAGTATATAGCCTAAAGAGGATTATTAGATAATGTGGCAATGAATAAATGAGAAGTACACCTACGATTTGAGATGAGAGTTCCGCCGCAGAGGAAACGAGATTGGCCAATGCTCTGATATCGCAACAGGGCCATCCAAGGTCTGGAGGAGAGCTGTACTTCATATCCATTGGCTACACGCTGGCTGAGAATGGTGCCACAAGTGAAGTCACTACTTTTGAATAACTCCATGACTTTGGAGTTGTGCTGAATTTGATCGTTGGCACAGCAAAAGTGTCGCTATAAATCAGAGAGGGGGAACTCCATGAGTTGCATATGGAATATATTAATTCGAAGGGGGAAACTTTTACCACATTGTTAAACTCGCCACAGGCAGCATTCTTTAAATAACTGGCATATTCTGAAGACAGACCCTCTCCGGATTTTTGGGCCTTCAAAAGTTGTTGCTCAATGTTAGAGCAGGAGGAGAATGGCATACATTGACCACTGTCTCCATTTGGGGTATTGCAATCATCGGCGTAGGCTGATTTGGAACGTCAATGCATGCAATTAATATATACGGAAAAACAACATAACAAGTCTAACTCACCTGCTTTAACCGATCTAGCGCCAACTACAACTAGACAGAGGAACGCAACGAGGAAGCAGCAACGAGGCATCTTGAGAATTGTAGAACTTGCGATCTTGAGATTGACTCGATTAATCCGCACTTTTATTAACCTGAACTATCTCAACTGACGCTCCAAGCGCGACTGCGAGAATTCCGCTCCAAACACTCACTTTATACGAGTACTCATGCGAATACACTCAATACAATTCAACTCAACTTGACTCAACTCGATTTAGATTCCAATTTTAATTCTCAGCTTATCTCTCTCGCATTGTTCAGTGGTTTTTACCACTTTTCAAGTAGCTGGGAAACATGTTCTCTCAACTGTTTGACTTTCACTCGGAGGCAATTAATTCAAGTTCTCCAATCATACTTTGGTTCGCGTACATTTTGAATAATTAACAAATATTGCAAATATTTAAAAGTTTGTCTTTTTACTAAAAAAAAAACTGCAAAAAACCCATCAAGTAGAGAGCAATCAAGCTGAAGTTGAAATACCCTACAAGCTATGCATTTCATTAAATATGCACATGTTTAATTTTATTTTGCAAAAATATTGGTTTAACACAATGCATCTCATTAGCAATTTTATGTTTGAAGCTTGCTCTAAAAGATAAAAACTACAATAAAATAAAAAATAAAATGTAGCTATTTTATATGAGACATGTTTTTAAAAATCTCCAACAGCCCAAAAAACAGTTTTGTTTGTAACTAAAATTAAACTAATGCTTTCAAACTTCAACAAGTTTTGAAACAATTTAAAGTTTTTTGAAAAAAAAAATTACAATGAAATTAATTTTATCATACATTTTTTGAAATGTCCGAAAAATGAATCTCAGACATTTTAGGAACACCGACATTTACTTCGATTGATTATAACAGTTGCCATAAAAATCTCTAAAGATTTGTGGAATACACCTGTATATATTTTTTTCGTTGTCAAAACAATTACTTCTCCCACTGTATATGCATGTTATTTTTATTATAAACTATTCAAGACTTCGCAAATTAGGAAATTTATAATTATCCAATTGAAATCCAGTTTATAAGCCTAGATAACACATTTTAGTAAGCAACCAGCCAGAAGTTTCAATACCCTTCATTTAAATGGTTAAAATACATGAATATTCTTTATTTTTAAATAGTTTATTATGTTTATAATATTCGTGTATAGTCCACATTTGCTTATATGCAATTCTTTGCATATTATTCATACGACATGTTGGCATAAACTTGAAATTATTTTAATACTGATCAAAAGAAAACGATGTTGAATACATACCCAACATAGAATGTAAAGAGTAAAAAATGTTTTGAAAATTGATAGAGCATATTTAAAACTATCGAGAAAGTAGAAAACTCGTTCCTATCATACTCTGATTTTGATGGAACCACGTCAGTTTGTCAGTTTTTCTCACCGCCAAGTGCAAAGGCGACACAATTGAAATAATAACCATTATTTTGTGTATTTTTATTGTTTATCGCACATTAGCTGAACAATTGTACAATTTATCTATATATCTGGCATTTAGGTTTCTATAAGTATTAACTACTCATATACGATAAATTAAAATTGACTTTTGTAACAATATAAATTATTATATTATAAAACAAGGCTATTAAATGGCTATTTAATAAATATCAGACATGGATCAACAACAAACATAATAATTACTATAGACATATATACATAAATACATAGACATATGTATGTGTATATACGCTATACTCTCGCATATGTGAATTAAATTAAAACTTAAGCTGTTAACTTTTAGTTTAGAGTTTAGAGTAAATAATTAAGGTCAACGGCTGCTCTTGGATTTAACTTTCATTTAAGGATGGGCAGGCAGGCAGTATCTCTCCGATCTGCTGTCTATATAGTATTTGCCAATGGTTTATTTGCGGTCGGTGTGGGTTGAATTATTTAAATGATTTCTTCGTTTTCTTCTACATGTCAACGAAAGGGAAATAGCAAGAGATCAATATCAATCAATTGTTAAACTTAAAATTGTACTTTAGAAGAGATTTAAAAGCATTTATCAATCAGGCAAGTGTCGCGCTTAATGCCGCATTCAGTTGGTTAGTAACACTAGCGTTGATATAGGTACAGATAGATAATTAGAATAAGCGAGAGAGTTTAAGCAAGAGATAGAATGAGAGGTAGATAGTGGGAAATTAATACCAGCAAGCCAATTTTAACTTAGTTTACATTCAACAAATTATAGGAAAAACCAATAACAAAGCATAGTAATAGAACAATAGTTGTGAGATACGATTTAAATGGATAGACATAGTCGTTATCGATCACATAACAATTATAACATGATAATTTATATAGATATAATACTAAATGAACATATCGAAAATACATAGAATTAATCATCGCACACGTTGTTTCGTCAGCTCGAATCTATGACTAACAATTATTTTGAGTAATATCATCAATTAGAGCTGGAAATGCCCAAAGCCTCTGGATCATCAGATTTGTAACTTGATCTTAAACTTGACAATTTTGTAACAGATGACGTGGCGAATCGAGTCATAAGAATATATATATATAGAGATATAGTATAAACCGTTGCAGCCGTGAGAAGTAGAAGTAACTAGGCCTATGCTTGGTTAGTGTGTAGTGGGTGTGTAGTGCTGATGGTGATCGGTGATCGGTAGTAGTAGTGGGTTGTTAGAATGCATAACAAAGGTGCCATCAATCGAACTGAACACGCTTGAATTATTTAATTGCGGCAATTAGCGGACTCTCTTCACCTAAAAAAAATGGGAAAGAGAAAGAAAAAGAAAAACGTTAATCACTTTTTTTTCCATAGAGTTTGGTGGGCACTGAATCACGAGTCTTAATGAAGGGCATGCGGGGCCAGGTCCAAGTCACAGGCATCGAGCACTCATAGTTAAAGTTGTACAATTGATCCTCCAGCCATTTGCGCTTATCCTGCGGCTCTGGGTATGTGGATGCCAATCCTAAGATGTCGAGAAATATTTCATTATAAAAGTGGTATTCAATTTTACAATAATTATTCTTAAGCATTTTCAATCAATTTAAAACAGAAGAAAGTTTACTAGTTCAAATATATATTGATTTTTACCCTTGTCATATGCACACTTGGTCACACCAATGGCAATATTCATGGAGACATCACGAATGCTCTGCAGGGGAGGATACAATGAACCACGCTCAATGTCAGTAGGTTCCACAAAGTTGGCCAACTCCTGGGCGGCTATCAGGAACATATCATCGGGTATGTGATGTGTGCCTGTGCAAATCACGCCCAGACCGACGCCAGGGAAAATATAGGCATTATTGCCCTGACCCGGATAGTATGTCTTGTCGCCCACGGTAACCGGTGGGAAGGGCGAGCCAGATGAGAAGATGACGCGTGCCTAAATCCAGAAGAAATAGAGAAATAATTATTAAAGACACTGTCCAAGAATTTGAAATAGCATCCACTCACATCTGTATTATGATAAGCCTCCTCGGCAGTACACTCCGCCTTGCTGGTTGGATTCGAGAGAGCAAAAATGATGGGCCTGTCATTATTGTCCGCCATGGTACGCAGAATCTTGGGAGTAAAGAGACCCGCGCAGGCCGAAGCGCCAATGAGAACCTGTGGGATAAAGATTAAAGCAGATTAAAAATGTGGAAGTTATCGAGGTAACCGCTGTCATAAGTTTAGAAGCTAAAATTGATATGTTACAATCATTTACAAATTTTGATTTCAATATATGATTTTGCGAATATTGTTTTTGAAAATAGTTCTTTCGTTTAATCTTCATTTTAATATGGCAAAATAAAAATTTAATTTAATTTTTTGATTGAAAGTCATAATGAAATGCCTATTCTTAATATTTTCAATGAAACCCGTAAATAATGATTTAAATTTATAGTTATAAATAAACATATAAGAGTTATTCCGTAACTTTTAATTTAAGCAGCATAAATAAATGTTAAATTCATATATCTTTTCAAAACAAGTATTATTTGTCTAACTAAAAAGAATCCAGTTATAATAGAATCCACAAATTTTTAAAATAAAAAAGTTATTTAAAAAAATCACATATTAATGTCTAATTTACAATATTTCTTGTTTGTAAAAAAAAAAAAAAAATTATGATACATTTTTTTAATACATATCAAAAATATAATTAAAAATAAAAACGTACAGGTTTTAATGTCTGGCAATTTAAAAGTACAAATAAAAATAAGAAAACAAAAATAGTATAGTATAAATTATAATTAGAATAGGAGCTTTGGTATAACATATTTGTCAGATATATTTATTTAGTTATCATTTGGTTATATATATACAATACTTGACTTACACTTGGCTTAACGGTCGCCACAATCTGCTCCAGATCCTGCATGGGTTCAATGTCCTTGGCGTAGTTGACCTTGTGGCCTTCCAAGCTGCCCACCTTTCGTGTTTTGGTCAAGAGACCATCGATATCCACCATGAATATTCTGCTATAAGCCTCATCGATGGGAACACCTTAATTTAGAAATATATAGTTCTATTATTCTTTATTTATTTGTTAGTAAATAAATACCTTCGGCAACCATGCCCTTCACCACGAGATCAGCAATGCCAATGGCCGCTTCGCCGGCGCCGGCAAAGAGGAAAGTGTAATCCTTGAAGGACTTTCCAGTGATGCGTTTCGAGGCATACAATCCTGCGACTGCGACGGCAGCTGTGCCCTGAATATCATCGTTGAAGGTGCAGTATGTGTTGCGGTATTTGTCCAAAAATCTAAATGCATTGTGATTGCCAAAGTCCTCGAATTGGATGAGTGTATTCTGGCCATAACGCTTCACAACTGCCTCCATGAACTCATCAATGAAATCGTCATATTCGCGACCCACAACACGCTTCTGTCGCAGACCCACATAGAGAGGATCCTCCAAAAGATCAATGTTATTGGTGCCCACATCCACCACAATGGGCAGACACTGATGTGGCTTAATGCCAGCCAATGCCGTATACAGAGCCAGTTTTCCGACTGGGATACCCATGCCACAAGCACCCAAATCACCGAGACCCAGAATACGCTCTCCGTCCGTCACGCAGATCGCTCGGACATTCGGCTCTGGCCAGTTCTTCATGACATCAAAGATGTGACCACGATCATTAAAGGTGACAAAGAGACCATGAGGACGCCTGTAGATTAATCCAAAACGTTGACAGGCCAAACCAACTGTTGGCGTATAAACAATCGGCATCAGATCCTCAATGTTCTCGGAGAGAAAACGGAAAAACAGACGCTCGTTGCGATCGTGCAAATCACTCAGATACAGATACTTATTGAGTGGTTCCGTATAACGATTAACCGCGATCTTGCACAGCTGCAACTGTTCCTCCTGGGTCTTGAAGCGTGCGGGCTGCAAACCGTGTATACCCAACACCTGACGCTCCTCGAGGGTAAAGGCCAAGCCCTGAAGGGAAAAGATGCATAACAAAAATTACATGACTATTGATTCTCTATAAGAATATTAAATGTTTAAGTGAAAAATTGAGATTTAAAATTTTATGTTTGCAAAATTTCAAAGGGGGGACCCTTAGCTTTAAAATCGGATTCTGGCTGGAGTAGTCGAAAAAATAAATAAATTTTATAAATGAACAATATTTGAATGCCAAATGAATTAAGAATAATAATAATCAAAATGACATTCCGCTCCTAAACCGGACTAGTTTTAACAAAGTTATGGTAGTTTAAAGTTGATCAGACCTTTGACCTAGCAACTTTACAAGTCAATATTTTTGTTGGATTTGCAATGATTTTTTACAGAAAAATTTAAGTTCTAGAAATCAAGTCTAAAGTGTAGTTTTTACTAATAACGATATAAGCAGTAGATAAAAAGTAAAAACTTGAGATGTAAAATTTTGAATTTTCCAAATTCTAAAGGGGGGACCCTTAGCTTTAAATTAATACCCAGATATTGAGGGAAAAAATTGGTTCAACAATAAACTTTAAATTTGTATGCAGAATGAATTAATGGAAAAATATTTGCTCAAAATGGTATTCCGTTTGAAAATCTGAGAAGTTTTGATAAAGATATGATAAATTTATTACAAAGAGAGAGATTTAAAAAAGAAATGAAGGCTACTATCGCTAATGTTAATAAACCAGATTTCTTGAAAGTTTTTCTATAAATGTTTTCTACATATTTGTATTCGAATTTTGTTTAATCCTCAATCCTCTTTAGTAGTTTAACTTTCTTCTCGGTTCCCAAGGATAATAGTTGGAATATAACTCACCTTATTCAATCGCGGATCGCGAATGTGATCGATGCCGCGAACCTGAGAGGGACAGATGATGTCGCCGACAACCTCATGATATCCACGAGCATCGCACAGCGCCAGCGCCGATGTTGTTGCTTTTGTTGTTGTTGGTGTTGTTGCTGCAGTTCCACTCCGGTACAATTTACCGATATTGCCACACAAACTGCAAGAGGTAAAATTAAGTCTGTTATATACAATTGTGGCAATTGAGTCAGTCGCTGATCCCTCAAAACATACAACATACTATATACTATATACGATATACGACATATGACATACGACATAACATGCGACTGTCAAAGCAAAGCCAAGTCCAAGGCCAGCGTCAGCTGCTTTTTATACCCTTTACTTTAAGAGTTATAAGGTGGTATTAAGTTATTTGCAAGGGAAATATGCGTAAAAGGCAGAAAGACCCGACTAAGTAACTATTCTTAGGATAATCTTCACCCGTAACAACAATCCAGTTGAAATATCTCAACAAAATATATATAAAAATATATTTAGTTTTTTGTTTTTTAGTTTTAAAAGTTTGATATGCGCAATTGTTATATTTAATTTTAATAGTAAAGATAGGGATGATTTAAAAAAAAAACTGAATACCTCTCTGTACTTTACATAAGTATGTGTTATAAAAAAAAAGCAAAATTAAAGGAAAAGTTTATTTTATTTCCAAATATTTGAAAAATAAACATTACTTGTTTTTTCAACAAAAATTTGCTTAGTTATTTAATAAATACAGTGTCTTTCACAGTCGAGCCCAACCGACTGTAGTGTTTTTACTAAAGGTAGAGTTTATCCTATTTCTTAGTTAATTAATAAATACAGGGTCTGTCACAGTCGAGCACTCCCCACTGTAGTGTTTTTACTAGTTGTTTATCACACAGCTGGAACCTTTGGCGGGAATAGGGGGATGAGGGGCCCGCTCAACTAAGCTCAACAACCGCATTATTTACTATGGAGGCACGATAAGATTCATATTCCGATTCCGATTACGATTCCGATTCGGAGCATGACGACAAATCTTGCTGATGATTTTTGCATAATTAATGCTAATTGTAGGTGCCTTGTGACTAATTTTCTGTTTGTTAGCGATTCATTGATAGAACCCATTCCCTATCACACATTTATGGGATTATATATATGGTCACATAACAAATTTCCAAAGTGCTATCAAGAAACTCGTTAGTGACGCGTTTTTTTTATTTTGACCCACGCGCTTATGACGTGTTTGCTACCCTATAAAATGTGTGTGTACACACTTCTGGTTGCTAATTTTTGGGGGAGTGTAGAGGGGGCGACTGAAATGGGGAGTGGGGTAACTTGGTATCATTATCACCATTCGTCATTTTGTTGCCGTTTGTAAAAAAAAAAAAAAAATTATGCCAGAAGTGCTCACATGAGCTTAAAGTGCTTCAAATATTTCGTATATGTGCAATAAATGTACATATGTATATATATATACTATATCTAATCACGCATACAAATGCAAATTGCGTGTCGTAAATAATTCCGTATCTATTACTATGTTTACACGACAAATACTTGACGAGAAATTGTAAATATCGCGATATTCGAGTTAAACAAATAAATATTTGTACTTTTCCATCATTGACACACATTCTTTTTTATAATTACAATGCATTAATGTATCTGGAACTGCAATTTTTCTATCTAAAAAAAACCAAAGTGTGGGATAAACACTTAAATTTCTGTACTTTCCATTATTATTGAAATTAATTTGTAGTAACAAATTGCCTGTAATTACAAATGTATGTTTGTGATAATATGAATTAAACTACATATTTAATAAAATGTACCTTTTCCTACTTTATTTAAAATACAAATACATTATTTGAAATGTTCTAAAATTTTATAATTTTCCATTTGTAATGCAACTTTTTTTAAAAAAATACAAGAAGAAGTTCATTGAATTATTTATGTTTTTAGTGATATTCGTTTCCAATTATCATAAAATGGGGTAAGTAATTAAATATTTGCACTTTATAATAATTGAAATATATATATTTTGTATTGTAAGTAGAAGAAATATTGCCCTGATATATTTATAAATGCATTTCTGGCGAAATTAGAATATAATATAAAAATATACAATCAAGGTTTCTGCATAAACATTGTATAAGCATTCGCATATAATTACAACGATTATTATATATGACATCACAACATGATATCGTGAGTACAAATTTTCTGTGTAACGGCAAATTAATAACGTACAGTGGCTGTCAGCTTTTTTGAACCACTACATATTTAACTATAATTTGTTTTTCTAGCTTTATTCAATTATAATATATATAAAATAAGTTAAATACAAATATTTAGTTTAGGTAAAAACTATCCAAAAATGATCTACATTTTATTTATTCCTATTTTCCATTGTAAGATAAATAAACAAAAGTTTTAATATGATAGAGTAGTGGGTCAAATAAGCTGAGAGTCACTGTACTTACGAGTTTGTAAGTGTATACACATGACATAATTATATATGTAGGTATGAAAAGTATCTGAAAGTCATGAAACCTTTGCTAAATAGAAGTCAATGTACTCGGATGTGTTATGCCTAGATGTGTAGATTTTGGAATGTGGCGCAACTAACGGACGAATGAAGAATGAAGAGCGAAGACCGAAGAAAGAGACGGAGGAGGAGAACAAGATCGAGAGAGAAGTGATGAAGCTGCAGAGCAAAAAAAAAACAATAAAAACTTTTGAACTTGGCAACGAAAATGAAAAATAAAACACTTACAAAAAAAAGGCAATAACAATAAACAAAATAATAGCACACGTTTTTGTTATTGTAAATACAAACATATATACATACAGTATAGTCAATACATCTGACTTTTTTGGTTTATAATTTTAGAATTTGGCACAAGAAAAAGTTTCTCTCTCACATTCAAATATAATCGCAGACAGTGTCCATGTCCATGAACATGAAGGTGTCTTTCATTTTCAGAGTCAAATGAAATGCGTTGGCGTTCAAGCAAAAGCACATACAGTGTGTCAAATAAGTTTTTTCACAAAGTTAAAAGCTCTAAAAAAATGTTAAAATCAAGCATTTAAATATCATTATTTATTTCCAATAAATTATGCTAAGCAAAAATAAAAAAATTTAAAATAAAGAAAATAAATGTTTTTCTTTTTTTGAAAATTTCTAGTTTAAGACAATTGAGCCTTTGACTCTATAAATTTTTAAAGTCCTGGTCCTAACAAGAGTTTTGATAACAATTTTGTCAGGAACTGACTAAAAACTATTAAGATATGCGGGTAGTCACATGTTTTATATTTAAAAAAAATATATATATATATGTATATCCAAAAAGCGAGGAAAAAAAGTTTTCTGACAAAAACAAAAATCTGCACTTTTTCTCTCTTGGAAAATATATATTTTTTGCTATAGATATTTATTTAAACTCTTATTTTATTATTCTGATATACATATTTCCTGTTCTAAGAACAAGTTGAAAAAAAATAGATAAATAAAAAACATATTAGAAATTTTAAATTGTCAAAACACTTTCTTGTGACTAACTTTACTATAAATATTGAATCTATATCATTGAATTTAGTTATTTAAGAAATATAAACACAAATATGAGCATTTTCATTTTGTGAGAACACTTTCAAGACTATCTATAATATACATATACATATACAATATGTAAGTTTGTTTGTAGTAATTATTTATGTATTGATTTTTCAGCTGTTTTTGTTTAGTTCAGTTTTCCAATTGCTTATTGTTTATTTAATTACAAACGGGGGAGGAGAAGGAGAAAAAGAGATCAGCACTTATGCAATGAGAGAAGAGGAAGTGAACTAATCAAAGGAAGCAGCTGTTAAAGGAAGACGAAGCAGAGGAACAAGCGAAAAGCAGAAAACTTAGGTCAATGCCAAAAACATGTGCGAATTTCGCTGCCCCTTTTTTTTACCAACACTAACAAAGGGACGGGATATGTGTACATGTGTGAGAGTGAGTGAGTGAGTGAGTATATGTGTGTGTGTGTGTATTTAGTGCCAATGAAAATGAAAGCTCTGCGCAGGCAACATTGGAACAGGAGCAAGGGGGAGAGCACTATAAAGCAGAAGAGGCAGATAGACTAGGTCACTGGCAAAAACAGCTGGGACGCCAAAGGTGTGTATGAGAGCAAGAGAGATGGACAATTGAGAATTGAGAACTGAGAATTGCATAATATCCGTCAATTTGCACATGTACGAAAATAGTTGCAAGCAGTGCAGAATTCCTTTTTTTTTGCCAACTCTCATATTAATGATCATTCACATAATTATATATATGTGCATTATGCACTCACCTGGGTCTTGAAAACATTGCGAGTTTGTGTTTTTTTTAAATTGCTTTTGTTGCTGTTAACTGTTTAAAATTTTTTTGCTTTTGTTTGACACTTATCACTAATGTATTTTAATACTTTATGGTTAATGCCAAGAAACACACGACAATAACGACCAAACACCCTTAAGATTTCCCCCAATAAACAAAACTGAATATTGAACGCGTCGCGGGAAATTACAACGTCGCGAAGCCGTCGGCGAATGAAGAACGAATGCCGATGAACGAATGCCGAATGCTGAATGCGAATAAAACGAATGACGAAACTTGCGCGCGTCTGTGATTTGAAGCGGTGTTGGTTAATGCGCACGGAATGCAGTGTTGCCAGACTGAGTAATTTAGATTAGCGCCAGGCGAGAGTCTATCGACCCACCGCCACAATCAGTCGTACAATCGGACCTAAAAATGCTCAGATGGCGCGCAATTAAAATACCAAATTAAAATTAATTAACAGTTCTTTAATTTTGACCACACAACTATAATTCAAAATTATATCAAATAAATATGATCATGACCTTAATAAAAGTATAACGCATAATAAATAAATTAAGCTTGGCATTTTTTACTTTATTTTAACTTTTGCTTTCAGTTTATGATATTATATTACGTGGACTGCATTTATTATAATGAAAATAATATTATTAAGGATAAGCATATCTGGTGATCCATTGCCAATATAGCTCTGCATGGAAACATTATCCCCCAAGTCCAGATTGACATCAGAACTCTCCGAAATAATCGATTCAAATGTGTATAAAGCTCGAAATCCATTGGCGACAAAACGATCGTTTGAATAAAACGTGACACGAAAGAAATGTCTGTCGGAACGCACTTCAAAGTCCGATAACTTTCCACAATGTCGACTGTACTTCCGATCGGTGGTCATGAAATTGGAGAATTCCACATAATCACTGGCAGTTTGGTGGTCACAACTGAGAAACCAAAGATTGTTAGGATTATAAAAATAAATAAATAATATATGTATGTGTGGGAACTTACGTGCCGATGCCTTCGATATCAAAGTACGTAAATCTGAGAACTATGCGCTCGTCGTAACCGTAAAAGTAATAATTACACACCACATTCTCTAGATAATATCCGGGAAAGTTGGGAGAGTGAAATAGGCCGCTAATCCGTTCGCTGCTGTTGTAAATAAATGTACATTCTTCTCCCTGTTGCACTCCCGACGTGATACCAAAGTCTGCATAAAGAAAGATTTATTGATTCAATTTAGGGATCGATTTAAAAAAAGAATTTCATAAATATTATAGGAATTAATAAGAATCACAGATATTTAATATACTTTATTTGGAAAGAAATGATTCAATTTGATTCAAATTTTACTGTAGGAAGTACAAAGAAGACTGCAATCCGGTTCTCAATCGAACAAGCATCGGTGGTTCAGTGGTAGAATGCTCGCCTGCCACGCGGGCGGCCCGGGTTCGATTCCCGGCCGATGCAAAATTACTTTTTTTTTATTTTCTAAATTACTAAATAAGAAATGTAAAAATCCATTTAATAATGGTATTTATTTGTATAGGATAAGTTTAGCAAACTCATTTAATGCCAATTAAATAGTTTTTCACTAGCACTACCTTTTTTAATGCTAGTGAAATGACGATTTCATTAAATAAGTAGTTAATTAGGAACAACTCTGCCCAAGGTCATGTTTATTGTCGAATTGACACTTTCTAAATTTTAATAAAATTCGATTTTTTTTTATAACAAATTTATTTTGGTCTAAAATTTACAAAACATATTTCTAAAATTTAAACTTTAAGTCGTCAAATGGAAATGAAACAATAATAAGACTTTAAGCCAGGCATGCCCAAACCCAGCATACGGCTGGGCACGTACCAATACTCACAAAAAAAAAAAAAAACAAATACATACATTGAATCGATCAGTTTTTTTGTTGCACTGAAAAAAGGTGGGCTTACATTTTCAATAGCGCGAATATAAGTAAAAGTAAAACAAAAAAAGATTTCTTTCAGTGCAAGCTCGCCGTCAAGGCAACAACAAATTACATTCGGATTAACGGCGCTTCGCTCGCGCAACAACAAAGTTTATGAGAATAAGAGCGCAAGACAAAAACAAATCGTTGAAATTGTTGTTGGTCACTTTGCTCGCTAGTGCAGCGACCAATAGAAAGAAGAGAGAAGGTTCTACGCAGTACATACACACTTAATTGTTTGCATGTATTGGTGTTTTGTATGCTTGGTATCGATCATGTATACCAGTGATGCCCAAGCCATTGCCATTAAGCTCATTTTGTTTTTGTAATTGCTCTTGCTATAGGAAAGCAATTGCTTTACCGTTCACTCGTTAATCCGAATGTAAATTGTTGTTGCCTTTTCGCGAGCTTGCACTGAAAGAAACCTTTTGTTTGTTTTAGAGTTACTTATGTTCGCCCTGTTGAAAATGTAAGCAAACTTTTTTTCAGTGCAACAAATAAACTGATCGCTTCAATGTATTTTTGATTTTATTTGTGCGTATTGGTGATTTGCTCTGCCATAAGCAGCATTTGGGCACCCCTGATGTATACGATCGTCGTTTTCCTATCTTTTGGGCAAATGCAGAAACAAAACGTACCCCGTGGGCATCGGGCTGGGCATGCCTGAACCTGGTTAAACCGGTTCAGTTCGGAATTTTATGCAGCCTGAACCGGATTATGAACCATACCCTGAAAATTATTTACTTTGCGAACCCGAACCTAAACCGAACCGCTTTCTAAAATAAAAGGTTCGGTTTGAAAAAAAAAAATAATAACATAAATTTTATGGTTTTAAAATATTACGCAATTATTTGAGACTTTGGATTAAAATAAGTCTTTTTTAAATCTTCAAATAAATTTAAATTATCATCAAAATTTGATTTCTTAAAAACAATTTATTTAGATCAAAATATAGAGAAAAATGTATAACAATAAAAATATTATTAGACCCCGTACTTAAAAAAAGTACAGGGGTCTATTGGGTTTGTTTTAACGAAAATGTGCGTAACAGGCAGAAGGAGGCGTGGCAGACCCCATAAAGTATATATATTCTTGATCAGCATCAATAGCCGAGTCGATATAGCAATGTCCGTCTGTCCGTCTGTCCGTCTGTCTGTATGAACACCTAGATCTCAGAGACTATAAGAGCTAGAGCCACCAAACTTGGTATGTAGGTTCGCCTATATTGCAAGCAGGTCAAGTTTGTTTCAAAATTTGGCCACGCCCCCTTTATCGCCCACAAATCGAAAACAAAAATTTCATATCCAAATTATAAGAACAATTTAAAAGCTAGTGACACCAAACTTAGTATGTAGGTTCCTCTACATTGCAGGCATACTAAGTCCATTTCTTTTTTGAATCGGACCACTATATCATATAGCGCCCATCGGAACAATCGGTCGAAAATAAAGTTTTAGTATGGAAAACTTTTTTGTTTTATGAGATATCTCAACCAAACTGATACAATATGCATAAGATTTAGTTTTATATATCCTGTCCAAAGTTGGTTCAAATCGGACCACTATATCATATAGCGCCCATAGGAACAATCGGTCGACAATCAAGTTTTAGTATGAAAAACTTTTTTGTTTTATGAGATATCTCAACCAAACTGATAGAATATGCATAAGATTTAGTTTTATATATCCTGTCCAAAGTTGGTTCAAATCGGACCACTATATCATATAGCGCCCATAGGAACAATCGGTCGACAATCAAGTTTTAGTATGAAAAACTTTTTTATTTTATGAGATATCTCAACCAAACTGATACAATATGCATAAGATTTAGTTTTATATATCCTGTCCAAAGTTGGTTCAAATCGGACCACTATACATAGCTATCATATAGCTGCCATGGGACCGATCGGGCGAAAATCAAGTCTTAGTAAGAAAAACTTTTTTGTTTTATGAGATATCTCAACCAATCTAATACAGTATGCAAATAACTTGGTTTTATATTGCCTGTCCGAAGTTGGCTTAAATCGGACCACTATATCATATAGCTTCCATAGGACCGATCAGCCGAATATCAAGTCTTAGTATGAAAAACTTTTTTGTTTTATGAGATATCTCAACTAAACTATTACAGTATGCTTGGTTTTATATATCATGACCGATGTAAGTTCAAATCGGACAACTATATCATATAGCTGTCATTGAAAAAAGTAGTCGAAAATGTATTACAACGCTCTGCAACAGCAACAAGCGGCCAAATTATTATTTTAATTTTTGTAGTCTTTTCTATTTCCATAGTAAGTACGGGGTCTCCGACAGTCGAGTATGCTCGACTGTAGCACCGCGAGCGAAGCGAGCGGGGGGTTGGCGAGCGAAGCGAGCAGGGGGCGGAGCCCCCTAGTTTTGTATGAAATTGAACCACAGTTCGAACCCAAACCTTGGGTTCAGGGCGTATTTAAACCAATTTTCTTTTTTCCAGGATTTAGACTTAAAATTACTCGTGACTTACTTGTGAGAAACTTGTACTCTGCACGAAATCCGTAGTACTGCACCTTGTTGGTCATCTTGGGCGGATATCTGCCCACGAACTGGAGTTGCATCCGTTGATCGCTGGACATCAGAGGTTTGGGCAGAAAGGCACCGCATAACAGTTCTTGAGTATTGTATTTACCCCGTACCTCTTCCAGCACGTGGAGTGCATCCTGCTCCACACACAGACTGGAATTCTCCCGTTCCGTTGGAATATTGAAATCATGAAACCGAATTTGAATTCGTTCGGGTTTTTGCGCTTCAAATTCATAACGGCACTGCACGACAACTGCCGAGTCGACATTTTTATTTATCGATGCACCGATAAACGAGCCCAACAACTGATTCGATTCGAAGATTCCAGACTTGTTGACCCGCGAGTCGTACACATGTCTACAGTGCTCTGAAAAATATGCATAGTTCATTTAAAGTAGGGTGGTCATGGGCTGTACCGGTACTCGTGTCTCATGGGTCTTTGTAGAAAATAGTCGGGTCGGGATTAAAAATGTAATTCAAAAATGTAATAAGGTGTCGGTCACTTTCAGGAGGGGAATTTGGAATTTGGGTCGGGTCGGCCCTGAAAAATAAGTCCCGCGCCCACTTCTAATTTAATCACCATATATAAAATAGTCGAACCAGCTTCATTCGAATATCGGCAACAAATGCGACCGAAAGTCTGACGACTGTTATGCGGATCCAGAGCCAAAGAACAGATCCGCAGGAGGTGTAAAAAAAAGGAACTCTTCCACCACCACCACCACCATGAGAGGAGAGAGGTCTGGGGGTGCAACACGGGCCCCAGGAAGGATCGAGGAGGCCTCCCGCATATAGAGGTTGTATCAAGAGAAGAGAGCAATGCAGCAGGTGTCTCGTCTGAAGCGCACACACAATTCTGAGTCTGGCCCAGACGGAGTCACCTACTCAGACGTGAAACGCGTGGATCCAGGATCGGCCTATGGCTAAGATCAAAGTGTAGTGATCGGAGTTGCGAGTGTATTTTTGTTGGTAGAGTCCTGGCTTGACCAAGTATAAATGTTGTATTGTGCTGTATTGTCCTAGAAACTATTTTGACGATTTACAGTATAAAATTAATGCAATATATTAACTATAATAATCTGACCTGACTAAGCTACTTGGGTAGCTTTTCTAAATATTCCTGCTTCCTGTGCGGCGACGTCTTTTTGTTTCCTGTGTGCGGCCATATTTCTGTTCCTGCGTGCGGCCATTTTGTTCTGTTTGCTTTTTTTTTTTCCTGCTTGCGGTCGTCTTTGTTTTTTCTCATTTTTTTTTCCTGCGTGCGGCCATTTTTTTTTTGTGTTTTTTTTTTCCTGTGTGCGGCCATTTTCTTTTCTTCTGGTGTGCGGCTATTCCTGTTTTTTTTTTTTTTTTTTTTTCCTGTGTTCTGCCAGTTGCTAGTCATATTTATAAGTAAATGTTTTGTGTTTACTTTTAATTTTTGACTTTTATCCCGTCCCCGTAGTCTGTGAGTGTCCATTATTGTCTAATAAGTGTTATTATCCCAATAATGATGGAATGCCACAAATATGTTTACCCCTTCGTGGGGAAACATCAATGCGCGCAGTGTCTGGCCAGAGACTCTAGGGGTATCGTCATCAAGGGGGAATATAGCAGATACCTGGCAGCCAACCAGCACATGACCAGGATGCATCCGACGGTCACTGTGCGCTGGTTCTGCCGGGTCTGCGATATCGAGTGTAAGGGGATGCGGGTGCTCAAACACCACGTAAAAAAGGAGCACCCGCATGTCGAGGTCGACGACAACGACATGCTTTGCGATCCCCGTCCTCGAGCTTCTCGAGGCAGTTTCGGCGCCGAATTCAACCGGTCCGGAACTGCCGATAGAAGTCTCCCCCTGGCCCCTAGAGTCCCCACTTCCTCTGCGGCCCTCACCACCAGAACCACGCGTGCTGCGGCCGCAAGAATAGCCCATGCCACAACATTAAAATTAGAAAATAATATCTAATTTGCAATTTTACTTTCTATAAATGAGAAGAATCTTTTCTATAAGACAATATATGTAAATTGATTTCAACAAATTTATTTATAAATATAACTATATTTTAGAAATAATATTTCTTAAAAAACACTTTTTGGGATAATTTCTTCTATAATTAAGAAAACTATTTCCGATAAATAGACATTTGTCAAACTATTATGAAGATTTTAAAACAAAGCGAATTTCTAAAAATAGGGTAATATTTTTTTCTAAGTGTAGCGTCTAAGATATAATAAGAATTTTTAGATTCCCGTCCCGTGATGCTTTACAGCTCCTCATGCACCTTGGTCTGCTGGCGATCTTTCTCTTTGGGGAAAGACCAGAAATATGAGGGAAATCCGTGAGAATCTCGCTGACGTTTAACAAAAGCGCTGTAGGAAGAAATGCAGTTGCCAATGAAATGATTCGACTGTCCCAATATGGCCAAATCCAAGTAAGGATCATCCTCGAGCAACTTGTGAACACTTATGTCCATGCGACTGAGAGCGGATGTGAGTTCGTCAATCATGTGATTCGCATCCGATGCAATGAAAACAGACTTGATCTCGTTCTTCGGCTGAGTTTGTCGCACATTTTTGATGGTACGCTTAAGCTGACGCACAATGTCCTCCTTGGTTGGCATGCAAAGTTCAGGATACAGTTGGCCGCGCTCATTCCTGTAGCCCAGACATTGGGGGGAAGCGAACAGTTGTTGGCCGTCCTTGATGTGATCGCAGGCGCGCATCCAATCGATACCATTTCGCAAATGCAACCCAATGAAAGCGCCTCGTGGCAAAACGTTGCGTATGAATTCACGAGTCCTCTCCACATACTTTCGGTTCCACCTAATGTACCTCTGGAGCTCGCGATTCTCTGGCTGTACCGGAAAACTGGCTGGTGCACCGCTGAATGCCAGAACTGGCCATTTATCGGCAGGATAGGTTCTTCTCCACTTGGTTGCTATCGCGCTATGATGTACATCAAAATGCAGTGGACCATAAAGCTCTGAGGCCACAAAATCAATGCTGTAGGTGTCCCAGAATGAGCCAAACGGGTTGCCATCTTTGGCACCACAGTTTGGAACGTCCGGATTGTTTTTCTTCGGCTGCAAGTTCTTACGTTCCATGTAACAGAAGGAAACACGCTCCTCTGCAGGCCACACGTCATCCGCCAGGTGGGACATGAAGTCGGACATGAGAATAACACGATGATATTCCCGCAAAGGCTCCACCTCAAAGTACGTATCAAATGACACTTGACGGGAGCGCATTTCCCCTTTCTGATATTCCACCCAAGGAGGCAATATAAGCGTTCGATTCAGAGCTTGGGCAAATGCCAAAGATCCCAAAAAGTGGTCTGCCTGGTTGCCAAAGCGTCCCATACAAGGACAATATGTAATGTAGCCATTAGGATCACGTTCAAACTGGGCGTTAGCTATTGATATTAATATGGACAATAAGTAAATAAATATTGTAAGCCACTGCATTTTGTCCGCTTTGTATGTAAAACTTATTTCGAACTGCACACGACAACGACTGATAATCGAATGATATTCTATTCCAAAATCAGCATTTCTATATATATATTTCGAACAGCTAACTGGCAAAAAGAGCAGGTCACCCAATGGACAGGTAGCTTAAAGGATAGCCTGACCAGGTGCAAAAAGGACAACAGGTACTGGTTGATGTCGCACATTTGCTGATTATGTCGTAAAACTTTGACCAAAAGAAATAAAACAACAGCTGCACCATAAATACAAATTAAAATCCGATCGACCATAGTTGAAATATTTTTGGTATTAATAATCTTGAGTTTGTCTCAAACCATTTCATATTAATCGCCAAAGAAATATCCACACTTTTCTCTCAGAGTAGCAAGTTTAAGTTTGGGGCATTAGAATATAAATTGGTAAAAATATGTAACTTTTGAACAAGGTAAGATATTGGTCTGAAATTGTAAATATATATTAGGGTGGGTCAATTATTTTCGTAAAAAATCGTACCCCAAAACCGGAAACTACGATTAATTCTAAGAATACTTCACCAGAAAACTATGGGTCTACATCCCGCTGAGAGCATAAGGATTTTAATATGAGGATTTTATTATTATAAGCGTTGTTTTAATTTAAAAAAAATTGCGCAGTACTCGTATTCCGCACTCAGCAGGGCTATAGGGTCCACGTCGACGCGATTGTTGTTGGGAGCCCTGGGCACGTGAGACCCGGTTAACGAGAGGTTCCTCAAGCTACTACACGTGTCCAGGAGCTATGCCTCCTAATGAGGCGGCCGATCGTGTCGGAGACGGTGCATTGGTCGCGAGATATTTACGTTGAGCACGTCTCCGGCACGAGACAATACATCCTCCCGTAGGCTGTTGCTTCTATTCGCTGTTTCTAATTGTTTTATGAACTTCTTGACTGCTGTGGCAATGCCCAGCTGATTTTTATTTGTTCAATGTTTTTTTTGTAATTAGCATAAACTTAGTTGTACGTGCTACTTACATCCCGGTATACTTTTAGTGTTCCGGGGCAGTTGTTTCGATTTCTGTAGAAATCCTTCAAAGTGTATCTGTTCTTATCAGCTTAACATCTGTTTTTTGTTGGTGAAGTCCTAACTTGACCAAGTATAAATGTTGTATTGTGCTGTATTGTCCTAGAAACTATTTTGACGATTTACAGTATAAAATTAATGCAATATATTAATTATAATAATTTGACCTGACTAAGCTACTTGGGTAGCTTTTTAAAATATTTCTGCTTCCTGTGCGGCGACGTCTTTTTGTTTCCTGTGTGCGGCCATATTTCTGTTCCTGCGTGCGGCCATTTTGTTCTGTTTGCTTTTTTTTTTCCTGCTTGCGGTCGTCTTTGTTTTTTCTCTTTTTTTTTTTCCTGCGTGCGGCCATTTTTTTTTTGTGTTCCAGTTTTTTTTTTTTTTTTTTTTCCTGTGTGCTGCCAGTTGCTAGTCATATTTATAAGTAAATGTTTTGTGTTTACTTTTAATTTTTGACTTTTATCCCGTCCCCGTAGTCTGTGAGTGTCCATTATTGTCTAATAAGTGTTATTTATTATTCTAAAATGGAGTCCCACAAATATGTTTACCCCTTCGTGGGGAAACATCAATGCGCGCAGTGTCTGGCCAGAGACTCTAGGGGTATCCTCATCAAGGGGGAATATAGCAGATACCTGGCAGCCAACCAGCACATGACCAGGATGCATCCGACGGTCACTGTGCGCTGGTTCTGCCGGGTCTGCGATATCGAGTGCAAGGGGATGCGGGTGCTCAAACACAACGTAAAAAAGGAGCACCCGCATGTCGAGGTCGACGACAACGACATGCTTTGCGTTCCGCGTCCTCGAGCTTCTCGAGGCAGTTTCGGCGCCGAATTCAACCGGTCCGAAACTGCCGACAGAAGTCTCCCCCTGGCCCCTAAAGTCCCCAACTCCTCTGCGACACCCACCACCAGAACCACGCGTGCTGCGGCCGCAAGAATAGCCCCTGCCACAACTCGTGCTGGCCGGGTTGTGGCCCCGCCACCACAGCCACGACGACAGCCGCAACAACTTTGCGCCTGAGCACAGCCGCAGCCACTGGCAGTCCCACAACCGCCATCACTGCGTCCTCCTTGGCTATTATCCTAGCTGCCCACACCCTTTGGGGCGCATGGCCCAAACATGACTTAGTCAGCCCTCAGGTGGGTCGCCCACGATGACGCCGGCCGGAGGAGGTCGACCGGAGGAGGTCGACGAACCCCTCTCCTCTGCCACAAGTTGCGGAATTCAACCCCGAGACGCGTTATCAGTCGCCAACCACAGTGATAGCGACCCGTTCTCCACCTTCAGCTAAAATCAACAATATAAAATACACACTCTGAGCAAAGGCAGTGGAACTGCTGGTATTTCATTCTCATCGCATCGTAGCAGAAAATTTACCGAAAAAATCATATATTTGCAAAATAATAAAAATATTGGCCTCAGTTTGGATTGAGAGAGGAACCTCTCAAGACAATGGGTGCTGGAGATGCCTATGAATACCTGGGAATCCCCATTGGGTTGTACGTAGACCAAACCCCTTTGGACTCGGTCGAGAGCATGGTGCCCGACGCCAACAAAATCGATTATTCGCTGCTGGCCCCGTGGCAGAAAATCGATGCGTTGCGTACGTTCATCATGCCCCGTCTCGAGTTCATTCTGAGAGGGGGTTTGGTCAAAAGGGCTCCGCTAGCCTTCCTCGACGAAACCGTCAAGAAGCTTGTGAAGAAGTGGATGTGTCTGCCTCAGCGGGCGAGCGCTGAAGTCGTTTTTCTTCCCTCGTGGAGAGGAGGTGCGGGCATTCTCCCTACAGCGGACCTGGCAGACATCCTGACCATCGCGCATGCGTTCAGGATGCTAACGTGCAAAGACGCTCGCGTCGCGCACACTGCCAGAGAGTCGCTTAGGGAGAATGTTAGGTGTCGCACTAAAGACGAGCCAACGCTGGGGCAGATTGCAGAGTTCTTCTCTGGCTCCTTTGAAGGCCCATTTGGGAAGGACAGAGGGGGAAATCCAGGCTTCTGGACGGATGTCAGGAAGGCGTCGCATCTGGGATTGGCGTGGACAGCCGTCCCAGGCAGTGGGGACCTTGCCCTGGAGTGTCGGGGGAAGGGCGCAAGGCGCGTCAGGATGTGAGCGAGTACTCGCAGACTCAGAGAACTGCCGAGTGGAGGGCGTTGCTGGCGCTTCGGAGGCAGGGCTACAGGATCCACGTCGACGCGATTCTTGTTGGAGCCCTGGGCACGTGGGACCCGATTAACGAGAGGGTCCTCAAGCTACTACACGTGTCCAGGAGCTATGCCTCCTAATGAGGCGGCCGATCGTGTCGGAGACGGTGCATTGGTCGCGAGATATTTACGTTGAGCACGTCTCCGGCACGAGACAATACAGCCTCCCGTAGGCTGTTGATTTTATGTCCTTGTCTTAATGTTTAATGTTCTATGTTTTCCTGACTGCTGTGGCAATGCCCAGCTAATATCTATGTTCATTGTTTCTATTTATGTTTAGCATAAGAATTCTTTTTAATGTGCTGCCCACACACCCCGGGGGGCTTTTAGTCCTCCGGGGCAGTTGTCTCGATTTTACATGAAATCAAATCAATTTAATCTGTTCTTATCAGCTTAACATCTGATAGTTTCTCCATTGGAGAACAACAAATGTTAAACTGATTTTTGGAAATTGACGGAGTGCTAGGAGCTTGCTCCACCTCTGTCGCGGGTTGGCCCGGTATTGCAGTACCGCCGGGATTCGGCCCAACTAAATAATAAATATAAAGCTAGCATTAGTTTAAACTTAACAGAACTTAAAAATCGGAAAACAGAAACGAAAATATAACTCAATTTATTGGTGGTTTTTCCGAAAAATTAAAAAAAATAAAATATTTTTGTTCGAGTTATGGAGAAATTCGACTTATGGAAGTTTGAGTTACGGAAATAAAATATCAAAAATCAAGAAAATTATTATTCGAAAAAGCAGAAATTTATTTCTAAACACAGGACAAGTATTTATAAATCTCAGAAAATATATTGTCAATATTTACTAAAATAATTTCTGAAAATAGGCACTGAACTTCTTAAATCAATAAAAATGCAATTATATATTTAAATTAGAAAATAATATCTAATTTGCATTTTACTTTCTATAAATGAGAATAATCTTTTCTATAACACAATATATATTTATTGTTTTCAACAAATTTATTTATTAATATAGCCATAAAACTATATTTTAAAAATATATTTTTCTTAAAAGACACTTTTTAGGGTAATTTTTTCTATAATTAAGAAAAATATTTCCAATAAATAGACATTTTTGAAAATATTGAATTAAGCCTTATATATATTATTTTTTGCAAAAACTGAAAAAGCCATATATATGCAAAGAAAAAAAAATGGCGACACCGAAGATTTTGTTGTACATAGACAGGGGCAAAATGTATTTATTTTCTCTTAACTGAAAGTGGACGAGAACATATGCATTTTTTATTTCTACTAATACTATTACTACGAGAAATTGAATACCAGTAAAATTATAAACTTATAATTAAACAAAAAAAAAAATTATCAATGGACAAAGTCGTCAAGACTTTGTCGAAGTCGAAATCGACAAATGCGAACCAACAGCTACAGTTTGACTTCTGCAAGTCTCGCAAGTTGCATTTCGACTGAAGTCGCAGTCGACTCTCTGCTGCTTCTGCTGTATACTTCGACAATGTAATTCTGCCGACGTTACGTCGCCGTCGACACACGCAAGGTGAATTTACTAAATTCACCTTGGACACACGTATAGAGAGAGAGAGAGTATATGTATTCTATAAATATCACGATCGGCAGTGGTGTCATTTCCGCTTTTTTTCCCGTCAGATTTGGCTTTTTTTGAAGTGTGATTGCGGGAAAAATTTGAAAATAGCGGGCAGCGGAAATTCAGGCTTTTTAAGCAAATTAAGGAAGTTTTTTTTCATTTCACCTTTACTCAATTTTCAGAGTTGTTTTAATTAAGTTTGACGGTTGAAATGTTACAAAATGTATTTCTATCGGCAAAGTATCGGTATTTACTTTAATCGAAAAATTTCCCTCAAATGTTTGCCCCTAAATTGGCGCGTCTTCCATCGCTAGCATTGTAAAATTAGTATTGCGAAAGAGAACCAAATTAATTGACGATAAGATGCCAAAGCAAGAGTATAAACCAAAGTTCCGAGATGTCTGGATGCAAAAAAAATAAAATAAATTTTGCTCAATTGCTATTAGACTATTATCCGAACGATGATGCAGAAAATATTGACGATATATTACAAATACTCTAATTGTATAATGAATATATAATGCATGAATTTCCTTTTATTTATTAAAATACAAACAACACATTAATTTATAAATCAGCTTTTTTTCCTGGGATTCCGCTTTTTTTAGCTTTTTTTTTTTCGTTGATTCAGCTTATTTTGCTCATACAAAAATGACACCACTGACGATCGGCGGCTTGTTCTCTCGCTATGCAAGAGTTCGTCTACAATTGTTCTCCCGTCGCATTGGTTCGACTGTGTTGTTGTTGGTTGTTTTAACCCGAATCGTCCTGAGCAACATTTTTTCGAATTTATTAATGAAACTTTCAGGACTGATAAACTTGAGTTCGCTGAATCCGAAAAACACACTCATTTTGTTCGTCCTTGTCAGGATAATCCACAGGACCAGTTTTTCGACTGTTACCATATGGTAACGCTGGGAAGTACAGGGTACAGGTTTACTTAATACTACAAAATACAAATATTTTTGGAAAAATCAAATAAATACAGCTTTATTCAACAGGGGGGCTCTTCCTTGATATATAGGACCAAATTTGGGTCAAATCGGTGCAGAATATCGTATGTATAACAAAAATGTCATAGGAACAAACGGGGTCAAATTCACCTTTAGTAAGGAAAACTTTTTTCTATTCTGACATATCTCAACCAAACTCTTAGAATATGTATCTTATATGTTCCTGTACATCCTGACTAAATTTGGTTCAAATCGGACCACTATATCATATAGCTGTCATAGGAGCAATCATATTTTATGAACAAAACAGTGCGAAACGCGAATAAAATGTATGGAAAAAACCTGTACCCTGTACTTCCCAGCGTTACCATATGGTAACACGAAAATAAAAAATGAAAATTAAGAGAGAAAAAGTGATTTTTAATTAAAATTTTTTTCATAACTAATAAGTGCACTCTTTAAGCTTTCTAATGATGTGTGCATTGCATATAGTTCAGTACTAAATTTAGTCAAACGGCTTAAGTTTACTTGCGACGAATTGCCAAATGCCGTATTTTTGCACTGCAGAATATAATGAGCAACTTAAAGCTCATTTTTCGATCAGCTAACTTCAAGAGATTGTTTCAATCAACTTTTAATCAGTTAGAGACAACAATTTACTCTTAGAATATCTTATAAAAGTTAATCTAACGTTAATATGTTGTCTAAAAATGAAGTTTTAGTAAATGCCTATTGCTTGTTACCATATGGTAACGCTGGGAAGATTCGGGTTAAGGTGGGTTTTGTGCCTTCGTGGCGTCAGAACTGTAATTTTCCAAGCAAACAGCAAGACCACTGCCTGCCGAAGTCGAACATCTGCTGCTGCTGCTTTGACTGCAGCTGCCATAATACAATACTCAGCGAGCGCTCTCATTTTAAGACCCCGTACTTAAAAAAAGTACAGGGGTCTATTGTTTTTGCTGTCTTTATAAGATCAATGTGTAATTTGGACCGGGTCAAAATAATTATAATGAAAAAATCTTTCACTTCTATAACTGCAAAAAATCATAAATATATAAAAAATTTTCTCTAGGGGTAATCTATACAATTTCACCATGATCTTAAAATTTATATTATTTAACTCATGAAATAATCATTATTTTTAAGCCAACAAAATAAAACGCAATAAATAACCATTATTTTTGAGCAAAAAAAAAATAAAACTCTTAAAATAATAATTATTTCTTGAGTCTTATTTTT
Organism: Drosophila phalerata; assembly: GCA_951394115.2. Classification (NCBI taxonomy): domain Eukaryota; kingdom Metazoa; phylum Arthropoda; class Insecta; order Diptera; family Drosophilidae; genus Drosophila; species Drosophila phalerata. Next base: position 33,158,361 of record OX596005.2, on the reverse strand, counting down.
TTCATCAAAAATAAATATAAGTTTTGTTCATATTCCTTAGAATAAGTCAAAATAACACCCTTTTTTGAATCAAAAATAAAACTCAAGAAATAATTATTATTTTAATGAGTTTTTTAATAAAACTTCTAATGATTATCTCTGATAGACCCCTGATTTTTAATATATAAATTTTTCTAGTCTTCATATAAAAAAATTATCTTTTTGTTACATTTTTTTCCTCACGCTTACGTTTTTTATAGGTATGTCAAATTACAATATGTTTGAAAAAAAAAACATATTGTTGCGTATTGATGAAAGAGATACGAAAATAATAAAATAGTGGATTTTTTGATGACGTCGCGGAACACGAATTCGATAAAGTATCTACTACACAATAATGTTTTGTCTCACTCTAACGCACGCACTTCTGCTTATCGTATTTCTCTTTTGCTGTCATTCTTTTGATGACGTCGCTATATTTGTTCAGTTTTTGTTTTTGACTGCGTCTGTGGTTTCTTTTTTATTTGAAGAATAAGCATCATACTCTGAACATATGCAGTTAAAAATCAAAGTTTTACACTGAAGAATTTTAGACACGAGTCAACCCCGTATTGGAAACAAATATTTATATTTCATTAATAATTTTACATTTTAAAATAAATTCGAGGGCCATATAATAATCAAAATACATTCTTAAAATTTTGTGAAAAAAATTTTCCGAAAAAGTCAAAGGGGGGTATTAGGTAAATTTACCAAAAAAAAAAATTTTTTTTTTATTTTCAAAATTAATAAAGTTCAAATGCAAAATGAATTTAAATGTCAAAACATGATTAAAACAACATTTCTTTTTGACATCGGTTGAGTTTTCACAAAGTTACGCCACCTTCAAGATCTCCGACAGTGGGAGTCATATTTTTTGACACCCTACTCCGATATACCACAAGTTTGGAATGAAACTAAATTTTATGGGGAGACAGATTTTAATTAAATTTAAACTTAATCTAGTTTTATATTTATTATTTAGTTGGGCCGAATCCCGGCGGTACTGCAATACCGGGCCAACCCGCGACAGAGGTGGAGCAAGCTCCTAGCACTCCGTCAATTTCCAAAAATCAGTTTAACATTTGTTGTTCTCCAATGGAGAAACTATCAGATGTTAAGCTGATAAGAACAGATTTGTTTGGTTTTAATTTCTTGCCGAAATTTAGACAACTGCCCCAGAGGGCTAAAAGCCCCCCGGGGTGTGTGGGCAGCACATTAAGAAAAAATACTTATGCTAAAAATAAATATAGACGATGAACATAGATATTAACTGGGCATTGCCACAGCAGTCAGTAGAACATAGAACATTAAAACATATAAAAAATAAAACACCTACATAAAATCAACAGCCTACGGGAGGCTGTATTGTCTCGTGCCGGAGACGTGCTCAACGTAAATGTCTCGAGACCAATGCACCGTCTCCGACACGATCAACCTCCTCATCAGGGAGGCATAGCTCCTGGACACGTGGAGCAACCTGAGGACCCTCTCGTTAACCGGGTCCCACGTGCCAAGGGCTCCCACCACAATGGCATCGACGTGGACTCTGTAGCCCTGCCTCCGAAGCTCCTCAGCTAGAGGACGGTATTTTTCCGTCTTCGCCGCTCTAGCTGCGTCGAGCGCTCCGGAGCCGTTCTCGAACGGAACCGTGACATCGATGATGATAACTTTTTTTGTGGCCTCATCCCGCCACACGATGTCCGGTCGCAGGGCTTGCAGCTCTCCAGCAACGCCCTCCACACGGCAGTTCTCCCTGAGGGTTCCCCTGACCTTCGCGGCCTTCGAGATGCGGGCAGCGATCGCGTTGTGCCGCAGCTGCATGGCCGCTGAATGCGGCATGCAATGGCACAACACGTGCGGGATCGTCTCGCTCGCATACCCGCACCCTCGACACCGCTTGTCGCCATCCCTCCAGCGGATGGCGCCGTTGACAGGGAGAACCCCCAGCCTCGCTCGATGGATAAATCGCCACTCGGCGAAGCGAGTGAACCTGCCGTCTCTAACGAAGGCGTTGCTGGCCGCCGATCCTCCAGAAAGTTGAAAGACCTTGCCCTGGTCCGGCTTGGCGGTCAACGCGTCGAGATACGAGTACTGCGCAGCTTGTCTCAGTAAACGGATGACATGGCTGCGAGTACTCGCTCTCATCTTGACGCGCCTCGCGCCCTTCCCCCGACACTCCAGGGCAAGGTCCCCACTTCCTGGGACGGCTGTCCACGCCAGCCCCAGATGCGACGCCTGTCGCCGCGATGCCTTCCTGACATCCGTCCAGAAGCCCGGATTTCCCCCTCTGTCCTTCCCAAATGGGCCTTCAAAGGAGCCAGAGAGGTACTCTGCGATCTGCCCCAGCGTTGGGTCGTCTTTAGTGCGACACTTGACATTCTCCCTAAGCGACTCTCTGGCAGTGTGCGAGACGCGAGCGTCTTTGCACGTTAACATCCTGAACCCGTGTGCAATGGTCAGGATGTCTGCCAGGTCCGCTGTAGGGAGAATGCCCGCACCTCCTCTCCACGAGGGAAGAAAGACGACCTCGGCGCTCGCCCGCTGAGGCAGACACATCCATTTCTTGACGAGCTTCTTGACGGTTTTGTCAAGGAAGGCTAGCGGAGCTCTTTTGACCAAACCCCCTCTCAGGATGAACTCGAGACGAGGCATGATGAACGTCCGCAACGCATCGATTTTCTGCCACGGGGCAAGTAGCGAATTATCGATTTTGTTGGCGTCGTTCACCATGCTCTCGACCGAGTCCAAAGGGGTTTGGTCCACGTCCAACCCGATGGGGATTCCCAAATAATCATAGGCATCTCCAGCACCCATTGTCTTGAGAGGCCCCTCTCTCAATTCAAACTGGGTCTGGAGAGCCGTGCGCCGAGCGGCTTTGCCGCTGAGGTGTAGTGTGGCGCACTTCCCCGGGTTGAACTTGAGCCCCGCCCTACGCGCCGCATCTTCAGCCACTCTCAGGAGTTGGGCCATTTCCTCCTGAGACGCCGCCACCAGCACGATGTCATCGGCGTATGCCAGCGCCCGATACATCGTGCCGTGGAGAGCGTATCCTGCCGATTGTAGCTCGATGTCGCGCAGGATACGCTCCATGGCAAAATTAAAAATAATTGGACTGGCCGGACAGCCCTGCTTCACCCCGGCGTTGAGTGGGATGGGGTCCGTGTATCCCGAGCTAGTCCGTATCCTTGTCGTGGAGCCTGTAGTCATCGACTCGAGTAGCACTTGAGCTGCCCTGGGCACACCCATGCCAGCGACCGCGTCCTGGATGACCCGGTGGGGGATGGAGCCGAATGCATTGGTTAGGTCTAACCAACCAAGCACTAGGTCTCTTCCCCCCCGCCGGCTGTCCTCCAGGATTTGGCCGAGCAAAAAGTTGTGCTCATGGCAGCCCTCGTGCCTCAGGAAACCCTTCTGAGGATGACTCAGGCGGTTCCCGTTCACAGAAAAGGCCATAAGACGATCCGCAACAACGGCCGCGAACAACTTGGGGACAGAATCACCAAGTGCCAACGGCCGCCAGTTGCTAAGATCGTTCTTGTCGCCCTTTTTGTGAACGAGAACGGTGTTCGAGTTTTTCCACGACTCGGGTACGGACTTCGCCCGAAGACATGCATTGAACACGGCGGTGATGGTCTTGCAGCCAGGATCCAAGCGTTTCACGTCTGAGTAGGTGACTCCGTCTGGGCCAGGCGCAGAATTGTGTGTGCGCTTCAGACGGGAGTTCACCTCCTCAGGCGTGAAAGGCCGAATCAGTGCTTCACCGATCACCGCCTCACGTTCCCCATCCCAGCTCGGCCACTCAAATGGCTCCACCAGCTCCACATTTGAGTTGCCGTAGACCCCGAGGAAGTACTCGTAGGTGGCCTCCTGGCTCACCTCGCAGTAGGGCGATGGGCCAGCCAACACCTGCTGCATCGCTCTGGGTCTCTTCTCCCGATACAACTTTTGTATCCGGGAGGCCTCCTCGATCCTGCCCGCTGCTCGTGCTGCACCCCCTGGCCTCTCTCCTCTGCCTCGTGGTGGCCCCGTGCGCTCGCTTTGCGGACGAGAGGCGCTCTGGAAGAGACTCGCTAACTCGGCCGCAAGTGCACCGAGATCACTTGCATTTGTGACTCGGTTGGCCATTTCCACTAGCGAGACTCTCGCGCCTCCTGACGAACTGGTTGCCCCAGTGCGAATCCTTCTCTGGCTCTGGATCGGCCTGCCAGTCGTCAGTGTCCGCCTCGGTGGCGAGGCACGTGCCACAGTTGCAGACGCGCTATCAGTCGCGTTTGTTGGCGACACCACAGTGAAGCTGGTCCTCCGTCGTCCACGTCGCACAATGCGCCATTCATCCTCCACAGCCGGGGCAGCAATTTCAGCTGCCGGCTCAGGTGTTGACAATATAGGCGTCGTCACCTGAGCTGTCGCCTGCGTCGGCGGTGGCGACTCGGCTGAGGGGGATGAAGGTAGACGATGGGTCGCTATCACTGTGGTTGGCGACTGATAACGCGTCTCGGGGTTGGAATCCGCAACTCGTGACAGGGGAGAGGGGTTAGTCGACCTCCTCCGGTCGACTGCGATGGCCGGCGTCATCGTGGGCGACCCACCTGAGGACTGACTCAGCGTGTTGGTGGTCAGTGTGGTGGCCCCCGATGACGTCGGCCATGCGCCCCAAAGGGTGTGGGCAGCTGGACTAATAGCCAAGGAGGACGCAGTGATGGCGGTTGTGGGACTGCCAGTGGCTGCGGCTGCGCTCTGGCGCAAAGTTGTTGCGGCTGTCGTCGTCGTTGCTGTGGTGGTGGTGGCAGCAGAGGTGCTGCTGGCAGCAGGAATGCTGCAGGCAGCGGGAATGCTGCAGGCAGCAGACGACGCAGCAGCGCTTGCGCTCGGGGCAGCCACGGCAGCCCGCGTCCTCCTTGCTATGGCTGTTGTTGCTGTTGTTCTTGTGGGTGGCGGGGCCACAACTCGGCCGGCACGAGTTGTGGCCGGGGCATTGCGTGCGGCCGCTGCACGCGTTGCTCTGGTGGTGGGAGCTGCAGAGGGAGTGGGGACTCTAGGGGCCAGGGGGAGACTTCTGTCGGCAGTTCCGGACCGGTTGAATACGGCGCCGATACTGCCTCGAGAAGCCCGAGGACGGGGAACGCAAAGCATGTCGTTGTCATCGACCTCGACATGCGGGTGCTCCTTTTTGACGTGGTGTTTGAGCACCCGCATCCCCTTACACTCGATATCGCAGACCCGGCAGAACCAGCGCACAGTGACTGTCGGATGTAACCTGGTCAGGTGCTGGTTGGCTGCCAGGTATCTGCCATACTCCCCCTTGACGATGTCGCCCCTAGGGCCCCTGGCCAGGCATATGCCGCACTCGTGTTTGCCCACAAAGGGGTAAACAAATCTGTGGGTGCCCATAATAAATTAAATAAATAAATAACACTTATTTAACAATAGAAGACACACACAGCCAACGGAGACGAACGGATAGACTAGTCAGTAATTAAAAGTAAACATAAAACATTTACTTATAAATATGACTAGAAACTGGCAGCACACAGAAAAAAAACGGGAATAGCCGCGCACCAGAAGACAAGAAAATGGCCGCACACAGAAAAAAAAAAACACACAAGAAAGCAACAATGGCCGCACGCAGGAAAAAAAAACAAAGACGACCGCAAGCAGGAAAAAAAAAAGCAAACAGAACAAGATGGCCGCACACAGAAAAAACAAAATGGCCGCACACAGGAAGCAAAAAAGACGTCGCCGCACAGAAGGCAGGAATATTTTAGAAAAGCTACCCAAGTAGCTTAGTCAGGTCAGATTATTATTATAATTAAAATATTGCATTAATTTTATACTGTCGTCAAGATAGTTTCTAAGACAACACAGCACAATACAACATTTATATTTGGTCAAGCCAGAACTTTACCAACACAAAAAATACTCTCGCAACTCGCAACTCGCAGATCACTACACTTTGATCTTAGCCAAAAGGCCGAGAAGCGATAACTTTAACTAAAAAACGAGCCCCACTACATTAATGGGGAGCTAGAACTAGTTGAGAATTGGTCGGTCGCAACGTAAGAAATAAAATAGTGCTCCAAAACACGCCATACCATACAAAGTGTTGGGAAACGCGTCATGCCAACTATCGCAACATATCGATATTTCACGAATCATTTAATAATATAAACTTTTGAATTAAATACAATTAATAACAATAACAATAAGTTAATATTTAATTGGGTACGGTTGGGGTTCGGTGGGGGGGGGGGCCTGGTGGTATACCACCTATAGGTCGTTGGCCGCAAAAAACCGGTTTTCGGAAAGTGGTTTTTTGACATATAAATAAATTTGTTCAGTATTGTTGTATTTGTTACAAAATATAAATGCTTTTTTATATAATGGAAATATTAATAATATTATTCAACGGTGTTGGGGGATGGTGATGTTGTAGGGATGGGGATGTGGGGGGTGCGGAGACACAAAAAGCGATTGCAAGAACTTGATTTCAACATTTCAATAAATTACTTATTTTTGGTATATTTGATACAAAAATAATTTAAAAAATATTGCAATAATTTTAAATATTATTCAACGGTGTTTTTGGGGCTATTAGGAATGTGGGGGAGTGTTGGGGATTAAAAAACTATTGCCAAAAAAATATTTTAACACATTAGAACAATTTTGTTATTTCTGGTATATACGAATCAAATAATAAATTCATTACGATAAATAATAATTTTGGAAATACCCAACCCCCCCCCCCCCCCCCCACCATCCCCATTAACTTTGTCGATGTCAAAGAGCATTAAGTAAAAATTCAGAAGAAAAAATAAATATATATGAAGAAGACTTGTATGAAAATATTTATATCGATATATCGATATTTTATGAGCAACCCTAACAACCCCAACAGCTGTAACTTCAACGAATTGTTGACGCGCGAATTGTACAAATTACAGCAGTGTTCCGAAAGATTGTAAATAAATAATTGTAGATAGTAGAATTTAATTTTATTTATGCTTAAATTGCTGAGCAATATTCGAGTGTGGCATATATATCGAATCTGGGGCAGGAAAATGAGCAGCAAACAGTTGAAAAACGATGACAACAAACTGGACACGTTTCGAAGCATTTGTGATGAAATTGCCGCCGAGTCGAGTTACCTGAAGAAGGTGGAGAAACTGGAGCACTTCTTTAGGAAGGGCTCAAGCGGCAAGGGCTTTGAGGGCGACACCTTACAGTGGGTGCAATTCCTTATTCCCGGTGCCACACAACGTGTCTACAATTTGCAGAACAAGGCGTTAATTAAGTTGTTTGCACGCATCTTGCAACAGAATCAACAGGAGATGCATCTGGACTTGGAACAGGGTGAGCTGCTTTCCAGGTTGCTTTTTAATAATATCAAATAGTTTTTTTAAATATCCAATTTGATCTAATACAACCAAAATATATTTCATCACTAGTGTAATGTTAATTTTAATGACTCATGTAAAAGTATTTGAAAAATCTTGACTTGGAACAGGGTGAGCTGCTTTCCAGGTTGCTCCTTAATAATAATATTAAATAGCGCAAAAGAAGTTTTTTTCAAATATCCAAATTGATCTAAAACAACCAAAATATATTTATTCACTAGTACAATGCGAATTTTTATGACTCATGTTCAAATATTTTAAAAATCGTTTTAAATCACAATTGTTTAAATGATAAAATTAAAATGCTCATTTTTTTTTTTTTTTGTTTCAATTTGCATTTTGAGAATTTTTGTGTAGTCAATTAACCTATTTAAATAATTTCTACTTCAAAATTCAGGTACATTTATTGTTTTTTGAAAAATTTACCTGTATTGGACTTTTTTTTACAATTTCACAATGTAAAGTCTTTAGGAAAAAAAATGTGATAATAACTAGGGATTTTTATAATTTTTAAAATTAATTTTAACTGTCTTTTTCGATACTTTTACATGTGGAATATCACATGTCTTTAAACTTTTAAAAATATCTTTTTTTATAAATAAAATTTGATTATGGTAGTGTACAGTTTTTATATATATAAATTGATATATAAAAAATGTCTATTATTTTTTATATTTTTTGCGGTTATCTCTATAAACGCAAAATATTAAAAAAGAATAGAACAATATGTTGTGAGACTGTCTATTCATTTTTGTAGCACACTTTTCTCACATTTTAAAATTTAAAACTTAAATATATAAACAAAAAAAAAGAAAACTTTGTTTATGGCCCCATATCCCCCCTCTTTGACTACCCCTATGAAAACCTTGCCTGTATATCATTTTATATCTCTAAAATATCTGTTTATTTTCTAGATGGGGACATTTCTGAGACACTCCGCAAACATTTTGCCGCCTCCAGTAAACTGAAACCGCAAACAGAGAGCAAACTGTACTTGCATGAAGTGGAGCACTTTCTGGGAGAGCTGGAGAAACGCACCAAGGAGGATGAGCAGACGGAGGTGCTGCGGGATCTTTGTAGACAGGCAACAGACTTGGATCTACGCACGTTTATCAGACTGATTAAACAGGATCTGCGGATCAATGCACGTGCCAGGCATATATTGGATGCATTTGGATCTCAGGCCTATCCCGCTTATCAGTCCTCCCGTGATCTGACGGCTATTGTGAATGCATTTGCCGGGAAATCTACATCCGCACCGGCAGCGAAGACAGTTGGCAAAAAGACAAAGCTGTCAACTAGTGGAATTCAGGTGATGACACCTGTCTCACCCATGTTGGCCAATGCCTGCAAATCCGTCGAGGATGCCTTCAAAAAGAATCCCGGTGGCTTGTACAGTGAAATCAAATATGATGGCGAGCGTGTGCAAATACATAAACAGGGTGCTGAATTTAAATTCTTCAGTCGAAATCTAAAGCCTGTGATGGATCACAAAATCAAACAGCTCAAGGATTTCATACCACGTGCCTTTCCCGGTGCCGATGACATGATTCTCGATTCGGAAATCATTCTCGTGGACACGGATACGGGAGCATTACTGCCCTTTGGCACTCTGGGTGCACACAAGAAGCATACTTTCGCCAATGCCTCCGTCTGTCTCTTTGTCTTTGATTGCCTGCTCTACGATGGCGAGGATCTCACCCAGCTGTGAGTATGAAACTTGTCCAAAAAAAAAAAAAAACATTCCTAATTTTGTTTTACTGTTTATAATTATTGAAATACAATTATAATTTGCATTATAAAGTGTAAGATTATTGAACTTTAATTTTTTATTCAAAATTTATGATTTAACACTCAGTTTAAAATCTTCCAAATCTCCATACGTTTTTGGGAGATTTTCGGCTGGGTCTCCATACATTTTTGGGAGATTGTGGAACTGTGGAACCCCTGATTTTTAGTTATTTTTTCAACTTTTGTCTGATAAAATATCAAAATATTTAAATATCAATAACAAGAGTTAAACAAAAATATCTTTAAAGAAGGTGCTCTATTACCAAAATGGAATAATTTTCAGCATTATAATTGAATTATAATTTTAAAATGCATGACACAATTTAAAAAAATTCTAAAAATCAAAAATTTTGAAAACAAATTAATTCTAATTGAATATTTGTGAAAAATACGAACGGATAAGCTGTAAAATTTATAAGAGAAATCAATATTACTTAAAAATTATTTTAAATTAGTTAAATAAAATTACAATCTTAATTTTTATTTGTTCAACAATTTTTAAATTTTAATTTCAAATAAGAAATTATGATTAAAATTGTGAATACTATAAATTCAAGATCCTTTTCGACAGTAGTACTATTGGTCTAATCCATGTTGTTTTAGGATAATTGCTTCACCTAAATTTCCTTAGTTAAAAATTGCTTTTAAAACTCCTATTTTCGGTCTCTGCTTTTCAGTTCTTTTTGCAAACGTCGCGAGATTCTCGAACAGAACATTCAACCCATCAAATCCCATGTGCAGTTGTCAGAGTCGCAGTTTCTGAAGACCAAACAGGAGTTATCCATGATGACGGCCAAGGTGCTGCAGGCCAAAATCGAAGGCGTTGTGCTGAAGAGTCCCACGGGAACCTATCAGCCTGGTAAACGCAACTGGCTTAAGGTGAAAAAGGATTATCTCTTTGGTGGCAAAATGGCCGATACGGCTGATTTGATAGTGCTGGGTGCTTGGTATGGATCCGGAAAGAAAGGCGGCGTGCTCAGCATCTTTCTCATGGGCTGCTACGATGCACGCGATCATCTGTGGAAGACGGTCACGAAAGTACACTCTGGCCTAGACGATGCCACCAATGATGAAATACATGAATCCCTGATAAAGCTAACTGAGCGTGCGGATTCAAACAAAATTCCCTCATGGTTACTCTGTAAAAAGGCACTAATACCCGATGTGCTGGCCAAGTCGCCGGAGAAGATGCCCGTGTGGGAGATCACAGGTGCCGAGTTCACACAGTCGGAGGCACACACAGCCGGAGGGATTTCCATTCGCTTTCCTCGCATTACGCGACTTCGGAGTGATAAGACTGCTCTGGAGGCTAATGATCTGGAGCACCTGGAGCAGCTCTATGCGGCCTCTAAGAGAAATGTAAACGTGGACTTGTTACTGGCCAACTGTGACCAGACCGAGAATGATAACGAATTGAAAACGAAGCTGGAAAAGACACCGCAAAAGGGCAAAGCACCTAACGTGGCTCAAACGAGCAGTCGAAAGAAACAAAAGCTGGTCAAGAATGAATCTGACAACGAGTTGGATGCACCTTCCACAAGTTGCAGTGCTCGGAAAAAGACGAAACTGGAGACTTCACAAGGAAAACTGAAAGATTTCTTTACACCCAAAATGACAACAATGAATATAAAGGTTGAAAACTCAACTGAGTCAAGAAATTCTCCAGAAATTAAGAAAGAAAACATCAAGAGCGAAAAGAATCAATTATTCAGTGGACTTGTGGCACACTTTGCAGCTGATGCAGCCGAGTCCAAACAAATGAATGAGTTTGTGCAACATGGTGGCACATTAACAACGAATACACAAAAGGCAAATTTGGCGTTTTATGGCCTTAAACAGGATACCATTGATATGCAGCAGTTGAGGTGCGTATATTCCCTAAGAATAACAATTTTAAACCATTAAGTGTTCATTTTGAATTCAAAATTAATTAAAATAGTTTAACTTAATATACTGGTTAATTATTGAAATATATGTTTTCTTTATAGACCCCTCTATCGTCGCAGCTGTCGTCATCTAAGTGTTAAATGGATGCTGGCATCGCTGGAATCCAAAATCCTTCAGCCTTATCCCCTCTATGCATTGCATTTGAAATCGTAGCCAATTTCATTTGCTATAGATCTAAGCCAAATTTATTTATGTTTTTTCTTTATTTATTCTGCGTTGGAAATTCGGAAATATGTAAAATATGTAAAAAGCAGAAAAACATACAAGTTCGTTGGTGTGAAAAAAATTAAAGAATTAATAAGTAGATTGTGGCCTATGTAATGTAATACAAAATATTATTGCAGTGATATTTAAATTTTCAAATATTTATTGTTAAACTTTTATTATTAACTTATTGTAAGTGGCTTTGTTATTAAAATTAAAAATGTTGCGATATTAACAATAAAAAAATATCGATTTTGATATGTAAAGAGAGGTTATTGAAATAATCTTTAATAGTGTAACAAGTATATAATTGGATTATTAAACTCACTCTCTTATTATAAAAAAAAAACCTTATATAAACAAAAATAATAATTATTATTTATTTATTATAATAAATCAGAATAAAATCATATATAACAATCAACAAAAATAAACCCATAAATGGGAAAAAATTCAAAGCTAGTAATATAGTAATAATTATAAAGCAATATTCAAAAAGGCACCAAATTTTACATAATTATACACAATTTTTTTTAAATTTTTTATTATAAAAAAATTAAATAATTATTTTTTATATAAATTAAGTTTGTCTTCATGTTGTAATCTCTATACATATTGTGTCTATGCAATTAGCCCTTTTGAATGAGCAACTAAGTTTTTTAATTAGCCAAATAATCAATTAGCCCCATTTGATGTGGCGAACTCTGAGGCTTACACAAATTCTACTTGGCGTGAAAAGTCGTAAAACTGTCGACTGCAAGTTCAACTTTCAGATTCACGAATATATATTTGAGTACGGAAATCGACAGACGAATCTTGGCTAACAACGGATGGTGCGTCAATAGCCTGGCTTTAATTCTAGATACTTAAGTGCGATTGTTTTTGGTACAAAGTTCGGTCTAAAATTATTCAATTTTTCATGATTTTTGGTATAAAAATCGACTACGGAATCTGATCTCCTCTCAGTGAAGCAGCAGTCGCGACTGTGTTTGGAATAAGGATACGAATATTCGATTTAAATATGGCAACACCACTGCAAGAATTTTACAAAAACAAAACTGTATTTATAACCGGTGGCAGTGGATTTTTGGGAAAAGGTAGCGCAATGAAAGAAAATGGAATTGAAAAGTGAAATAAGTTATAGAAAAGTGCCTATTTTCAAAATAAAGGACTATGAAACAAATATCAAAGAGAAGATTCTTTAAATGCAGCTAAATTTATTCAATAACAGTTTTCTATTAATAAAATTAATTTTCTAAGGTACTTTCTGAACTTGTGACTTCATTTTTTAATGGTGTTTAAAGTGCTTCTAAAAATGTAAAAATAAGTCTTGAATTTTTTTAAATTTTAACTGCTTAAGTAAACTTATCAGAGTGAATAATTTGACGCATTTGCGTTTCACAGTGACCATTGAGAAGCTGCTCCGTTCGACGGACGTGAAGCGGATCTATGTCCTGATTAGGTCCAAGAAGGGTAAGGATGTGCAGGATCGCATTGCCGCCTGGAATGAGGATGTCGTAAGTAAAAAGGGAACTTTGCATCTCATATATATTTTAATTTCCTTCAAAAAAAGGTTTTCAGTGAAGTGCTCAAGTCCAAACCAGAGAGCTTAAAGAAAATAGTGCCCATATCAGGAGACTGCGTGTTGCCCGATCTGGGCATCGGCAAAGGCGACAGGGAGTTGCTGGCCAAGGAGGTGCAAGTGGTGCTCCATGGAGCGGCAACTGTCCGCTTCACGGAGCCACTGCATCTGGCGCTCGACATCAACACTCGGGCCGCTCGCCTCATGATCCAGCTGGCCAGGCAGATGACTCGGCTGGAGGCATTCGTTCATGTGTCGACGGCCTTCTCGAATTGCATCACCGATCACATCAAGGAAGAATTCTATCCGGAACATCTAACCTGCAGTGTCGATAAGGTTTTGGCCATGAGAGAGATCCTCAGCGACGAGTTGATGGATGGCCTGTCGCCACTGTTGGTTGGCAAGTATCCCAACACATACACCTATACCAAGGCCCTGGCGGAGCAAGTCCTGCAGCAGGAGGCGGGGGACTTACCCTTGTGCGTCTACCGACCTGGCATTAGTAAGTGTAATCCTACCTTTACCACCTATCAACCTCTACTTTTAACTTTGATTCTTTCATCAAATGTTTGTTCTACGACTTAAACAAAAAATTATTTAGCGGGAAAACGCTAGATTCCGCTAAAATAAAAACCCCAACAGTTTGCAAACCAGAAACTGCGTAAAAACAAACTTTTATATAATAAGAAACTCAATCTTTTTGCGCATGGTGCAGTTTTTAGACCCTGTACTTAAAAAAAGTACAGGGATCTATTAAGTTTGTTTTAAAGAATATGTAAGTAACAAGCTGAAGGAGGCGTCGCAGACCCTTTAAGTATATATATTCTTGATCATCATCAATAGCCGAGTCAATATAGCAATGTCCGTCTAAACGTCTGTCCGGCTGTCTGTATGAACACCTAGATCTCAGAGACTATAGAGAGTCTGAGAGCTAGAGATCAAAAACTTGGTATGTAGGTTCCTCTATATTGCAGAAAGATCAAGTTTGTTTTTTTTTTTTTGAATCGGACCACTATATCATATAGCTCCCATAGGAACAATCCGTCGAAAATCAGGTTTTAGTAAAACCGTTTTACTATAAAAACCAAATGGGTTTTATGGGATATCTGAAACAAACTGATACAATATGCATTTATCTTGGTTTTGTATATATTCTGACCAAAGTTGGTTTAAATCGGACCACTATAACATATAGCTGTCATAGGTCTGATCGGGCGAAAATCAAGTCTTAGTATGAAAAAATTTTATGTTTTATGAGATATCGTATCCAAACTGATAGAATATGCATTTAAGTTAGTTTTATACATCCTGACCAAAGTTGGGTGAAGCCCCCTAGTTGAAATATTGAAAATTGAATATTGTTCGTCACAAAATTTTAGTTTTTTTTCTCATAAAGAGTTTTTTTTCTTGAAGATTCTACTTACTTCCCGGATCCCCTTAACCTTCTTACCCCCTACATTTTCACACCTTTCTCCCTCATTTTATTTAACCATCAATTGCTGTATCATCGTTTTAGTTGTTGCCAGCTACAAAGAGCCTGTTGAGGGATGGATTGACAATATTTATGGTCCGACAGTTCTGCTCTACGCTACCGCTCTTGGATATTTGAGAATTACTCCGTTGAATACCGATGCGAATGCAAACATTTTACCCAATGATTACTGTGTCAACTTGTTGCTGTCACTTGCCTGGCGCACTGCAGAAGAAAATGCCACCCGGAAGAAGAACGGAATTCTTCCAGCAACTCCCCCCGTCTACAACTATGTCCCCTCGAAAGACAACATGTTGTCCTGGGGCGGCTTCAGAGATAAATCGGCGGCGATGTCCAAAGACTTTCCGTTCGAACAAATGAAGTGGTTACCATTTCTACAATGCACTACAAATTTTTGGGTATTCAAAGTGCTCTCATTCTTGTATCACCTTGTGCCCGGCTTCTTAATAGACGTCGTGTTGCGTTTAAGAGGTGAGAAGCCTCGAGCTGTTAATATCTACAAGAAATACCACAATGCCATGTATATTTTGGCATTTTTCGGAGCATCCACTTGGAAATTTGACACTAAGAACACGGAAAACGTTTGGCAATCCCTGACACCAAAGGATCAACAGCTTTTCCAGTTCGATATGAGCACCTTGGACTGGGATGATTATTTTTATCGATCGACCTGTGCTATGCGCATCTATTTGGGTAAGGAAGATCCCAGTCCTGAGGGTATTAAGCGGGCTCAAAGGGTGAGAGCACGGTAAGTTATGTTCCTTTAACCTGAATATTTTAGACCAATTCTGTTTTCTCAGATACTTAATACTTCATCGGCTGCTGCAGTTCGTCCTTTACGGCGGTTCTTTGGCCATTCTCTGGACTGTGTTGAAGTCCCTACTAAGTTTCTAGTCAACATATTCGCACATACATTGGAAGGATACCCTGTACTTGCTCTGTAAAAAACGCAAAATATAAATAATAATAAAAATGGTACAAAAAATTATTTAAAATGAAGAAAAACTCAAATAAACAAACTTCTGAAGCGGGATTTCGGATCCATCATGCCAACTAAGAAGAATTAAAAATGTAATATTAGGTATCCGTGGTTAGGCCTAATTTTAAGTTTAGCTCTTTAAATTTAATCTCTTTAAATTAATCACATTAATTTTAATCTATTAATTAACCGATGAGATAATAGAAAGATAGAAACTAATAATTTAATGCAGATTGATATATTTATTTATTTTTGATTAACCAAACCGTTTTTTAAAATAAAAGGTTCGGTTCGATACAAAAATAATTACATACATCTTATGGCTTTATAATATTACGCAATTATTTGAGACTTAGGATTAAAATAAGTCTTATTTAAATCTTCAAATAAATTTAAATTATCATCAAAATTTGATTTCTTTAAAAAAAAAAATTTAATTAGAATAAAATGTAAAAAAAATTTATAATAATAAAAATTTTTTTTGTACGTTCTTGAACAAAGGTTCGAACCCAAACCTTGGGTTTTGGGATTAAATAAACCAATTCGCGAACCGAACCGATGTCT
The DNA here is from genome assembly GCA_951394115.2 of Drosophila phalerata. Lineage (NCBI taxonomy): Eukaryota > Metazoa > Arthropoda > Insecta > Diptera > Drosophilidae > Drosophila > Drosophila phalerata. The sequence goes on along the minus strand of OX596005.2, from coordinate 33,142,387 downwards.
TGCTTTATGGTTCGAACCGTCGAACCGAACCCTTAACAAAATTTTGGAGGTTTGCCTTGGTTTTTAGGTTATTCAATACAAAAAGTCTTTAATTCAGACGACCCAAACGCGATTTCAAGAAGAGTTGTCTTTTTTTTTAGATATTTCTTAAGTTTTTTTTTTTGTTGGTGAATTTAGAACATTTGGGATTTTAACAGTAGCAACTGCAGTGTTTAATTAAAAACTACAAGGGTTATATAAATAATCCTGGAAATGTTGCCATCAACTCACTGCCAGTGGGAAGTCCTGCCCAGGATATGGATGCCGACTTCAGCATCAAGAGCACAAGTAACACCAAGGAGCACAACATTTGAACTTGTCGCCAACTCAAAACCAACTAAGGACTAAAATCAACTCGACTAGACTAAGACAACGATTTACCCGATTTTCATTTACCCGCTCCAACCCCCAAGCCAAGTCAATTGGCCACATCCGTTTGGAGTTATGCCCCAGACTCACAGACGGAAGCAGTCAGAAGGGGAAGAAAGGTGGAGAGGGCATAAAAGTCGGCAAAGTTTGCCGACATTTCGGGATGATTAGCATAATTCGATTGGATGGATCGATTGGAAATGGGAATGCGACTGAATCAAAGGCTAATTTATGGGGCGCCAACTTACGATTTGTGCGTCCGGGCTGCGAATCCTTCGTGTCCTTCAAGTCCTTCGTATTCTTTGCATCTTTCGCTTCCGTCATAAACTGCAAACTGTTTTCCTTGGCCGGCGAGGACAGTGTTGATTTTAATGCCACACTGGCTGCCTCCAAAATAGGCGCCACTTGCTTCAGCTCACTGGGTATAAATTTATATTTACCACGAAATCCTTTGGCGGTGCGATTGGAGCTGGCATTAAATTCCAGCAGGAGATCAGGACCACTGCTAAGGATGCGGCGTGTAGGACACGGTGTGCACAGGACATCGATGACCGCATTCATATGCGCAGATTCCGCATCAAAAATTGTGACTGCATCCAATTGACATCCTCCATGTGCCACCGGTGGCAACTGCAGCTCCTCAAAGACCAACTCCACTCGACTGTCGGGTCGTCCTATGAACTTGTAGGCGCACTTGATGTGCGCCGGATAATGGGCCGGAAAGCGAGGCGAATGAAAGTATCCCTGACCCAGATTGCCATCTAGCGAAGTGATGGCAAAGAAGTAATAATCACAGAAGCTGTGCGGCACCAATCGACCCTCAGTCCTGAAGAGTTCTACAAAAGAAAGAGATTGTATTAAGAAAAGAAGAAAGTAATATAAGGAATCTATGCAAAGATTATTCGCACACTTATCAGATATGAGGACTACAAATATTTACTAAGTATTAATGGATGGTAAAAATGTTCAATTAAGTTTTTAGTGAAATGAAAAATTCAAACTAAATATGCTACATTTCAACCAGTCTTGTTTCTAATAACTGAGTTTTTAAGATCAATGTAGATTCTAGAAAAAACTCATTACTTAATAAAAATTAATAATATAAATAGAAAATAGAATTCACAACAGCAAATTTAACAATTTTGTGAATGTTGAATTTTTAAACTAATTTAAAAAATCCACCAAATTATAACTAATTTAATATAAAATGCAGTTGAGAATTTTAACTAGTTTCAATAGGATTTAATTAGTTAAAAACATACAGGTGTGTTCTACAAATCTATAACAGCGCTAAAGCAACCCAAAAGCAATTGTTGGTGTTCCTGAAAACAAAAATTTATTGTAGAAAATTCTTGAAAGATTTGATAAAACTAAATATTTTTTAAATTAAATTAAAATGTCTTTAAATTGAATAAAAATGCAACAAAAAAAATATATGTTTAAAAATATAAAGTCTCTAATATTTCAGGAACATCAACATTTTAAACGGTTGTTTTCACAAACATTTCACTTAAAAATCGCTAAAGATTTCTGAAACACACCTGATAATAAATAAAATTCTGAAAACTCCAGTAAATAAATCAAACATAATTTTCAGTTCGGGTTTTTCTGTTTAGGAATTTAAATTGGAAATTTCCCTGCTGTGATCTCAGGGTTGTTGAATGTTTCTCACCTTGTTTAAGGAATCGATAGCTCGCCGTGAGATTCAGCTGCCAGTTGTCCGATTTTGCTGGTGGTTTTTGAAAACTCAATCGTAGTCCCAACAGCCTCCCGGCACTATAAATGGGCGTGGCACTGCGGTTGCTGTGCTGGCACCAAGTGTACGCCGCCAGTGTTGAGTTCTCGATGACGGGTTCCCGGAGATACGGAAAAACCTCGACGGTGTCCAAGCAGCTGTCACCAAATTATATAGAAAAAGGAATGCAGTGTGCATTGCTAATCAAATTTTTGCGAAATGGCCAAATGACAAAATGACAAAATGGCAGAATGGCCAAATTCTAATGATGTTGAAAATTTATTGGCCGATACATTTTGGGGCTGGTCGCTTGGCCGCCTCGTTGGTCAGCCTAAAAATAGTTCATCAGTGAGCTGCCATTAAGAATATCATTTGCATTGCATTGCTGCTTGGTTCTTCATCATTTATTTTGATAAAAAGTCTAACAAAAGTTGGCGTTAAGGTTAACATAAATACGTATGCAAATACAATGTCCAATTTATTAAGTATGTCGATTGATTTGATGCAATATGTGTAAGTCCAAGGATTGTAAAATGTACCATCTCATATATAGTCTTTGGTTGGATGTAAATAAATTAGTTTACAAAGCATTTTACTTCCAGAAAATTCTGCTTAGTTAAAATAATTATTTTTAATCGGATAAAAATAAGATCAGGAGATAGGATATTTCTACTCGAAATTAATGCTAAAAATCTTTTTAGATAATAATAACAAGATAACTAGAAAAAACAAAAATAGAAAAATTTGAAAACTATAAAATTAGAAAGAAACAATTGAAGGTAGTGTTCAAATGGGATATTAAAAAAATAAAAATTATAGGATTTATGAAGATTAACTTACACAAAATTAAAAAAAAGAATTAAATAAAAATAAAAAGACTGACAAAAATAAAATCTTAAATTGGAAAAGAACGAATTTCGAATTTTTTTACACTTTAGTTTGCTAATTCATTTGAAGTTATTCTAGGGAGTTTTGCGTTTACGCATGCCTCCCAACATGCGGCAGAAAGCAGGGTAGTCTATCATTGGGGGCTCCTCCAAAGTCTTGGGCTTGGCCATTGGGGCGTGGCTCAGCGCCTCTTTGGCCTCGCTGACGGTCAACTTGTCGCCATAGTTGATCAATTCCTCGTAGATTCTGTTTGCATAGGAAATGATTAGATGAAACGCAATAAATTGACTGAAAAGACGAACTTTCTCTCATCGATTTTGCCCGTGCCATGATCATCCCACTTGCTCCAGGCCTCGAGGAGTACCTCCTCCGGGTCGAGTTCCTGGGTGCGACGACACATTAACTGGACAAATGACTCATAGTCCAAGGGTTCGTGGGCTTCCTGCATCATTTGCTCGAGAAGCTGTTCGTTGGGTTCGTTTCCAAGTGCCATGTAGGTGAACCGCAGGTCGTCTTTCGATATCAGACCATCACAGTCCGTGTCGAACAGTGTAAACACCTTTTACGAATCCATGTGGAATAACTTTCGATTTCAATTGCAATCAAAAACTTACTTCCTTCAGCTCAGCCAACTTGGCAATATCCAAGTCCTTAGACGACACTTGATCATTGGCACTCAGCTCCTCCGGCAACGTATAATGTCCCGTGCTCTCTGGCAGTTTCAGGCGAGGATTGAAGATTTCATTGATCACGGCCATTGCCTCGGAGTCCGTTGAAAGATGTGCAGGAGGTTGCGGTGTCTGCGAGGCTTTCCGAGCTGAACTGGTGCGACGACGCCTCTGAAGATGGAAATGAGGGCGTTACTAGCCTTTGGGATTACAGAAAAACTCCGTTCACTCACGCGTTCCAGATCCTCCAACGACACCGACGGATCCATAGACATTTTGAACAATTCGATTTAGCAGAAAGTCCACAGAAAATTTACTGACGTTTCCCTGACGATTCACAGGTGACTTACAGGAAATTTATTGTTTCACAGGGGATTCACAGAAAAGTTAGAGGAAATTAGGTAAAGATTCCCTGACGATTCAAAGGAATTTTACTAGAAATTCAAGAATAACAATTCCCTAACGATTCACAGGTGACTTACAGAAAATTTGTTGGCGATTCCCTGACGATTCACAGGGTTAGAGAAAATTTAGTGAAGATTCTCTGGCGATTCAAAAGAATTTACAAAAAAATTTAAGAGTGATTCAAATGACAGGCGATTAAAGAGGTTACTTGGAGAAACTTTAATCAAAATTTGTTACTGATTTCTACGCGATTCCCCAGAGTTGCAGTTTCAGGAAATATACAGAAAAGGTCACAGAAAAGTCACATAATATTCGGTGGTGATTGACAGATAATTTACAAAAGATTCTGGTTCTTCACAGCAAATTTCGATCACTGGGAATTCTTCACTTCAAACTTTTCACTATTATAATTTGCACTTTCCGAAACAGTTTTCGGAATTGCGGCCAACGTTGTGGCACAACGCTCTGCACAAGCTCCACTGAAATCTGTGGCGCTTTTGCCCAACAATTTTATTGACAAATCGATTTTGATTTCTTCGTTTTTTTCCGTTTTTTTTTATTTTGGTTATTTTAAAATTGCTGCAAATTTTCGCATAAATTGACACAAATTTGCGGGCGAGTCTTCCATTTATATGAATATAAATAGACCCCGAAATGGACCCCCCAAAATACTGACCGACCAGCTTTGGCCTTCACGAGGTATTTTAATTACATTTGCATAGCAGTCGCGATTTCCTCGAGTTTTCGATGCACTTTTTTTGATGGCTGTCGCGCAGCTGCCAACCTGCCACAGATCCAGATCTCAGATCGATTTGGATTCGGATTAGAATACGGCGGGTGGCAAGTGGCAAGTGGCAACTATGGCCGGAAGTGTTGCAACTCACCCGGGGCGCAACTGCAGCTGCTGCAACTGAAAGGCGACCAGCTCATCGGACATGCCGCCAATGAAGATCATCAGGCAGTTGTTTTTGACACCCACTGTATGGCTGGCATTAATGGCAAGGTTGCCCCACTGTGTGGCATTTCTATCATTGGCATGTAAACAGGAACAGTCTGTAAATATGAAATTGATACCCTATTAGAATTGTTATTCACAAATTAACACTAAGAACAACAAAAATGGGGCAATATTAGAAATCACAAGTTGCATACAAAATTTAAAAACTGAAAGTATATAAAGGACAAATATTATCAAAAGTGTAAAAATAAGAAAATATGAAACCAAACCAGGGAACGTAACACTTATAATTTAGAAAATTAAAATTATAAAATAAAAATTATTTGACGATTTTAATAATAGTGTTGAGAAATAACTATAAACTAAAATTTAAATAAATTATTATTTTTAATTTTTTATCATAAGAATTGAAACTCTTTTGTAAAAATTCAATTTTTTTTTTAATTCATAACTATAATTTGCAGTCCCTGAACCAAATTATATATGTATCTCATACAGAATTCAAAATAGTGTTAATTTTTTTACGATTAAAATTTCCAAGTCATAATTTAGGAAATTCCGTGTCCAATAATACTTAATTCATTTTTGAGCACTCGAAGCTAATTTATTGTTTTAATTCGGTTTTTTTATCGGCTAAAATCTAAATAAATACTAATTTTTTTTTTTTTTAATTATTTTTAATTTGCCTGAATTCTGGATTCTGAATATAGACTATTGTTAAAAAATTTGGCAAAGAAACATACTATTGTATTTATTCAGATAAATGATGATATTAAAGTTTTTATAGTTTGATTTTGGGCAAATTATCTGAAAGTAATCTCAAAAAATAAATAAAAATGTTGTCAGAATTTACTTCGATATACCTTTACTTTGAATGCTTTTTAATATTTGGTTTTCATGGCTATTCTTATTTATACTCATTTTAATCTTTACTATTTAATTTTTTGTCTTTCATTTGTAATTCTTGGCTAAATATTCGGAATACGAATGGAGAATTCGCTTACCCAACCAAAGTGGCGACTGTTTGCTATTGGCCACTTGCTGAGTGTTGGCCAACATTGACCAGGTCGAAACCAATACGATGGATAACAAAGCGGCCGCCATCTCCAGCGGCCAAAATGGAACTGCGACAGGCATCGCGATGTCCTCTCGGTTCTTGCCACTTCTGCGCCTCTTTGTGTATGCTTTAAAAATAACCAGTTGCCCCCATTCCCTCCCTGAAGAGTCCACTTCGCATCCTCTTCTCCCTTTACCAATCCCAACCCTAATCGGGAACCGCAGTCATTTTATAAAAACGTGCACCTTTTTTTTCGTGTCATTAAATTAAGTTGAGGTTTTTATGAAGCTGCCACCTAGCTCATCTCCCCTCCTCCTTCTTTAGCTCCAGGTGTCGCCATCCGTTAGTTTCTATCAACGCCCAAGCCTGTGGCATCAACAACAACAACAACAACCTGTGACTTTGGCAAAGCTATTTTTAAATGGATTTCATCTTTCTATTGGCGATAGTCAGCCAACAGTTTGGGCAGGATGAAAAGGATGCCACAAATTGATAACGACTCTGTAATTTCCACCTATATCAGAAAAAGGACTTTTCGACAGCCAACAACAGTTTACTAATAACTCAATTTCGATAGCCCAAAATATCTTTTTTAGAGTGGGAAAAATCCAGTCAACTAAAACTATATAACAAAATAGAACTTTTTGACAAGATGTGGAATTGATACGATTACAGAAAGTAACTAATTATTTTTTTAAGTCTTTCTTTAATGAAATTTTTATTTTTAAGGCCTGAAATTTCTTGCAGCTTCATTTTACGGGTGAGATTGTTATTTTTTTAGTCATAATTAATATGTGTAATATCACTACTGAATTTTATGAATGATTTATACACTTTATAATTTTTTGCCTCTAAAATCATAACTATTTTATTTATGTTAAGAAAATTATGTTTGCTTGTGCAAATATATAATTTTTTTCCCTTGTTTAAAAACTTAGATATATTGTTAAAAAAAATATATAAATTTTTCTTAACCCAATATTTATCAAATTGCGTTTATTAGATGTAATTCAAGATATTAGTCATCAAAGTAAATGAAGATACTATATAATTTTTGGGTATTCCTCTTTTTTAGCCCATTTTTCAAATCCTCAGTCATCGCTTAGGCATCAGTCTATAATATTAAGGATACAAGTAAAATCACAACAATAAATTTATATTTATTAACTACAAAGTAACTCGCAATACATTTTATAATTCTTGAGTCTAATTAGGATTCAGCATTTAGGTTCATTTTGGCCTTGAACATGTCGGCCAACAACATGGCTTTGCTGGCATTGAGTTCCTCATAGTCGTAAGGAGCCATATGATCCTTGCAACGTTCCAGCCATTGTCTGACATGTTTATAGGGTTTCAACTCAAGCCCAAAGGCTTCCAGCTGCGAGACGGTGACCAGCAAAGATAAATCCGCAATGGTAAAATGATCAGCGGCCGCAAATTCCCGACCCTCCAAAATGGCATTCAACCAGCCAACGGCTTCTGTTAACCTGGCTCTTTTGCCCTCGTCCAGCGGAGCGCCAATGAACATGGTTGGGAACTGGTAAGAAAAAAAGATTTGAATTGCATGAAAACGATGTAATAAAATAATTTTAAAATAAGAGTTATTACTTCATAAAAATTAAACTTAAAAAAATAACCTGGATACAGGATTCAATTTGAATTCACATTCAATTTTTAATAAATTCATTTCATCTCTCAATATTTAATCTAAACTCAATTGATTAAATAGTAATTAAATTTAAAGTTTTTTTTAAGCATCAGAATACAACTCCTATTTTAATTTTTTATGGTAGAAATAAAAAATATTATTAATTATTTGTCAATTTAAGCAATATTGAAAATAAATAGAATTAATATTTCTGTTTTTAAAGCACAAAATTGTATGATAACAAATATCAATTTATATAAAAGATATTGAAAAAAAAAACATTTTATTCAATAACACCATTTATACCGATATTTTTGTTGTTTCTCAAATGTGAATATACCAATAGTAAAAAATAATATAGTGAGTGTAATAGGTTTTTTTTCAAAGTCATTTTTTTAAACTCGTTTATTTATTATTGGAATTGGAAAAATTAAGATATAATAAGATATAATCCTTAATTCGAAATATTTTATATTAAATAGCAAAATTTATAATCTGTACTTTAAATATCATTTGTTACATTCTCTGATTAATATTTGATACTTACATAGTAATCAGTGAGTCGCTGGTAGAGTGTGCCCAGGTCGAACTGAAGACGCTGATCCACCAGAGCTCGAACTCTTATATCCGTGGGATAGAGCTCATCACTTTTGCCATAGGCAGCCACCAGATAAGAGAGAATAGCACGACTGTTTAGCAAGGATATAAATATATTAAAATACATAGATAGAAAAAGGACTCTTCTCTTACCTTTCCCAAAGCACAAGACCCTCATCGTTCATTGTTGGCAGACAGTGTTGAGGATTCATGGCCACAAAGTCCGGTTTTAGCTGTTCCCCCTCCAGTATATTGACGATCTTCAGCTCAAAGTCCAATCCCAGCATTTTGGCCAACAGCAGAATGCTGCGGCAAGGGGGACTCGGGGGCAGATAGTAAAGAACAGGTGTGGTCATCTTGCCACCGCTGATAATGAGGCAGTAGACAAACTCGGTTACAATATGTTCGGTCTGATTCATCAGTTACAACTGAAAAGCCAAAGCCTGACAAATAAACCAGCCCCAAAAGAGGGCAACTCTATAATACGAAAAATCAATGCATCGATTTTAAATGACTTATTCACATTAATTGCGGCTAAAATTACAATATATTCTGTTGAAAGTGTATTTTAAAAGCCATTTGAATAAAAAGAATGGAAGTACAAAAATTCTTTAAATTAAGCATATTTACACTGGAAGAAAAAACACTTCCAATTGCAGAAATCTATTTGATGAATCTATTCTATATATATAAATCTCTTTGTCCTGTTGACTGAGCATACTACAGGCCAAACGGCTAAAGATACAAGTTTGAAATTTAACCACAACACAGATATGAGAAATTCATCGGCGTTTTGTAAAATTCGACCTGCAAGTGCGTCAAAATTGTTCATTATACATTATTTTGTTCTTAATAATATAATTATAAACCATTTTAAAATCCTCAATTAACGTGTTTGAATTTGAATTTAAGTCTGTTTAGAGATTATCATAGATCATCACGTATAATATGAAAATAAATTTACACTGATAAAAATTAATCTATTAATATTTGTTAATTGAATGAGAGTCAATTTGAAAAGAGTTTAAAAGGAATAACGCATACTTTATATACGTATATAAAGGAGAATGATAAACTTATTTGACGAAATATCTGTAGAATATAAAAACAATATTTACACAGCTAAAAAATTAAGAGTGAGTATCAAAAAATTAATTTGTAATTACTTTTTTTTATTGAATAAGAATAATTAAAAAAATGCATAATTAATTCTATTTTATTTAATTCTAACGACATTTTCTCTTGAAGTGAGTCAGAGACCAAGTTTGGACTTAAAGTTCACCTTTACTTTTTTTTGCCAGTGTAATTGAATGTTGTACTTTTATAATACGCTATATTCTAGGGTATTTTGTAATCGTTGCTTCTACTTACAGTCGTGGCTCGCACTAATTGCAAGCATATTGCTTTACTTATTTATCCATTATAAATATGAGAATGCGGCATGTTGTGGTTCCCCTTCTGCACCTCGTTTCCCCCCCTCAGCCCCATCCTTAGAGGGGTGCATACTCACACGATTCTTTGCACCAGCTTGTGTTGCACAACGGCCACGGAGTCGATGTCTATGCAGTTCCCCAGTGTGCCAACGATTGTCGAGCTCAACTGTCGCCGTGTCGGAGCAAAATAAAATTAACTCTCAGTATTTTTCAGTCTCTGCCGTGGTCCAGTTTTCCTCCTTCAGGACTTTCCCTGATGCTTATGATATAATCTAGTTGTTGGGTTGTCAACTTGTCGACTGTCCGTCGTTTTTTGTATCCGTCGTTGTCGTTGTTAGACAGTTTGAATTTTCAGAACATGTCATCAATGGGGGTTTTCCTTTTATTTTGGCTTCCTTTTCATTTTCGTTTGGTTTTCGTTTAGTTTTCATGGCGAACGTTACCTGGACAACAATCGCGTCGCTTTAACTGATGTGTGCTCACCTGTGTGTTGGGTGGTGTAGGTGGTGTGGGTGGTGCAGGTACTGTGGGTGGTTGCCTTCGAAACTCGGTCAGAATTTCATGTTCGTGTTTTAATTTTTTTTTGTGTCTAAAATTAAGCCACTACATAATTTGTTGTAGCTACGTGTTTTATTTGTTATTGATTGCACTAAACTCCTTTCAATTGAGTGCCCGGTTAAGTGAATCAACTTTAGATTCAACTCTCTGAGTGTGCAGTGTATTTAGAGTGGGTTTTTGACGCTAAGTTCCCTCCCAAAAAGCTTTCTTCAAGTGTCTAGCTATTAACATTTTCACAAAGTAATACAACTTAGGAAACGAAAATTAGGCACTCAAAACTAAGAAATTTGTCATTAGAAAACAAAATTATAATTAGGTCAAAACTAAATTTTAATACATTTAATTTTATATTAATAATCACTAGATACTTTTATGAATTATAAATGGGAAACAAAATTTTTGAAGGATGATGCTACGATTTTAAAATAAGGATGAAATTATTGGAAAGATAAATGTTATCAACAGCAAATATAATTTGGATTCCATGCAATTTATTTCACATTAAATTAAAACAAAATTTCGATTATTATCATGTATTTTGTATAAAATAAATTATTTCTAAATAATAAATACAGAAAAACCATATTTAAGAAGTTTATCATTAAAAAGGGGTTGGAATCTGAAACATCTAATTAACTTTAGCAAAGTAGTTTTTGAATATTTTTTTCGAAATATTTTTTTATAATTGAATTTCAGTCTACCATTTTATTCATCCATTTTTTTGGTATACTTAAATTTAATTTTTAGTGTCTGTAAATTCTTTTTTAATTCTAACAAAAATATTCGTAGCTAGCATTAAATATCGCCATATATCGTTTAGTTCAGAGTCTAGCTTAGTTGTCACTTTATTTTGACCAGCACTGTACGGTAATGGTTTAACAATTGCCATGGACATTTGCCTAGCTACCTGTGTTGCGATTACTTGGGCAGGTAAAAATGTCAAGACAATGGACTAATGTTTTGGGAAATGCAATGACATTAGGAGGGAAATTCGTGGAAAATTGTGCATTAATTGCAAAAGGGACAACAAGGACATCCAAAGGACGGGCAAAGGCAAAATGGTCACTCTCTGGTACAGATATCCGAGCCTATAAAGATGAAGTGTAGTCTTGTGCCAGAGTCAGTCATCTTTCTGGTTGAAGTGAATCAAGTTTGTCAGTCATGAGTTATAGAAATCCTTGCTACGTTTTGTTGCTGCTGATGATGTTCTATGAGGCAAACACATTGCCTGCTGTGGACACAACGATTGTTGCCACAGGAGTGAATACAATTGAGGAGTCAGATAAGTTGCCAGACTCCAACTTGGATCCACTTATTACAGCAACATCTCCAGAATCAGGAAATGCAACAAATCAGGCTGCAAGTGGAGCAACTGAAGCGGAGACAGATCCATCCCTGGTAAGTTAACAAATCAAACTGAAGAAACAGAGTAAAAATTATTTATTTGGAAGAATTATTTTTTAATGAAATTACTTAAACTTGAATACATAACAAATTTAGAGGTCAAAATGACATTCCGTTTGAAATTCTGCTCAGTTTTGAGAAAGTGATGAAGACTTGAAGCTGGTTAAACCTTTGAATTAGCAACTTTACAAGTCAAAAATATTGTCCAATTTATCATGAATTTTTACAGAAAAATTAAATGTCTTCAAACCAAGTTTAAAGTGTTGTTTTATACTAATTATGATATAATGAGTTGATTAAAAGTGAAAACTAGAGATTTAAAATTTTGAATTTTCCAAATTTCATAGGGGGGACCCTTACCATCAAAATCGAATTTTAACAAAAAATAACTTTTTTTTAAATTAATAATATTTGAATGTAAAATGAATTAAGAGGCCAAACCATGATCAAAATGACATTCCGATTGAAAATCGGTTCAGTTTTGACAAAGTTATGACGGTTTGACTTTGGATAGACTTTGGATCTAGCACTTACAAGTCAAAATTTTCGATCAATATTCCATGATTTATGACAAAAAAATGAAAGGTCTCAGAATCAAGTATAAAGTGTTGTTTTATACTAATTATGATATAAGGAGTTGATTAAAAGTGAAAACTTGAGATTTAAAATTTTGAATTTTAAAAATTTCATAGGGGGGACCCTTACCATCAAAATCGAATTTTAGCAAAAAATAATTTTTTTTTTAAATTAATAATATTTGAATGCAGAATGAATTTAGAGGCCAAACAATGATCAAAATGACATTCCGATTGAAAATCGGTTCAGCTTTGACAAAGTTATGACGGTTTGACTTTGGTTAGACTTTGGATCTAGCACTTTACAAGTCAAAATTTTCACTTAATTTTCCATGATTTTTGACAAGAAAATGAAAGGTCTCAGAATCAAGTTTAAAGTGTTGTTTTATACTAATTATGATATAAGGCGTTGATTAAAAGCAAAAGCTTGAGATTTAAAATTTTAAATTTTCGAAATTTCAAAGGGGGTACCCTTACCATAAAAATCGAATTTTAACAAAAAATAACTTCTTTTTTTTAATTAATAATATTTAAATGCAGAATGAATTTAGAGGTCAAATAATGATCAAAATGACATTCCGATTGAAAATCGGCTCAGTTTTGACAAAGTTATGACGGTTTGACTTTGGTTAGACTTTGGATCTAGCACTTTACAAGTCAAAATTTACACTCAATTTCCCATGATTTTTGACAAAAAAATGAAAGGTTCCAGAATCAAGTTAAAAGTGTTTTTTTATACTAATTACGATATAAGGAGTTGATTAAAAGCGAAAACTTGAGATTAAAAATTTTAAATTTTAGAAATTTCAAAGGGGGTACCCTTACCATAAAAATCGAATTTTAACAAAAAATAATTTTTTTTTTTAATTAATAATATTTAAATGCAGAATGAATTTAGAGGTCAGACAATGATCAAAATGACATTCCGATTGAAAATCGTCTTTGTCTGTTTTGACAAAGCTATGACGGTTTGAAGTTGGTCAAGCTTTTGACTTTACAAGTCAAAATTTTTGTTTAATTTCACATGTTTTTTTCAGATTTAAATTTGAAGTGTTGTTTAATACTAATTACGATATAAGAAGTTGATTAAAAGAGAATACTTAAGATTAAAGATTTCCAATTTTCCAAATTCGAAAGGGGGGAATTAATCAAATAAATCATTTGAGAAACTTAAAATAAATTTTATCAAATCCATTTTATATGAAAAAACCTTTCAGATATGACAATCTTGTCACTCTGAAGAAACATCAACATCAAAATCTTAAAAGAATTCTTCTTCATTTACAGTCGGGCGACAATGAGGCGAGTGCCAGCAACAATGAGCCCGTGTCCATCTATGCCGGCGGACTCATCACTCCGGAGGCCTTTCAGCAGTATCTGAATCAATATGGCGGTGCAGCGGGACTGACACCACTTGGTGCCGCCTATCCAGCTCCCATGACGAGTACACCCGGTCTATATCCCTATCCAGGTCCGATTGTGGTGCAGACTGGCTACGAGGGATTCTTGGTGCCGGCGAATTCAGTTGCCAGCTCGGAAAGTGCTTCGGATGTGAGCACAACTGTGGCTGCAATCTCTGCTCCATCTCCCGCTCCTGGCATGAATCCTCTGCTGGCCTTTGCCTCCCGATTGCTGCCCACGATTCTGATGTCCACGTTGTTTCGCATCGCCGCCGTTGTTTTCTCCGCCGTGGGCGTCATTCTCTTTGGTGGCGCCATTACAAACGCCCTCTGTCGGCTGACGCCCATCTGCGACATCCCGAGCAAAGCCGTCCATTACCTACGCTCTGGCGGAGCACAGGATGTTGGCCGTATGCTGGTCGAGGAAATCACTCCGGAACGTGTGCGAAGAACTACGGAATTTGTCCGGAATGCCATTCACAAATATCGCCAGCTGCAAAAACTCGTCGATCCAGATCTGTAATAGACTCCGAATTCTTTCCTACTGAATTTAATTGTAATTGTCTGAAATAAAATACAAATTAACTTTTAATTAAACTCATTGCGTTGTCGCTTAGTAATTAGTGGAATTGGAGAACCATCAATGAGTCAATGTTGTACCTAATTATACCCTAATAATCTTTGATGAGTTGAAAATACTTTATATATCCGCTACTTAAAATATAAGTAATGTTCGTTAAAACTGTAAGAGCTAGAACAACTGAATTTGGCACACAGACTTTTATAAACCCGCCCACCTACAGTTTTACAAAGATAATAAAGTTATTTTTGGTAATTAATTTTCCCTATAATTATTTTGTATCATCCTACTTAATCGCAACAAGATAAGTTACACAGATCGGCCCTAATGGCTATTTTAGTTTTAAAGGCAATACAAGCTCCTTAAAGTATGCAACTAATTTAATTTTGATTAGTTCCCCTTTAACTAATTATATGCTTTTTTTTGGAATTCATACAATCTAAGTACTCAAAGCATTTTAAATCATCTGATATTCATGTTGCACTAGAAACTAATCTAATGATTAGATAATGACACAAATTGTATGATATTTATGGGATAATTTATTTTTAAACTTTTAAATAACAACATACAATATAATAAATAGAATATGATGGTTTCCAAATTATTCGGAATTTTTCTTTGCATCGAACCACTTTTTGGCCTCCAAAACACCCTCCAAGTTCTCATCCCAACCGGGAGTCACACTCTGAGCATTGGCATACCATTTCTCCACATTGGGATAATCGCTTAGTTTCAGCTCGGCGATTGTGAAGGTCGAGACTGTGGCCAAGATGGCAATGTCAGCGATAGTCAGCTGATCACCAGCCACATATTCATGGCCCTCCAGGAAGGTGTTGAGGAATCCAAGAGCATCCTGCAATTTCTTGTATAACTCGGGATCGGCGGGTTTGTTGTACATAAACTGAGGATAGTAATATTCGGCAGCAGATTTGTACAGGACTCCCATGTCGAAGTAGAGACGCTGATTGATCACAGCCCGCTGCTCAGGATCCTTGGGATAGAGAGAGTCATCCTTGCCGTACTTCTCCACCAAATATGTGAGAATGGCACGCGATTCCCACAGCACAAAGCCATCGTCGACGATCGTGGGAATCGTGTGCTGAGGATTGATCTTCACGAACTCCGGTTTCAGGTGCTCACCCTCCAGAAGATTCAGAACTTTCTTATTCAGCTCCACTCCCAATGCCTTTGCCGTCATTATAACCGAACGACATGGAGCCGAAGCAGATAAATAGTAAAAGTCCATGTCTGAATAAATACGAAAGTGCTTGCTTCCCCTTAGAACTCTGAGAGCGAACTGACTGACGACGAGAGAGTGCATTCTCTTTTTATACCGAAAGCTCTACAGAATTTCTGACTCACGAATTTAACAATTATCTATGATTATTAAATTGTTACTGTCATTGTTAGTCTCACTTTTGTGTTTGCTGCAAACTAAGATGAGTGTTCGGTCGCAAGTGCTCGACTACAAGATACCCTGTGCACTGCTCTTAATCAATCTAACATACTATATATATTCAGCTAGTAGGGTTATTATCTTGAAAAAATATATATATATTCAAACATTTGTTTATTATTTTAATAGTTTAACACAATGAATCTTTTCAATTTTTGAATTGTGACAAAAAAATTATATTTAAAATAAAAAAGAAAAAGCCTAAGAAAAATTATTTTTCTCATTAAGAAACAGATTTTTTTTTTAAGAATTGAAAATGCATTCAAAAACATAAAAATTTGAAAAAATCTTCTAGATTCATAATCTCGACATGCTGTTGATTTTTAAGAAAATATGTTTATTCTATATAGATTCAGGATTCAATTCATTGTCGAAATGATAATACCCAACTATACATATTTCAATGAGTATTGATTTTAATAAGAATCAATATTATTTACTATGCTTAAAGTTGGGGAATTGTAGTATCTAAAGTTTATAATTGGACTAACTTGCTTGGCGTGGGTGACTATGATTCCTTTTTACACAGGAACTCTTTACATATGACCACGTCATCTTAACAACCCTCAAAAATACCTATAATTATTATAATCATCCAACATGGGTGGTAACATATTACCATACATATTAGAGCAATTAATTATTTTTAAGTAAAGAGACTTAATTATATATTTGTAGGAAAGAAATTGTAAATATTTAAATGATATCTGATCAACAAAAAATTTGAAATATTATTTATTTTTATTTATGTTATTCTTTCTTAAAGAGACAAACAATTTTCTTAAGTACTTCGAGTACTTTCTGAATAGACATAATGTTTTAGACACTTAAGAATCATCGATGATATTCGATTTTTACCATATATAAATCGTCACTATTAGTTGTAGTTCTCTTTGAAAAAAAATAAGAGCTCAAATTATTATCAATTTAATAATTTCAGAGCCAACAGCATAACAACTCATTCACTCATATCAATTAATACGAACTACAGATAAGATATGGCAATCGATATTGTGGGATTATAATTATTGAAATGCACATTAACAAATCTGAAACAGAGCGATAACAGCTGATTATTTGTCACCAAAGTGTGACACAATAATGAAGTTTATACTATATATTTATTAAATCAGAACGAAGAGCTGTTGTCTGTACAATAAAGGCGAGAGCTGTTTTAAAATTTTTCAAAACGATTTAACATTGTAATGACATTGATAATACTTTTTTAATATATGTCAACAAAACTCTCATATTAAATATTTGGTAGGTGCTTATATAAAACCTTGGCAAATTTCATTAAAGTTGGACTACTATATCTTATAGCTGCAATAACAATACATATCGGTTTAGGATTCGGTTTCGGTACGTCCCGGAACAAATATTTCTGTAAAAGGTTGTACTCGGATCTTCCCTTTCGGGTTCGGTTTCAAATCAAATCAATATTTAAAAGTTGTAATATGCTGTACTATATTAGTAATTAAGTGGCCGAACTATGATCAAAATGATATTCCGCTTAAAAATCGGCCCATTTATGACAAAGTAATGCAAGTTTGAGGATGGGGAGACTTTTCAAGTCAAAATTTGCGTACACTTTACCTTAAAGCCATGATTTAAAGTGAAAACTTGAGATTTAAAATTTTTCCGAATTTCAAAGGGCATTGAAATCGAAACTAGTGGGTGCCGTACCGATTCCGGTATTATTCCCTGATTTCACAGATCGTGTAGTTGGTAGTTTCAAATATAGAAATAAACTCGCCAAATTGTTTGAAAATCGACCTACTATATAATGTTGCCTCCAAATAATCTGATTTGGTACATTTTCAACTATATATGTTTGTAAATAAATGTGTAACAACAATAACCTATAAAACACTCTGGTTATACGTAATTATTTTTATATTGTTTATTTCATCATTTAACAGACTAATCACAAATCAACTTAATAGGAATATAAATTAGTAGAACTTAAAGTTTACGAGCTGCTTCCAAGCGCGCTGTATATTCTTTAGCCAGCTCAACGTTCTCCTCGAAGCCGGGAATCTCCTTTTGGACGGTTTCGTACCACTTGGCCACATTAGGATAGGTCTTGAGCTTGAATTCACATGCGATATAGGTCGTCACTGTGGTGATGATGGCAATATCGGCAATAGTTAGATGATCGCCAGCTACGTATTTCTGACCATCCAGGAAGGTGTTCAGGAAATCAAAGGCAGCCTCGATCTTCTTGAATTTCTCGGGATCTCCGGCCTTCTTCTCACGGAATTGTGGATAGTAAAACTCACTGAATGCCAGGTTCAGAACTCCCATATCGAAATAGAGACGCTGATTTACGAGCGCCTGTTGTTTGGGATCCTTGGGGAAGAGAGAGTCGTCCTTGCCGTACTTCTCAATGAGATACACCATAATGGCACGTGATTCCCACAGAGAGAAGCCATTATCGACGAGAGTGGGTACCGTATGCTGAGGATTGATCTTCAAGAACTCCGGCTTCAGATGCTCCTGTTCATAGGTGTTGACAATAACCCGGTTGAGCTTAACACCCAATGCCGATGCGGCCAAAATGACCGAACGACTCGGAGTGGCAAAAGGGACGCAATACAAATCCATGTTTCCCTGACAAGCGATGAAAGTCTACTGAAATTCCCCGTGCAAGTGTAAAAGCTTATATAGTTATTTCAATACTGCTCTTATCTTTCTCTTTAATGCTCTCTTCGGATCACATATATACAATAATTATCTACATACACTGGCAATTAAATGATTAACTACAGTGAAAACCAGGCACCGCATTTATTATAAGTCATATTATAAAAATTATAAAGTCAATTTTATTTCTATGAAATAATATTCATTTTTTTTTTAAGAAAAAAGATGTAACTCAAGGAATTAATATTATTTGATGTGTCTTTTTATACAAAAAATAATAAATATTTTCTAGTTTTACTAAATTACTCAAAACTGAAGATTATTTAAAAAAATAAAAACATAAAAAATGAGATACATATTTAATAATCATATACCCATCATAATTTTTAAATATGTATGTTTTTTTGTTTCATTAAAAAAAATTAAATATTTTGGTGTGAATCATTTCTTGTCTAGTTCAATTATTAGTGGGTGTTTTTTTAATTTAAAAAAATAATAATAATATTTATCATTATTTACAATCCCTGGTGCAAACAAATCATGAGTAACCGGCAAAGCGTGCACACAAATATATTTATGTACATACAGTTCATAAAGTCATTGTTTTGACAAAGAATAAAATAAAATGTAAATATTTTGGACTTTATTACTATTATTTATTTATTTTTATAAGTAGCTCCTCTCATTGGATTTTTAAGTTCTTCTAATGAGACGAATTTTTTGTTTGTCATACGAATTACTTGAAAATACTTTGTGTAAAAAGTTTCTTGACAGTGTCTAAAGTGTGTAATAATAAAAACATATCACTTAATGGGATTATTTGGAATAAAAAGCTAATATTTTTATCTCTAGTCAAAAAATGATTTTATTTTCAGTGTGTAAGGTATTTCTTGACATACTGTATGTATGTATGTATTTGCCGGTTACCGGCACAAAAGCTCAAAATACATTTGTTGGAACTCATTCGCATATGTGAAACCTTATCTGGTATACACTGTACAGTGTACACACAAACAAACAATTCCTCTGAGATGTTGACAAGAATGTTTTTGAAAAAACAAACAGTTTTATCTTTATATACTTACATACATACATATGCACATATCTTTTATATATAGAGTCTATATATTATACAGTCTATATTATAGACCTTAGTAAGCATTGTAACTAAAAACAACTTAACTTGACTACAATTTTAAGTAGCTGCTGTACATGAGAAATTAACTGTGATTTTCATTAAAACGGTCCAAATATTTGAATCGAGAGAACAATATATATATATATATATATACACATACAGACACTTAAATTGCACGCTCCAGCTGCAAACAGTTACACACATAAATATATACACAAAGATAAACAAGTATACACATTATACATTGAACATATCGCTTATTTACTTGAAGAGTGGCATAAGTCGAAAAACACGAATTTTTATATATTGATGCAGAAATGTTCGTTATCTATGTTGTGTTAAAATTTCATTATCCTAGCTTCTATACACACAGCGTGAGTAGAGTTTATGTATGACCGCTTTGTAGGCAGACATACGACAAGTCAAAACTTTAAATGCGTTTATCTCGAAATGCCAGTTTTTGAGATATGTCACTCTTTTTGTAATTGAGCAATATGTACAAAACATGATCAAGCATTTTGAGAGAATATTTTTGCAAAGCACAAACAAACAGAGTATAACACTCTCTATCTCTCTCTCTGGCATCATCTGATCTCTTTTTGGCCAGCTTCTCTTTGCTGATCAGAGCTCTTTGGATTGCAAGAGATCTTTCTTTCCTATCTCCTATGTGGAACTCATGACGCATGCGTATTGAAAGCTCAGCATACTATGCTGACTAGTAAACTGGTTCCACTTTGGACTCTCTACTTTTCATTATTCAAGAGCCTTGACCTTTCTCTATATTCTTCGTCAGTGAATTGTGCGTAAAAACCTGAAAACTAGTGTTGCTTCTTCGCTTCTATTGTTTATGTTTTTCGTTTCGTTGAATTTTTGAAATTATGTACAAATGAGTAATAAGACGAGACCGGCTTTTTCGGTCTGTCTGTGGGAAGTACGAAACGCTCGGAATATTCCAGATACGCTCTTAAGCTGCCGGCTATGCAAATTAGTATGTGTGTGTGTGTGTGTGTATCTATGTTAGTATTTCTCTCTTTTATGCTGACACATCAAATTTGTATTTTTGTTTTCAAGTTTCATATGACGTGTACTTTACTGTATGTATGTACCTATTTGTTTATTATTAAATTTGTATTTTTTGCTTTATCATGCTGATAATAAACTTTGCTAGTTGTGAAACTGATAAATCGTGGCATTTGCTTGGGACAGGCCATGGTGTATATAGATTGTTCTAGTATCTGGTGAAATTCTATGCTATGATCGGGAATGACTTTTACAAATATTTCTATATTGATTGTTGACTTTATATCAACTGCAATCCATCTTATTTATGTATATACACACGATACCCAATTACTTATCGATTTTTCTTAAGACATGAGCAAGAATGTTGTTTTATCTACGAGTCATTAACATGGCTAAAATGGTCATTAGGATAATTACAGGACTATAAACACAAATATCTATTAGCATGTCAATGTACTATATAAAAATTAGGTACAGTACATCAAGTAATTTTGTTGTCAAAGAGAGACTACTGAATTTTTTATTTGTTGTTGAGTTAAAAAAATCAAACCAGTAAAAGAATAAAATTTTTTTAAATAATTATATTTTTAATGATTTTATTTCAAATTCATATAATGTTTTTCAAAATTAAAGAAAAATTAATAAAAATACCTAGTGTGTATTTTTTATTGTCTGTGAATAGATTTTAAATACAAAAAAAATATATATATTTTACAATATAGAAAAAAAATTAATATATACGTATCATTGTTTGATCATTTTTTTGTTAATTTTTTTTTTTCAAGAACGTAGATTATTTTTTTTTTTTTGAATATCATCAATTTTTGATAATTTGATAATTCTTTTGTTAATGTTTATTTTCATTGCCAGAACAATTATTTGACTAACTGTATGTAATGATGTATTTTTTGTAACCAAATTCGTATTATAATTATGATGACCATTATTGATAGGTTTTTATTGTAGCTTAATATAATGTGTATTCTAATTATTTAGATACTATCTTAAGTACTCTTTACCAACACTTTTTGGAAGTAGTTTAGATGTAGTTAAATATTAATTGATCACCTGAAGAGGGCGTAGATACGTAGATACTATCTACGAGATACACCTTGAGCTTAGAAACATTTTTGGTATGGCTTTCAAGGTCATTTTCTATGGTTTTAATGAGACTTTCAAGGTAATTTTCCAACTACTGACTTTATGTGTTGCCATAAAAATATGCACATATACATATACATATAAATAATTTAGTTTGTTCTGATTCACACACAACTTGTTTGTTAGTGTGTTTAATTTTAAACCTAATCTCTGATTGGAATGCCACAAAAGCTTTGAGCAGCTGCAAGAGCTTTAAACAATTTGCCGATTGGAAATAAACAAAATTGTTTATAATGCCCGTTTAAATAAATATGCCTGCATTCATACATATACAAAATTGGATATGTGTACCTATATATATATATATATGTACATATACTATGTATGTAGAAGTTCTACAATAGAACGTTAGGCAAACAAAAATGTTAAGAAATTAGCAAACACAAAAAAGAACTGAGAGAGAAGAAAATTAACTGAGCACAGAGAGAGAGCGGCAAATAACTCTCCAAAAATTGTGATGATCTGCAAAGTAACGAGTTTTTGTTTAGAAAGTTTGCCGGTTTTTTCGAGTGCCACAGAGTGAGAAGGGTATACATACTAAACATGTTGCAAGTTACAATTTGATTCATATTATTCGACTATGCCACATTGGCAACTCTTAATAAATGGTCTAGTATTCAGTTTTGTGGCAAAACCCACACACACATACATACATACAAACAAGCAAAGTCAAAAACAACGGCAAACACGCGAATTCAACTGACGCTTGCCTCTCTCTCTCTCTCTCTCTGGCTGTCTCTACATTTGTGCCCGTAAACATACAGACATAACCCAGCAAGCATTTGGATCCCCTTATGTATTTTTCGATAATTTAATAAATATAATAGTTTAAGAATTTATTGAACTTACCCAGAATCTTTTACTTTTATATTTATTGTTTTTTTTTTATTTCAGTTTTAGTTTTTAGTTTATAGACATTTTTTTAAATTTTAATTAACTGTTCTTAGTTGACACTAAATAAACAAATAAGTCATTGAAAAAGATTGAAGAAGACTCGAAAAAAATTTATTTATGATTTGTTATGCTCAAATGATTGCAAATATGAATCAAAATGATTCTCCAAGAAGATTCACGAATAGGGTACTATATACTCTTTATAAAAGTATTATAAAAAAAAAAATCGAGCTCATTTATGATAATCAATGCAAGTCTGACTTAAAAATGAGAAGAAATATAAAGTATAATTTATAATCGATCGCATTTAAGACCATTTGAAGATGCAGATAACTCAAAAAAAATTGGTACTTGATCAAAAGTTTGAAAAAATAAAAACCAATTGAATCATTTTAGCATAAATTGATAATTACAATGAAATTCAAGTTATTTGCAATTTAGAGAAGGCTAGAAATAAATTATGCTGAAAATATAATTTATTGAAAAAAGACTCTGAAATGATGACTCAAAAATAACCAAAGTCTTGACAAAAGTATACTTTATGATCAGAATTTATGACATTTTAAAAAGATAGAAGCTCAAAATTTGCATAAAATGTTTGCTGGGATGTACACATACTTACATAGTCATTTGTATGTACATTGTACATTTCTGTGTGCATAACTGTGTCTCCCCCCCGCGAGACCCGTTTTGTTTGTCGTTCTTTTGGCACTAACATGGCGGTTTCTCAGAGTTCGCAAGTGAGCGAGTCAGCGATACCGCGATGCCTATAAAAGACGAACGGCTCTCCAGAGTCACAACAGTGTTGCTTGATACTTGGTACAGTGCGCCGCGTCTAACTACTAAAATCCCAAATTGTAAGTGGGTTTTTATTGTATTATAAGTCAATGTGTATGTGTTTTGTGCATCATAAAACTTGTAGAGCCAAAAAAATATGAACTCAAGTGTACAGAAAAAATAGAAGCAATTAACTAAAGGGAGAAAAAGAATCTAATGACATCATTGCACAGGATTTCTACACTAAAAAAAAAAAAGCAAAAAGTGAACCTAGACTTTTACTGTTAGAACAGCCATAAATCTGGCTTCTTTTTTAAGTCCTATGGCGGATAAAAATCTAAAACAGAAATACTGTTACTGAAGAAAGTGTTTTAAAGAAATTCAATAATTTATACAGTTGTCTTGCAAAAAATAAATATTTTCTATGGAAAATATATAATTCTTTTCTATGGTTCTTAAAATAGTTCAAAAATAAAACAAAATAATTTTTTATCGAATTTTACAATTTTTAAAAACAAATATATTAGTTTTTATATGATTAAAACACATTCCTGATATCGTTTTAATATAATAAAGAGCAATTAAAAAAATATGAATAGAAATTTATGTATAGTTCTTACAAGTTAAAAAAAAAAATATAAAAATTATTTTCATCGAATTTAGATACTTTTAAATAACAAATACATAGAAACTTTTATTTGGTCAAAAAACTTTCTTAACTAATTGTAATAAAGAACAAGTAATTATAAAAAAAATTTAATTTTTAAATGTACTCTTGTAATTCTAGAAAAAATGGCTGACTTCTACTATCTGCCCGGCTCCTCTCCCTGCCGCTCCGTCATCATGGCTGCCAAGGCCGTGGGCGTTGAGCTGAACAAGAAGTTGCTCGACCTTCAGGCCGGTGAGCACCTGAAGCCCGAGTTCGTGAAGATCAATCCTCAGCACACCATTCCCACACTGGTGGACAATGGCTTCGCTCTGTGGGAGTCTCGTGCTATTCTGGTCTATCTGGTGGAGAAGTACGGCAAGACCGACTCACTGTACCCCAAGTGCCCCAAGAAGCGTGCCGTGATCAACCAGCGACTGTACTTTGATATGGGCACCCTGTATCAGAGCTTTGCCAACTACTACTATCCCCAGGTGTTCGCCAAGGCACCCGCCGATCCCGAGGCCTTCAAGAAAATCGAGGCTGCCTTCGATTTCCTGAACACGTTCCTCGAGGGTCAGGAGTACGCTGCTGGTGACTCTCTCACCATCGCCGATATCGCCCTGGTCGCCACTGTGTCCACATTCGAGGTGGCTAAATTCGATATCAGCAAGTACGCCAATGTGAACAAGTGGTACGAGAACGCCAAGAAGGTCACTCCCGGCTGGGAGGAGAACTGGGCCGGCTGCCTGGAGTTCAAGAAATACTTCGACTAAGCTGTACTCTTTAATACTTAATTTATTCATACTTATTCACAAAACGATTTGATATCGTCCAATTGTTGTGTGCTAATTTGTATCGAGTCAAAACTTGATGCAAGTAATTATCCTAAAAATAATAAAAAAATAGTATTCATTTTTATTGAATACGAGTAAAACTCAATATTTAAAATAATTCTTTTTTATTTCTTTTTTTTCGGGTGTAGAACTTCGACAGATGATGAAAATATTTAAAATCGAAATCAATCAAAATAACTCAAATACACTCAAAATTAAAATAAAAGCACTAATTTTTTTTAAATATGGTTTTTCTTTTGTTTTCCTTTAATTTAAAAATTAGCGTAATTTAGCTTTAAAAAATCTGAATAGGCAACACTAGTGTATACTTGTTCTCCTTTTTAACACAAGTACAATAGAATTTCAGACTCTGATTTATTTACAACCTTTATGCTTTTGGATCATATAAATTAATAATAATTGGTGGGTGTATTAAATCGCCATTAGAACCGGTAATACTTAGTATCCAAAGCATTCAATTGCAACGTATATATTTGTGTGTGCATGTGTGTGTGTGTGTGTGTAGACTTGTTCTCCTCACATCTCACTCTCTGCTTCTCTCTTTAGTTGATAAAAAGAGTTGCTCTTACAAAAATTGCCGGCTGCAATTTTTCCGCTTGTTGTCGAAAGCTTTTAATAGAGCGCAAAAATGGATACACATACAGTTAGTCAAGACAGTATTTTGACAAAATAAAAATTCACATATTTGATAAATTTAATTAAATTTATTTTTATATTTTTTTTAAACTTATTTTAAGAATCGTAGACAAGAATAATATAATAAGACTAAAAAAAATAAAAATCATAAGAATATATATTTGTTGCCAGAGATATTGTTTAAAATTTTCATTTTGTGAAAACACTTTTTTGACTAACTGTACATTTTTATGTGATTACATTGGTGTAGACTTTGTAAAATTTTTTGTTTGTATATCATTTATTTGATATCCACACATCATTGCCTCAAACGTCAAACTGGGATATTTTTTCTTTCAAAGAGTGTACATTTCAATTGAGTGCAATTTAAGATATATACACAAATCGTTACTCTCCTTCTCGATAACAACAAAAATTTGCCGGCTATTTTATTACAGCTCTCAATTGCATAAAGTCTACAGAAGTAGAATTATTTGCTCAGTCAGTTGTCAAAAGAGTGTGCCGTAAGTTGGAAGCTCTCGAAGGCGATTAAATAAGTAAGTTAAAGATATAGTATGTCAATTAATTATTTGGACAATGATAGAAATTTAATGAATAAAAATATTTGTATTTTTCTCTTCGAAAGGCGATTAAATAAGTATGTTAAATTTAGTATGTCAATTATTTATTACGACAATGATAGAAAATTAATGAGTACAAATATGTGTATTTTATTCCAAAAGAAAAAATACATATTTATTTTATCCAAGCCATTTTTTTTACTTATATTTTTATTGCCCTTTCATTAAATTATTTAATCATCAGCAGGTCGTTCATCAAAGTCTCATCATGCTGGATTTCTATTATATGCTCTATTCGGCGCCTTGTCGCTCCATTCTGATGACAGCGAAAGCTTTGGGAATTGAATTGAACAAAAAACAGGTGGATCTTGATGCTGGAGATCATTTGAAGCCGGAATTTGTGAGGATTAACCCACAGCACACAATTCCCACATTGGTTGATGGTGACTTTGCACTGTGGGAATCACGTGCGATTCTTCTATATCTAGTGGAGAAATACGGCAAGGATGATTCTTTATATCCCAAGGATTTTAAGCAGAGAGCTTTGGTCAATCATCGTCTGTTCTTTGACTTGGGAACGCTCTATCAGAGTTATGTATATTACTACTATCCCCAGTTGTTTGAGGAGGTCAAGAAACCAGCTGATCCGGAAAATTTCAAAAAGATTGATGCTGCTTTCAGTTCCTTCAACACATTGTTGCAAGGTCACAAATATGCAGCTGGTGAAAAGTTAACTGTAGCTGACTTTGCTCTTTTGGCCACTGTTTCCACCTTTGAGGTAACTGGATACGATTTTGGCAAATACGAAAATGTCACCAGTTGGTACGAGAATGTTAAGAAGGAAGTTCCTGGATGGGAGGAGAACTGGGAAGGCTGTTTGTATTATAAGAAGCTGTACCTATCCGAACTTAAAGAATAGCTATAAAGAAACCTATGTCTGATGAACATAAACTATATATATAATTGTTTGAATTATTAACAGTTCTATATATAAGAAAATAAATACTATATACAGTTACTCTAATAGACAGCTCAAAAAATTATACACCATCTATATATTGATGGAATTAAATAATTCTTTTGTTTCTAATAGAATAGAAAAGCTCTATAATATGTATAATGTGAGAAGTACCATATTTTAAAGGAGTTAAAAAGTATATACAACTTATAATAAAAAAAATGTATTGTTAGCCTACTTGCAACTTTGTCTAATTATCTTATCAAAAGAGTCAACGACATAGCACTTGTTCTTATCGGACTTGTGAAATACTGGGTCATTTATAGTTCCTATTAAATGTGGGGGGTATGACAAGCATTTATTCGAATTTATTTTCATAGTGACTCGACTATTTTAGATTAAAAGTGAGATAATGACGAACACAATACTTGAAACTGAAATTGTCATACGTTGAAAAATTATTGATAAATAGAAAGTAGTTTTATATTTAAAAAGAAGACCGATTACTAAAATAATTTTTCTTCGACAACTTTTCTAGATTACACGGTGTAACAGTCCAAAAACTCCTGAGATGCGACTTATCTTAGGTTGTAGATATTGTTAAATGAAACATTGTGGCATACTAGATTTTTTTGTTGCACATCGAAATTTTAAATTACGGTAAAAAAACCGTTTTTTCGAGGTTGATAGAGTTAATCATTCATATGTCATAAACTATGCATCCTACAATATACTGTAATACGTTATTGGAAAGAGAAATGTAGTACCTTTTCACCGGTGTATTACACCAAAAACTCGGATTAAAATTGAGGGTGCTACGTGTAAAAATATGTGGATTTTTTCAGTTTTTTGCATCTTTACCGTACTTTGAACGAAAATTACTTGATCAAATTGGTATAAAACTACTAAATTTTGGTATGCAGTTCCAAAAAACAATTAATTTTGCTTTATGTGCAACTTAGTTTATTAAAATCTAGTACTATTTACCAGAGATATTCAATTTTTAAGAAAAAAATGCCAAGAAATTTCTGATAATATTTTGTCGTTTTTAATCCTTTTTCGCTACTTTTACGTGTTTTTATCGGACCACAGATCCGAAAGCTTAGAAAAAGTTAAAATTTCTAGTCCAAATCAATCATAATTGAAATACGAGCTTAAAAAAGTTATATTATGCTTTGTGATAATTTTGTTGGCAATAACAGGAGAGCCGACTATGTTGCAGTTGTAAACTATTTTTTTAAGGGCGTACAATGACATGAACTGCAGCATGGCTATAAAAATCCATTTTTTGCATTCCCATTTAAATTTCTTCCCTGTCAATTTAAACCAGTTCAGCGACGAACAAGGGGAATGGTTTCACCAAGAAACCGCTACTATAGAAATGCGCTCTGATGGCAGAAATAAAATCAACATAGTAAAAAATGACTGCTTCTCACTTAGCACGAATCGGGAAACCGATTATAATCAATAAAAAAAAAAAAATTCGAGTAAACACTTTAAAGTGGGTACTAAAAGCTAAAAAATAAATATATCAATAAAATGAAGTAGCTTGATATATATTTCTAATTTTACAGTTTTGGAGTCACTTTCACTCCAAAAAAAATTCTTTAAAAACTTTCTATAAAGTTTTCAACAATTTTACGACAGTCGACAGTGGTATGATGGCGCACTCATAAACATATTGCGCAACATATGGTTTCCGTAAATCTTTTTTAACTATGCTAATTATTGACCGATTTTAGAAAATGGAAAAGCATTTCACTCGTAAAAGTGTGTCCTTTTTAAATAAAATATGAAACTTAGAGGGTTTCTAACAAAATAGTGTTCAAAAACATCACTAAAGTCAAAAAATTTAAAAAAATATAAAAAAAAAACTTTTTACATAGCAAATACTCCAATAAGAGAATAAAAACTTGTTAAGTCAAGTATAGAACATTTATAAACCTAAGTTTTTTCTTTCCAAAACCGGTAAAAAATTTAAAATCGGTGGACGTTTGACAAAGCTATGCGCGTATAAGTGAGCGCATGTATGAAAAAACGGTTTTTTTACCGTAATTTAAAATTTCGATGTGATCCAAAAAATTCTAGTATGCAAAAAAATTTTATTTTTCTATACCTACAACATGCGCTATGTCCCATCCCAGAAGTTTTGTTTTGATTTTTTTTTGTAACACAGTGTTATTCTTCTCACATATAAAGATTAATTGAAATAGACAAATGTAATTATTCATTGCATAATTTTTAGATTATAAATTATTACCACAACTATTCCATTAAATTGTTCTATTTTTTAATAAACTTGTATATAATCACAGAGATCGTCGAAACACTCCTCAGCAAAAGTCTTCAAGCGGTGATCAGGTAGATAATAGCATTGTTTTTTTTTTTTTTTTGATTGGATTCATTCGACACCTGTTATGTCATCAAATGAAAGTGACTATCTCGAAATGAATGTGCTGTTGTTGGATTGTGTGTCTTTGTTTGTCTTTTGAGTGTATTTTAGTCGTTGGGTGACAGCTTTTGATTATATTGAAATTATATATTTTTGTAAACACCTCAGCCATGAACTTGTACTATCGACCCGGATCTGCGGCCTGACATTATGAAAGTCAAGATGATTGGAATTGAATATGATAAGTTTATTAATACCAGGGACAGTAAATAATGATTATTTTGTTTTTTTTTCAATTGAAAAAATTTTTTAGTAACTGTAAAAAACCGCAAGTACACCAAAATTGTTCTTTTCTTTTTATGCAATTTTACCATGATCTTAAGATTAAGAAATTTTATTATTTTAGTCAGGAAATAATTATTATTTTTGAGCAAAAAAAAAAACTCAGGATAATCATTATTTTCAATATGATTCAATAAAATAAATGTCACAGAATATGATGAGTATTATTTTATTAAAAATAATTATTGTTCCAGAGTTTAATGTTTTTGCTGAAAAGTAATCATAAGTAAAATAATAAATCTTATAGAATAATGATTATTCTTGAGTTTTATACTAAAACTTATAATGATTACAGTCCCTGATTAATACACTTGCCGGAGTATTTTACCTAATAAAATAAAGACTACATCAAATTGTAGATATAATAAAGAAAGCTTGATTTATTGCACTTGATTCTTAGAAAGTATTATCTGTTCTACAAACTAGAGATTGCACTTGGTTAACTTATTGACTAAAACAAGGAGTTCGATTTACTAAACTCGAGTGGACGTCGAAAGGATTGCTCGAGATTATGCAGTCGCTGTTCCAGATCATTCATCGAGTTGCGGAGAGCGTGTCCTCGTGGCCTCAAGGATATCTGCGGCGAGTGCTGCATAAGGTCGTCCTTTACGCCGGAGAACGAGTGCCGGACACAGGAGGAACGCTTCTCGAACTTGGTATTCTGATAATGGGGATGTTGAGGATGCTGATGATGCTGTCGACGCTCACAGCTGCCACTGCGACAATTGTGGGCCACCAGAGGCTCATCGGTTTTAAGGGAATCCTCATAGGTATCACTATGGAGGGATTATAATAATATATTCATCTGATCAGCTATTAAATTCAAATTGTATTTTATAACAATTAAATTATAATTGTTCATTTTATATTATTTTCTTAGCTTATTTAAAATTTTAAATATACTTTTTTTTGTGATTGATATTAGATTAAATTATATATATATAATAATCTTATAAATACCTGCTGTCTGTGTTGGGATGCTGACGCAGCTCCAGATGCGCCTTGGCATGCCGGGGACAAAGCAACTCTCCATTGTTGCCACCTCGTTTGGAGTTGCTGTGAAAGGAATCCGGTGAGGTTTCATACAACTCCCGACTGCTGAGGAACTCCACGCCCGAATCCTGACCCGTGGAGTGCAGCGAGAATAAAGATGTTTCGTAATTGTTGCTGGTGTGGATTAAAATCTATTGATTAATGATCGAGCTACACTTGATTTCAGAATAAAATGTTGGTAAATAATATCTTATGTCTCATTTTTTTTTAAATTTACCTAAGATATTTTAAAGAAAAATGTTGACTGGGACTATAATACTAACGCAGAATCAAATTAGATCAAAAATAATGATAATATTGATATTCCACAAGGAAATCGGTTAAGATTTAACAAAGTTAAGACAGATTGCATTTTTTCAAAACCCGTCCAGGGTTCAAATTTTGATGCAGAATCAAAATAGATGTCAAATAATGATAAGATTGACATTCCGCAAGGAAATCGGTTGAAATTTTACAAAGTTATGGCAGTTTGCAATTTTCGTAATAGCTTCAAGGGAAAAATTTTGAAAAAATTGACATTTTGCGGGAAAAAATTTGAATTTTTCAATTTTGAAGCAGAATCAAATAAGAGGTCAAATAATGATAAAATTGACAGTGATCGACAGTATGGAAAAATGGACAGTGATGGGAATAAATGGAATTTTCCAATGTTGACGTCGAATTGAAATAGAAGCCAAATTATAATAAAAATCGTTTAAGATTTGTCAAAGTTATCAATGCTTAAAGTTTTCAAACGAGTAAAAATGTGAATATAATTAATAAACATTGTCCTAACTTTTGTACTAGCTATAATATACAAGTAGTATAGTTACTTATTAATAGTTGTTAATATCTTAGATGTCTTTGTAATTTGTACAAAAATATTAGAAAGTCACATGCGATAGTCTATCTATAGTACACTTACAGATTGTTGACGGGTTGACAGGAGTTGTACTTGAGCACAAACGGAGCATCGACTGTGGAGGCAGCAACAGCAGCTGCCTTGGCAATGGACTTGGGCAGAGGTACGTCTATATACTCTCTCTGCTGCTGACTGGGATGAGAATTATATAGAACTGAGAATGTTAACCTGTTATTTTTTTATTTGCCACTCACTCGTTGAGGTATTGATGATGTTGCTGCTGTGTTGCCAAAGCCTGTTGCTGATGGTGATGATGCAACTGTTGTTCCAGTTTCTCGGTTGCAGTTGCCGTCGATTGTGTTTGGGCCGAGGAACAAACTGATTCTGGCAAAAAGGCGCTAGTTTGTCTCTGGCTGTTGTTGTTGTTGTTTTTGCTGCCTCCCTTGCTGCAGCGCTGCATATGTCGCTGCTGACGCTGACGTCGCTGCTGCGATCTGGACTGATTAATCCCAGCTATAGTATAAGTCAGACCGGCTTCCGAGGCGGCAAAGTCGCGTTGTGACCAGAGTTGTCTGCGAGTAAAGAAAATGACTTTGAGTGGCATTCACATTCACATTCACATTCACATTCGTCAACATCTGCGCAATCGCATTCGCATTTGAGATGCAGCACAGTGGGAGGAACTGCCAATTTAGCTTATATTTAGTATACATTTTTAAAATCCGATTTAATTTGGTTATCTAATCTATTTAAATTAGAAGATTTTGATAATTTAAATTATTTATATAATCTGCGTGATTTTAGTATTTTCTAAAAATGTTTCGTATTTTATTTTTTAAGTTTAAAATTCGATAAAAAACTAATTAGCTTTTTTTAATAATGAAATCGGTTGTTACTTATACTGTTGAAAACTCAAAATTTAAATATAACTCAAAATAATATTTGATAGCCCCTTAGCAATTTTTAAATGTAAAAAGATTTGTATAAAATTATATTTTCGAAGGTACTAATTTGATAAAGTTTTTATTCCATATAACACTATGAAATATATTTTAAGATTTTAAAGTCAATTTTATAGATGAAAAAAAAAGTTTAATTTTTTTTTGGGCATAAAAAATATTTTTTAAATATACGGCAATCTAAAAAAAATAAATTTAATATACAAAGGAAAAATTAAATGGAAGATATTTTTGTACTATACCAAGATATTAAATTTAGTAAAATAGCTTAGGCATTTTATCCACAGTGCACAGTTGTCGCCAGAACTGAAGCTGCGCTTAATTGCCTGCTTATTTGGCTGATCCTCTTTTTATTCATGTTGTTGTTGTTAGTGTTGCTGATGTTGGTATTTTTTACAGTTAGAATTTTATGTGACAGGTGGGGAGCAATCTCGACAGTTACTTCTGACCAAGAACCGACCAACAACAACAGCAACAACAATAACAATAACAAGAACAACAGGTAAAGTGTGTGACTTAATGATTTATTAGATGGCCTTAGTGAGTATATAAGTAAGTAAGTAAGTAAGTTAGTATCTCTCCAAGTAAGTATCTTGCATGCGTGTATCTATGTATCTATATATATATCTATGTATCTATGTATCTATTGCCTAATGCAAATGCATCCAACGCAGTCTTTAAGTGGCAGTTCTCTTTCTCTTCCCCTTTCTCTCTCTCTCTCTTTCTCTCTCACTTTCTCACTCGCTCTTTCTTTACCGTTTCTGGCGCAGGCAGAGATAGCAACAGGCGGCAATGGCAGCTCCCAAACTGATCAACGCCAGAAGCACCAGAGTAACATACTCCAGTCCCCCCATAAAGTGGGAGACAGAGGCGTGGGTGGGACGGGGGGCTTCTCCGAACTCGGCCAACTCGATGATGCGGGGCATTGTCTTGGTGCCATCCAAATGTTGCAACTGCTGCTGTTGCAACTGCAACGCATCCAACTGCAGTCCAGCCAAGGATCTGCAAAAGGGAGTAGATTAAAGATCATAGATTCATCATAGACAGAGAGGGATTTAGTTAACTTACTCCTGTAACTGCTCCATCTCCACAATGGCATTGGTATGAGGATCAACTGCATAGATATAGGCATTGGTGCTGTCAAGGAGAAAAAAAAGAGGGATAATATAAATAGCTGCAGGATATAATTCAGTTAAACCAAAATCTAAAATCTTTCTTGGTAGAAGAATCTTTCTTGAAAGAAATTTGCGAAGAAGATACCTTGAGAGTGAAGTCGAAAAATTAGTTTTTATGCGACTTTGAGTCTCCCTAAACACTTATTGGAAGTGGTATTCATCCTTGCAGAAAATTTCCGATAGATATTAGGTTATTCTTTTATCAAGGGGGAAATTTAGTGTGATTTAAAGGACTATAGAATAGGACTATATATAGAACAGATTTTTTGCGTTCTGTATTAAATATAAGTTGCTTTAAATTGAGTCGAAAGTGACTCGGCAAAAGTTCGGAACTTATGTAATTTTAAGTTCGTTTCTAATAACTTAATTTCTTAAAGTAACAGAAATATATTTTATTATAACTATGTAAATACAAACTCCATTCTAGGATTGAGACCTGCACCTAAATTACACTCTTCACTCAAAAGTAGATTTTTTGAAAAGAAATTAGCTAGATTTCATGCATGATACTCATAGATAGCAATGCTTAAGTAGATCAAAGAAAACGATGACTTTGACTTACTGTAGAG
The DNA here is from genome assembly GCA_951394115.2 of Drosophila phalerata. NCBI lineage: Eukaryota > Metazoa > Arthropoda > Insecta > Diptera > Drosophilidae > Drosophila > Drosophila phalerata. The sequence continues at coordinate 33,107,987 of OX596005.2, read as the reverse complement.
ACTTAGGGGAGTCTTTTAAAATTGAGGTCGAAATTGTCCCTTATAGACTTAAAAAAGAACCCTTTACTCAGGCAGAATGTTGATGGAAAGGGAGTCTCAAGTGGATCAAAGAAAACTCAGCACTTATGGGATCTTAAGTTCTCTTCTATAGACTTAGGAAACGATCTTAGACTATTACAGATTTTTTTATCGATAACTTGTTCCCAGGGGTTATTGAAATTAGAGTCTAAAGTAGAGTCCAGAGCACTTACGCGACTTCGAGTCCACCTGAATTCGGTTCAAGGAGTCGGACACGCACATCCTTCCCAATGGCTGAGCTGAGAGCATCCATGAGGCTGTCGATGCGACGCTCTACGTCAACGGGTTTGCCGGCGACAACGAGTCGCACCTGCTTGGACTCATCGATGATGTAGACGAAGACATTGACAATGCCACTGCGTCCATCGTCGGCGCCGATGCGATCGGTGGCCTTCACATCGAATCCATAGATGCGTTCGTCCAGAGGCAGATCGCCTAAAAGACGAATATTGCCCGTGAGTTCGTCGATGCCGAAGAGTTTTGTGGGTTCATTGAGCAGGCGATAGCGTATCTCTGCATTGAGACCCTCATCCGCATCCGTGGCAGTTACTCGGGTCACGTGGTAACCGAAGCTGGCGCTGCGAGGAAGCACTGCCACAATGGGCTGACCATTGCCCTGGAACTTGGGTGAGTTGTCGTTCTCATCCGCAATGCGAACGAGAATGCGGCACTCGCTGGGTGAGAGACCCTCGACCCTTTCATCCACCACCGGATAGGTGACCCTGGCGAAATTTCGGGCTTCCCGGCTCAAGCGATCGGCACGAACTCGCAGCTGATAGCGGGAGATGTGTTCCCTATCGAAGGGTTTGAGAGCATACAGCAACATATTCTTGGCATCGTATTCAAAGGGAGGATGTGCATCCGATTCGTCCAGTCCCTCCTCCAGCCACAGGGACCAGCGATAGTTCTCGGCATTCAACCCCGCCGACAGATTCAGACGCATCACCTCAATGGGTGCCTCGTTATTCTCAGTGAGCTGAACGTCATAGTACGGATGCTGGAAGACGGTCACATTGATGGGAATCTCTGGCTTGGGAGGCGGCGTTGGTTCGGTGACTGCTTGACCCTGTAGATTAATCAAAACCACGGCGGTGGCTGACAGTGCCGGACTTCCCAGATCGGAGGCAATTACAGAGACGTTCAAGTGCTCATAGTCATTATACCCTCGAATATTTGAGACGGTGGTTATGGTACCATCTCGAGAGTCTATCTGGAAGACGGGTGCATGCATTTCCTGATGCAGTATGGAGTACAGTACGAGTCCATTGCCATTCCCCACGTAATCCTTGTCAATGGCATTCACTTGTTTCACAAACATCCCCGGCAGGGTACTCCTGTCCAGGTAGGCCTTGTAAACCGGTACCATCATGGTGCGATCGGGCAGATCGGCTATGTACTTGACCGCCTTGGTCAGGTCGTCATAGCCAATGAACTCGGGACGATTGTCGTTGATGTCCAGGACATTCACCTCCACATCCACGCTGCTCGACAGTCGCTGCAGTGGCTCCGCATTGTCGCTGGCGATCACCTGGAAATAGGGATCGAAAATAGGAGTTTTAGGTCAATAAAGTTAAAAATATGTTGAATTTTTTGTCGTTTGAAATTTCATAATGAATGCAATAAGAAACATATGGTAAACAAAAATACATATTCAGTGAGTTTGGTTCAGATAGCTAAAAAACAAAAAGTTTTTCGTACTAAAGATTAATTTACATCCGATTGTTTCTATGGCAGCTATATGATATAGTGGGCCGACTTGGACCAAATTAGGTCAGGGTGTATAATACCGCCCCAAATATATATCGTGTGAGATTGGTTGAGATATCTAAAAAATTGAATAAGCTTTTCATACAAAAACTTCATTTTCGATGTATCGTTCCTATGGCAGCTATATGATATAGTTGTCTGATCCAAAAATAAAAACAAACTTGATATGCGTACGGTATCAAGGAATCTACATACCAAGTTTGAAGTCTCTAGCTCTTATGGTTTCTGAGATCGACGCGATCAAACAGACGGACAGACAGACGGACATGGCTCAATCGACTCGACTGTTGATCCTGATCAAGAATATTTATACTTTTGGGGGTCTGCCACGCCCCCTTCTGCCTGTTACATACATTCTGCCAAATGCATTATACCCATTTTCAATGGGCTCAGGGTATAAAAAAAAAAAAAAAAAAATAAAAAAAAAAATGAAAATAAAATCTTGTCTGTGGTAGAGTTTGATCCGTAAGGCTCTTGTGAGTAAGTCTATTACACTATCATCCGCACTAAACACGGAATGGGACCAAACAAAATAAACGCGAATTTTGACCTCGTTTTTGTCGCTCTTGTAGGTCGAATTTTCCAAAACGTCATAACTTGTTGTCATAACTTTGTTGTCCCAAAATTTAAAAATTTCAAGCAGTTTGCTCTGTACAAGCATACATGAGTAAGTGAGTGAGTGTACAGATAGACCAATTAAAATGCCTACATGGAAGTTGTACTTGGCTTTCAGCTCCCGATCCAGCTGCCCGTTGATCTTCAGCACTCCCGAGGCAGGTTTCACCGTGAAGGGTAGGTCGGGATCGTTCAGAGTATAGGTGATGTTCGCATTCTCGCCGTAGTCCATGTCGATGGCAAGGACCTGACCCAGGACACTGTCCTTGTAGTCTCCCTCGGCGGTGTCGAAGCTGTACCAGGACTTTTTGAAGGCGGGCACATGATTGTTCACATCGATGACCGTGAAACGCATGCAGGTTGTGTCCTTTAGGCCATCTATATCCGTGACACTGAGATTCAGCCAGATCTCAATGTTGGCAGCCAGTGGATAATTGATAGTGAGTTCTCCGCTCAGTTTGTCGATGGCAAAGTGTCGCACGGTCTGGAGCTTGATCATGGGCATGCCCGGAGTACGTTCCACCTGCTCGCCTTGGAGCTCATAGTGGAGTAGGGCATTCTTGCCAAAGTCCTCGTCGCTGGCACTCAACTGGAGCAGCTTAGTACCCACCGGAGTATCCTCATAGACCGCAAACAAGGGACACTTTATGGTTGTAGCTCTGGCAGTGCGACGACGGGATTTCGAACGTCCTACCACACCGACTCCAGCTCCTGCTCCTACTCCCACCCCCAAACCTGATCCTATGCCCTTCTCCCTGTCCATGTGCAGACGTGGCGAGCCGGGAATGTGATAGGGAGGTGGAGCTAACATCATGCTGGCTGCTGCAGCCGGAGGTAGAAACATGCCATTTGAGCTCTCCACAAAGTAGATCTCCATATCGGTATTATACTCGCGTATCTCCAATCGCGAGTCCTTAAACACCGAAATACGCTCGAAAATGGGACCATTATCATTGACATCGGCCACAAGAATTGTGAGATGGGCGTAACCTTGAAGACCTCCGCTATCTGCGGCCACAATCTTCATATTATAAAGCTGTTGCTTCTCCCGATCCAAGCCACGTTTCCCGATATAGCTAATACGGAAATAGGGTCCGGTGCTTAGCTTAAAATTGGACTGCATGAAACTGGTGTGAAGTTCCTGATACTTGAACTCGTCATTCCACTGATCGGTCAGATTAAAGATGTTAAAGGCACCCGTCGTAGAAGGTAGCTTATGTTGACTACCATTTCCTATAGAGCTGGCATTTATATACTCGATGCTAAACTGATCACTGTAATCGCCTTGAAGTTGTACTCGGAACTCGGCATTAATTCCCTCGTCGGCATCGGTGATTTGTATAGCCTGATTCATAGACAGCTCAGTTCCCACAGCGCAATTCTCATTGATCAATCCAACATAAGTCAGCGCATTAAATTTGGGTGCATTATCGTTGACATCGTCCACCTTAATGTTAACCTGATCAGTTATAAAAAAATATCAATATCAATTGAATTTCGATATGAAAAAGAATAAAATTTTTTACTTGATATTTTTGTGCAAAATAATCAAGGGAAAAATTTATAAATATATAAATTTGTTAACCCTACCTGATAGATTCCTGCACCGCTCACCAAACCGGTGCTGTACTCCACGATCACCGTCAGTTCGTAGCTAGCCTGTTGCTCCCGATCGAGTCCAATTAAAGTCAGGAGTGTGCCATCCTCCGTAATAGTGATCTTATTGATCACCTCCTGCTGATTGGCTATAATATAGCGCAATTTCAGATTCGAATCTCCCGCAAGACGTCGTGGAAGTCGTCTCTTCGCCTTAGAATTGCGACTGCGATTGCGACTGCGAAAACGACTTCCCACGGTGAGGTTACCACTAGAATTTGTACTTCCCACAGCTGTGGTGAGTCCTCGAAATGTGCCCAGTTCATTGGTAGCCACATTGAGGGCATTCTTGTAGAGCAGCTGTCCAATAATGCCGCCCACAAGATTTTCCCCCACATGGAAATTTATAATATTCATGTTGATTTCTCTGCAAAATAATATGAAAACCAAGAGTCGATTAGGTTTAAATCAAGTCCGCAAACCGGTTCTGAACCGAACCCCGTTGAACCGGTTCGGTTTGGGTTTTTAAGCAGCCTGAACCGGATCATGAACCGAAGCCTTGAACCGCTTTTTAAAATAAAATGTTCGATTCGAAGAATAAATAATTACTTCAATTTTATGGTTTTCTAATATTACGCAATTATTTGAGACTTTGAATTAAAAAAAGTCCTATTTAAATCTTCAAATAAATTTTAATTATCATCAAAATTTTATTTCTTAAAAAAAAAAAAATTTAAATCGGTTCAAAATATAGAGAAAAATAATTTTTTTGTATGAAATTGAACCAAGGTTCGAACCCAAACCTTGGGTTCAGGGTGTATATAAACCAATTCGCGAACCGAACCGATGTCTCTATGCTCTATGGTTCGAACCGCCGAACCGAACATTTAAAAAATTTTTGAGGCTTGCAGCCTTGGTTAAAATAAAAACTATTTTTCTAATTCTATCAAAAAATTAAATATTAACTTTCATTTTAATAATACTATATAATCAAAATTTGGCCATATTTCATAAACCATAGTTTCTTTTTTAGGTTTATTGGTTATTTAAACTTACTCAATGACAGGTCTTAAAGGCACCTTTTCTGGCTGCGGTTTATCAACAATATGAATGGTTAGGTTTGCGAACAGAACTCCTTCATCGCTGAGTTCTGTAGAGGCGACTGTTGTCAGTGGTGGGGAACTTCGAGACACGATCAGCGGCTGGGAGGAATTTGCAAATAACTAGAAAAAGAACAAAAAAAATTCAGTCAGCCTCTTTTTTGAATATCAATCTTCAACTTCTACTCACATAGTTGGCAACCGCTTCAAAGTTGTAGACTTGTCGCTTGAACTCGACCAATTCTCGAATGACGGTAATGATGCCTGATCGTTCCTCGATCGCAAAGGGAACACCCTCTGAGTAGGTGTGCAAAAGATCGTACATGATCTCGTCCTCACCATCGTATATCAATGTGGTGCGCACTTGACCTACCGATGTGCCCAGCGGTGTATTTGCACCCACCCAAAATTCATAGGGTGCTCCTACAAAATCAATGGCCTGATCGTCAATTGTGGCATACACTTCAATGGTGATGACAGCCAAGGAAAACCGACGCTCTGAGGGATTCAAGGGCTGATCGCTGGCCTCCACAAAGACCGCTATGCGACCCCGTCGAAGAGGTCCAGCCACATAGATCGTGCCGTTCTTGCTATCCAATCGAAAGGGAATGTAACCACTTCCTTTGGGTCGCTGCAGTTCGTAAAGCAGCTGTCCGTTGGGACCCTCATCTGGATCGTGTGCAGCTACCCGACCAATCTTCGAACCCACAGCAGCTGTTATTGGCACCTTGAACTCATAGAGATTACCATGATCAAACTTGGGATTATTATCGTTGCTGTCCAACAATGTGATCTCCACTAGAACCATACTAGGACCCGGTTTCTTCAGATGCTTATCGTCCAGATAGGAGGGATTTCGTTCCAGTGCCTCCACTTTCAGCTGAATGGATCTACGTTGCTCCCGATCGAGTAATCGATCATCGCGCACCGTTATCCAGCCAGTTCTTGAGTCTATTCGAAATGCACCTGCTGCTGTCTTGTTTTCCACGAGATTATAGAGAAACTCCGCGTTCTCACCCTGATCACGATCGATCGCATTCACCTGCAGTACACTAAAGCCGGTCGGTAGATTCTCCACAATCGAAATGTTGTAGAAATCGGCCTCAAACTCTGGCACATTATCGTTCAGATCGAGCACCTCTACTTCAATGCTGAGAAGGATGATAATATTCATGAAAAAAAAAAATGGAACATAAACAATTTTTAATAAATTTCTATTAAAAAAAAAAAAATATAATAAAAAATTATTTTTGTACTTTAATTTATAATATGAAATATTTTTCCTATCATCCAGATATATATTATAAGGTTTATTTTTTTTTACTTGAAAGAATATGCTTGCTTCCCAATAATACTTACCGCGCCAGCGCCTTCTTTAATGGATTATCCTTTTGTCGAGCCTCCAGTTGAACTACAAATGTATTGCCCGGCAGACTTTCCTCCTCCAGATCAATCTCCTTTTGTAAATACATCACTCCATTGTGGGGATTCACCCGAAACAGTTGTCGTTCATTACCCGATATAATATCATAGACGAGCGTCGCATTCAGAGAGTCCTGATCGAATGCCATTATCGGTGGGGCAAAATAGAGGGGAATGCGTATTGCCACACCTGTCATGGGATAAAACTCATTGATCTTGGTTCTATAGACACCCTCGGTAAACTTTGGTGGCAGATCATCCACATCCCGCACATTGATTGTGATCGTTGTGTTGGCTTGATTCGCGGGAGTTCCACGATCCCAGACAAAGATCGGCAGCTTAAACTGTCTGATGCCATTGTCAAAGTCCAGTTCTCTTTTTAAAATGAGCAATGGTCTGTGGGGACTTTTCAAGGCAAAGTACGGTCTTCCATCGGCTGAGAGTTGTTCCGGTACCGTCGACATGCTAAAGTGTACCTCCGAATTGGGAGTGTTGGGCTTATCCCGATCAAAGGCCTGTACACCATCAAAGATGATGCTGTCAACCGATGTGTTTTCATCGACATCAACGACATAGGGCACATTGAGAAACTCTGGTGCATTGTCGTTGACATCCTCAATGTAGACCGTGATCGACAGGTAGCTACCCTGTAAAGCAGGAAACATCATTTGTAGAATATATATACATTCCAATTTTTTTAATTTATATTTTTTTTAATGATATTAATTAAATTTGAATGCGGAATGAATTAAGAAACCAATACATAATCAAAATTACATCTAGATTAAAATTCGGTCAAGTTTTGACAGAGTTATGTAAGCTTGAAGCAGGTCAGACCTTTGAATATCGGAGCATTACAAGTTTCGGCTCTTGAAAAAGAATTTACTTCGGTTCCAGCATTGGTTTCGGGCTAATTTTCTGCTTCAAACTCTTAGTTACAATCCAAGGTATACTCAGAACTACAGGGAACTTACTTCTTCTAGTTTTTCATGTTTGCCCGCGCAGAGAATGCGAAACTTGAGCAGATTCCGGGGCACATCTCGATCGACTAGACGCTCCAGGGAACGTGCCAGGGATACCACCAAGGTGGTTGTATTATATTCCGTCAGATTGAAGTATTTATGATCTCCACTGGCATCGGAGCCTTTAAGGGCCACGTTGGAACGGGGATAGGCCTGTAGACGTAGTATTTCCTTGCCAACTTGGGCATCTTCTCGGAGACGAATGAAGCGAACACCTTCACTTTCAGACGCGACGCCATCTAGCGAGTGGAAGGCGCAGCTTGCAGTGGTTGCTAAAGTGTGCGGATAAAATTTCAAGATAAGAATAACATATACCTATAGGATCTTTGAAAAATTGAATTAAGTATTTTTAAGTAGATTCTTACTAACTTGTACTAGTTTGAAGTCTTGAAATTTTATGTGGAAAAGTGTAAAGTTTACTAATCTAAATATGTAATTTAATCGTTTAAGTCTTATATGTGGTCTGAAATTTATATACCAATACTTAATTTTTAAATCAACTTAAAAAAGCTGTTGAATTAAAAAAAAGAAAAAAAAAAATTAGACTCCTTCGAGCCGGATTTGAACCAGCGACCTATGGATGACTACACATTCAATTGACTCTACAGTCCACCGCTCTACCAACTGAGCTATCGAAGGTACTGCAGTCCGATTTCTAATTCGTCTTTATGTTTATTTCTTGTATGCTTTTTATAAATTTTTAATTAATTCACTAGATTATAGTCTAATAATAACTTTTATGGAATTATACAAGTAATTTTTAAAAACTTTACAAACATTTTTATTTTCAACTATTACAACTAAAAATTGGTGTTATTTGTTCAACTCTTCAATTAGCAAGAAATTGTAAGAAAAATTACTGAATTTCATGGTATTGTATTTTTTAGTATTGTTCTTTTATATTTTACTATATTTTGGTTAGGTTTCAGATATTCTATAAGAAAGGAAGCCAGCAAAAATACTTTAGACTTTTTATTCGCTTTTTATCGAAATTATAAAAATCATCATGGACTTTTTAAAACAAATCTTATATTATTTTATACGTATCTAATGTAAATACTTTGAATGTTTTTCTTATTTGAATTTTCTAGGTTTCGTTTCTCCATTATGCTCCATTTTTGTTTGATTTCCCATATATTTTTTTTATAGTTAAAGCCAGAATGTCTTTGATAGTTCTTCAAAAATATTTGCATTTCGGATAAGGTACGTTACAATTAGATACGCCCAAAAAAAAGAAGAAAAATAAAGTTGACAAATTATATTTCTCTTAGTTTTGGTTGGCATGCTAATTGTACTGTGGGCTGAGATCCAAAAACGGAAACTGAAAACAACAATTGGATATCTCTTCATAAGGCAACGTGCGAAGCGAATTGTTGTGGCAATTGTTTGAGGAACTTGCCACTTGCCACTCGCTAGTTGCAAGTTGCAGCTAGCCAAAACTTTCTATGTTTGTCGCGTGGTCTTCAGTCCTCAGTCTTGAGAAGGGTGCCACGCCCCCTTCTCTCACTGCGCTTTTCCTAAGCTTAGTTGCAACACTTTTTCCACTGCTCAACTGGCAACTTGCTGAATTATTTCTGCGTTTCAGTTCCCACCCTCATGACATAATTAACTAGTTTTTTTTTTGTTTTTTTTTTTTTTTTTTGTATTTCAGAGTACTTGCAACCTGTCAGCGTTGCAACCAAATCAGTTCCAAGTGACAAGCAGCCACACACAAAAGAGACTTTGCCACATCTCTTGTCTCTTGTGTCTTGTCTCTTGTCTCTTGACTGACTGACTTACTGCCTCACTAGTGTTAAAACTGACTTTCTGACATTTTTTTTTATTTTTCGGAGCATCTAGTACACGCCGTGAAACTATCATTTCAAGATTTGTCTTTTGTCATTGTTATTGTTATTATTATTGTTGTTGTTGTAGTGAAATCTTCACAGTATTTTCTTAGGCTTTACGTGTTTATTGTTAGTCTTATTTCATTATTATTTTTGTTGTTGTTTTCTTGATGTCTTTTAGTTGAGTTTATTGCAATCTGAGTTGCAATTTCTATTTACTTGCAGTTTCTAGCTCGTCTCGGTGTGAACTCTTACAAATACAAGTATCTCACTCTCAGTCCCTCTCACAGCTCCCACAACTCCCACAATTTGATTGGGCCGGAAATACGGATTTGAGACTGAGCAAAGCACGGGAGAATTTTTTTAGACTCACGTTTGTGATTTCAAGCGAAAATAATTATGCATTTTTTTATAATTCATTTGCAATGGAAGATACAGAATATGTTGGGAATCATATGCTATAGAAAAAACATCATTGAATTATCATTTATTAAGTTTTATTCATCAATTGAATTCAATTTGTTGATTTTAAGAAAAGTAGAAACAAGCTCTATGACAATTTAATATGTTTATTTGTTGCGAAAATTTTTTTTGATTATGATTTTTTTGTCAAAATCAGCATATTTAAATAATTTAATTATTTTTAATAATTATTATTTATCGGTATTTTAAGAATTAAAAAATTAAATAAGTGTTATTTGAAATTTTTGGAAATCTCTCAGAAAATATTTTCATATTTAATATGTAATAATGACAATTAATCTTGCGTCGTCTGATAAAAAATATTAATTTATTTTTCTTAGTTTCTGTAATCAAATCAGAAATAAATTAAATATAACAACTGTTTTATTTTTTGTCAATTCAATTCAGAACATATTTTGTGCAAATCAATATAAATTTTGGCTGTGTTTTTTTGACTTTTGCTCATAAATTCCTATGTACTAAATTTATGGTAAATTTACCAATATCAGGAATTTATGTGGTACAGTTTTAAATTATTGGGTCGAATGAAAATAGTTGTTTAACAAATGAAATAAATAAATAAATAAATACTTTTGCTCCTTTAGAAGACTTAAAGACATATTTATGAGCACAAAAATAATTTTTTAAAATTATAAGTTTGATTAACAAAATGTTTATAAAATGTGCACCAATTTTGAGCTTGATTTTAAAATCAAGAGCGATGCAAGTTCAACTAATTTTCTATGATTAAATTGAATTCCATTTAATAATGTTTAATTGAAATGTAATCCACATTTATGTCAAACACTGCAAACAGAGTTATGAATACAATTTATAATGGGTTTCAGTTCAGTTGCCGGCAATTTTCTTCTATCAGGGGAAAGGGGGGACTGTGGGGTACACTTAAGCATTAGGTTCAAGCGGTCAGCACTTTAATTATTCCGAGTAAGACACAAGCACAGCGAAATTAACATTTAATTAGAACATTGCGGCATTCTTGAACAAGAGAGTCGTAATTCCTGTTTATCATGACAACTTTAAAGTTGGGTGACTTCTGCTTATTTTTATTTTGTAAACATTTTTTTGAGACACTCCCAGGTGTGTAAGGTGGCAGGAGTTGTTAGCTGTTTGGTGGAAAATGGGCCAACAAGTTTTTGGCATTGCCATAGCAGGAATACCCGTCAATCCACAGTGCGGGAGCCGAATGTGTGCCACAAGTTGCATCAATACAAGGCGGCAGTGTGTTGACACACTTCCTTTGCACACTGTCAGACATATGTAAATGCACAACGTTTATGGCCAAATTGGGGTTATTTAACGGTTCACCAATTGCCACCACAACGAGATAAACAAGTTGGTCAAAGCATTTTAAGAAAATGCGCCACAGACAAAACACATCACAAGTTGCATTGACAAATCGACTCAATTGGACAACTCTCTAATACACACACACACATACTCGCACACACTCGCACACACTCACTAACAAGGCTATAACGACATTTGGTCAACAACTTGCCTTGCACTATTCCCGTTTCAGCCCACACGGAAATCATTAAACAAACGCTGTAAACATTAAGTATACGCAATGTATTTCGTTGCATTTTTAAATCCTTTCAACTTGCTTTATTTTAAATAAATTAAAATAAAATACACTTTTTGATCTATTTTCAAATTGTATTCACATTGCGACCGAACAAGCGACGAAGCGACAACCGCAACAAACGACAACCGACAACGCAAACAACTCAACAACAACTGAATGATGTTACCGTGCTGCAAACTCTGCTCAGCTCAGCTCTGCTTTGCTTTAAGCCAAGTTTAGAGCTAGGTGAGCATTAGATGGGACTAGTTTTTCGCTAAGCTTGCAGCAGTGGCAGCAACAAGTGGCAACAACAAGTGGCAGCAAGTGCAACAAGTGGCTGCAATTGTTGGCTGTGAAAAGAGGGCGGAGTGCAAGTCTGGGTCAACAAATCGTGGTCATCCTCATTTTTTGAAGGTTAAAATGCAACAACTAGAAAACATATATTGGGAAAATAAACAGAGTGTACAAATTATAATAAAATAAATCTAATATTAAATTAAGAAAAATAAATTTTTGGGCTCCAGATGAATTTTCAATTTAATTAGTAATAAACAGTCATAAAGGCCAAAACAAAGGCACAAATATTTGTTAAGCAACAAAATAAGTATTAGTATTTATTGAATTAATTTAAATTAATTATTCAATTTTAAATTAATAAAATTTTATTTGCTATTTTAAATGCATTTATGCCTTAAGACATATTTTATTTAAATTTATTTATTTTATTAAATATAGCAATAATTAAGAATTTGCAATTTTAAATAGATTGCATTCGTTTTTCTAGTATTCTTAATTTATAATTTGAAATTCTATAACTTCTTTTAAATTTTTTATCTTATATTACAAATTTATTGGACGACAAAATATTGAGTATTTTTGAAATCGCACCAAAATATATAATATTTATATAATATACATTTTCTAGAAATTGTTGAAAAAATTGCAAAGGCCTAAAATATTCCAAAAATTCGTGTGATTTTTGGTTGAATATTTTTTTAAATTCGGGTTTTTCCTATTTTTTTTTTTAAATTTTCATAATTTTGGTTTCTTAACTTTTATTTGCTATTTCAAAATTTCTAGTTCTCAATTTTTATTTAAAATTTTCTGGTTTTCTAGTTTTATATTTTTAATTTATTTTTTCGGTTAATTTGTAGATATTTGGACTTTTTCTTTTTGGACAATTTGCTGGACCATCAAGATGTGTCTCCAAAACCCGTTGAAATTTTGAGCAGCTATCGAAATGCGCTTTGAGCAGAAAAGAAACGGAATCAAAAGAAAAGAAATGCAGAGAAATAAAGGAAGACTCAACAGCAACAAAAGATACAATAATATTAGACTAGCTGCTTTGTAATAATAATAAAAACAATAAACAAGCAAACTTATTACCATAAGCATAAACACGCAGAAGGGAGTAAAATAACAAGAGAGAAGATGAAGTGAAGAAAGAGGAGGAAAAAGCGCAAGGTGCGCTTGATGAGTTGAGTGAAGTTGAGTTGAGTTGGCCATTAACACGCTCCATTCCCATTGGCAAGACATGCGGCCAGTTGGTTACCAGTTGCCACTTAACAGGGCCAAGAGGAAGACAGAGAGAGAGGGAGAGAGCGGAAGAAACATAGAAAGAGAGGAATACAAAACAAATCGCAGCACAGTGGAAAATCGTATGGCGATAAGCTGGCATCGACATGGGGCCAAAATGAATGGACTTGGCTAACATAAAAGCCACTGGCAAAGTCAAAGCCAAAGTCAATGCAAAGGCGTCTTAACGGGGCTTAAGATTGAAGCTAAAAGATAGAAAATAGAAGATGAAGATGCGCTCAAAGAATGCAACAACGAACAACATTGAATAACAACAAAAGTGATCTGAAGAGCAACCTGTACAGGCAACAACAACCACACAACAACAACAACAACATTTGTGGTTAATAGCCTTTGCATAACAACTGAGCGGGAATTTTTAGTGGGAAATGGTGAGGGGAAAGTGGTGGAGAAAAGGGGGGGGGGGGTGAGTTATCGAGTAACCACCGACTGAGGTAGTCGCTGTCCGACCAGCGAATTGGAAAATTGGCGCGTGCGAAGGCTACTACTAGTAATACTACTACTAATACTACTACTAATACTACTACTATTACTACTACTATTACTACTACTTGTACCCATGCTAATCAGCGACCATAACTCTTATAAGTTTAAAAATAATAATTATTCTTTCATATTTTTAAGCAATTAAATAGAAATAGAAAATACAAAATATTCAATAAGAACATCTTTTCAATATTTTTATAGGAGTTTCATTTTAAAGGTTAACACTTAATACTACTTTTGCTACTATTACTACTGCTCAAATTATTCGAACCTACTTCTATTATTACTTCTACTACTATTACTACTATTACTACTATTACTACTATTACTACTATTACTACTATTACTACTACTAATTTAAATCTATTCAAACCTTATTAAATTTTTACTACTTATCAACTAAAATTATTTAATCCTATTCCTACTACTACTTCTATTCAAAGATAAATAAAATGTTAGATGCAGTAATTTAAATTTCTAGAAATTGTAAAATAATAATTATTTTAATCTAAAACCTGCTGTAAAAAAGTGTTGTTTTTTTTTAATAAGTATTAAGAAAATTTACACGAATCATAAAAATGTAAAAATTATTCATAAGTGATGGGGAAACCCTTCTTTACGAATATTATTAAAACTATTAGAAAGTTGAAAGACTTAAGAAAATATTCTCAAAAAATCCAATTTTAGGTTTTAAATTAATATTTAAAATATTCTTTAAAAAAATTTACCATACGAAAACTACAGAAGCAGAAATCAATCCTACGAACTGGAGCGTAATAGATTATCTTAGATATAAATTGAAAAATATAAACTAAAAATTAATTATATCGTATAGAAAATATTTCGAAAATTATTCCTATAATATGAGTATTGATGTAATTTGTGTTATTGTAACATATTTTCCTACCACTCAAAATTCATATGACTCTTAGTTTCGGTCTCAAAAGGTAAGGCCCAGAAGCGAGGGCTGCAAGAGTAGTTTGCAGTCTTTAGTGAAAGCAGGAAGAAGACTGCATTTAATTTACGTATGCAAATTTCTCTTTGACTCCAATGCAATATCAAATTACAAGCATGTCTATGGATTGTTGAAATCCCCTAAAGCAACTTATGGCCAACTTATTATTGCCTCACTTCATTTATTTGAGCCAATTTGACATGGTTTGTTGCCTTAAAAGCGGCTTGTGGTTCAGGATTTGTGGCTGATTATGAAACATAGACACATTTTCAATTAATTGATTGACTGGGATTATTATCGACACTTACTCACAATGGATTAAATTAAACTTGTTTTTTATTTGATTTTCGGCAACTTTCTTATCCACTTTATTTCACTCAACCACTGTTGCCAACTTAGCTATTTTATAGCTAGTTCAGGCAATTTTCAAATTTCGACTGTTTAAAAAAATTGGAAAATTGCTATTTACCCCAAATTTGACTTATTTAAAAATATTTATAGGTATATATTGTTATAACAAAAACTAAATTAGCTACTTTCCGACTGGAAACAGCCGGAAATACTACTTTTGGGTCAAATGGCTGCCACCCATAAAATTGTTCCGATCTGGCAGCATTTCGAGTAGAATGGCAAAAATGGTAAATTGAAAAATAAATGCCTGTTTTTATAAATTAGTGTTAATTTTAACTGGAATTTTTTAAATATTTGCAGTATTTTGGTAAGAATTTGGTCGATTTATATATTTTTTTTCAGAATTAAATATGTAACTTTTTTTTCCCTTGGGGGACAAAGTTTAAAGTTTCACTAAAAAAATGCACATTTATTTTTATCTAGTTTTGAATTTAAAATTGTTATTAAATTATTTATTTGCTGCAAAGTTATGTAATTTTTCAAATTTAATAACCAAACATTTTAATACATGCGACTGCAAGCAATGAACGCTAGATGGAGTCAGCAAGTTGCGGTGTGTGTCTTTGCTAAGCGTAAGCAGAAACCAAGAAAAAGCTCTCAACGTTTGATGTGCTCCAAAGTGAACTGCAGAATAATGACGATAAAGTTGGCAGCATAGGAAACGAGAAATAGCCAAAAACCATGGTCCAAATTAAAGAGGCCCAAAACGGAGAACTTTAACTTATCTATAGGCCACAAAATCAATGGAGTGGGTAGCACAGCCTAAAGGAGAGAAAGAGATGGCTAATGAGTAAACCCCAAAAAACGGACCAAAATTTAAATTCAAGTTAAAATTAAGAAAAAAAAATATTAAGTAATATCTTTTTTAAAACACTACAAAAATAAAATAGACCTAAAATTATTAAGAAATTAAAATTAGGTAATATTTTGTAATAAAATATAAATATATACTTTAAAATAATTATTAAGCCGCATTATTTATGGAAAAGTTTGTATACTCTTAACGCATCATTTAAATTAGCAAAAAACTCTTTTTATCGACTTTAATTTAACATATTAAAAATTATTATTATTATATTATTTATTATATTATTTATTATTATTATATTATTATTATATTTTGACCTTTTTTTAATATAAAGAATCCATTCTTCGTTTAAAATAAATTAATAATTGATGAATGAATTTGAAATTATAATTATAATTTAACTAATATTCTGGAGTTTTTTAATAGAAAATATTTTCCGACAAATAAATTTAGATATAGTAATATAATAAATAAGACGCATTATTTACTTAAACTAATTAAACAGGTGGGACCAAAAACTGAAGAGTAAAATTTGTTCATATATAATTTTATATATTTTAATTTTATTTTTTACTAATAATTTAAATTTAATAAGTATTTTTTTAATTTTTAGCGAAAGTAAGTATAATTTTCTAAATTAAATTAATTTTTTTTAATTTATTGGAAAATAAATTGTACGTCGTAATACTTATATTGAATATTGTAAAAGTATTTATGGCTGAAATTTAATATGTAAATTGCAGTTGTTTTTAACATAATATAATAAAAATATTGTTTTGCTAAATGAAATTAATTCTTTAAAAATATAACAAATAAATTAAAGTTGAATATTGAAAAGGGTCTATTGGAATAGTGGCATTTACCTGTTCCAGGCTCATTTCTGGAGGGGAATAGCAGAGTTCCAGACAGCGACTGCGAAGTCGCTGATGTTGCAGCTGGCAGAGATGTGTGGCAAGAATGACGACATAGAGTTGAATGGCCACAATGAGGCAATAGTTGGAGATGGTCAACGGAATGCCGTGCTGCTCGACAAAGTAGAACATGTAGGCGTACATGTTGGCCAAGATGTTGATAAAGTTGCCAATGACCAGCAGAAAAATACCCAGTTGGAAAACGGCAATGAAATCCTCACAGACCCGCAGCAAACGTTGCTCCAAAATCAGCAGTTTGGCGAGTTTCGATTGCTGCCGATAGAGTTGTTGCCACTGCAACTCCAACCGCTCGATGTTGGCCAGAATGAGGAGTAGGCCAGCAAAGATGCCGTTGCCAAAGACACTGCTCACATGTTGCACATAGAGTTGCAACCCATAGGCCAACAGTTGCAACCCTGGCAGCTGTGCGGCATTTTGCAGCAGAAAAGGCGCATTGCAAAGCAGCTCGTAGAGGGAGAGCATTAACTTGGCCCAAAGCAGCAACGAGAGGCGCCAACTCAATTGGATTTTGAGCTCTAATCTCGTCAAGCCATTGAGCAACTTCATCAGTCGCTGTCGCTGCCAGATGTGTGCTCCCAACATGGCCAACGAGATGGCCAAATCCCCAGTCATGGTGGCCATGGCAATCCGTCTAAACAGCGGCGACTTCTTCACGTTCGTTGCCTCGTACAGTGCCACACTTTGTTGCAACAACAGCGGCGAGAGTGATAAGAGTACAAGCCACTGCAACATGGCGAACGTCGTGAGGAGTCGACGTAGGCGTGCGCCACGCCCACAAATATAGCTGAGCGGCGCCAGCGACAGCAGTTGCCACAGACGCAGCAGCAGCAGCAGGCAGAGTGCCCCAAAATGTGGCAAGTGCGGCAAATGCGGCAAGCGTGGCATGGCCAATTGAACTGACCAACACACTGCTTGCCACAAGTTAAACAACACGCGTCGCTATGTGCCACAATCTAACAATCTAGTTATGTTAACGAGGGCTGACCGAAAAGTAGCTGAGCTGCTGTGGAAGTAAAGACAAGTTCCTTTATTTTTTAGTCATGACAACGTTAATTTAATCTTTTTATATTTATTATAATCAGAATCCTAGGACTTCTACACTCATAAAAATCGTACCGAAAAGTCGTAATAAACCTGCCGAATTTCACACTAAAATTTAGAAAATCGCCATAGAAATGGCGGCAATTTTAGAAATTTCTTTCTAAATAATATTTCTGAAACTATGGGAATAATTTTTTAATATTATAAACAATTTATTTAATTCTAAGACGATGCGCCCTTAACATATGGAAAATGTTGACAGGGTTTTCTAATTCCAAAGCCGAAGAAACAATATTTCTCAATGTGGCAATTTTATGGCAAATTTTTTTAAATACAGAAAATAAATTTTCTGATTGTATGAAATATAATTCTGCAGAGACAATAATAATTATTATAATTATTAATTATAATAATTAAAATAATTATTTTCTATTATCTGGAATTTTTAATAAATCCCTCATAGATATATGCACAAATTTTGGAAAGAAGAAATCCTTCAGGATCACAAATTATGGTAAAAATTAAGATATAAGTATTTTTTTTATAAAAATATTCAAACGCAAAACTACTTTTTCCAAAATTTAAAGATAAATTTCGTTTGAAAATTGTATTTATTTAACTTTTTTTTCTAAATGTTTATCTTTTTCGAATTTACCAACTTAAGCTACCAATTTTTCACCCTTATTTTAATCTCTTTAATTTTTATTCTTAATAATTTTATTTTTAAATTTTTTCCGTAACTTGTCAGACTGCCCTCGTAGACTCGTAACTAACGCGACTCGCTATCGCTTCCCAAAGGCTTTAAGGCAATTGCAGATAAGTGTGCCAAAGCACGATCGATAGATACACAGATACACAGTTTACAGATACAGATACAAATGTATATTGTACTCGTTGCTACATACACAGTTACAGATACAGATACAGATACAAATGACAAACATTATTATTAGCACAAATCGTTTTTTTTTTGTTTTTTTATATGGTATATAAATGTACTCTTTGGGGAACTGACTCAGAGGTTGCCTTAGGTCTTACACTGATAAAAAAATGAACGTTTGCTAAAATACAGAAGAATTTCACAATCGAGATGTGTTTTCTTACTTTACAAATTTCTGCTACCCGACGCAAGTCTTTTTTTTTAAATAATTTTAATTTAAATGTTATTTGTTTTTTTTTTCAGTGTAGATCTTTAGGTTTTTGGCTTGACACGCAGCTGGAAAGTCTTCGTTAAAGTGGACATAAAGTTGGGCATTTCCTTCATCTGGTTGAGGGCCTCGTTCTTCGTATTGGACTGATACTCGTAGGCGACCTTCCGATTGACCGCGGTCAACAGCCGAAGTAACTCCACTCCCTCAGGTTGCCTTGCCTCGTTGTTGGCAGCCAGATCAAGAACTCTGCAGAGACTCTGGATGAACCAGGAACCATCATCTACATTGCGGAACGAGAAGAATTCTGCAGAACAGAAGAGGAAATTAATAATGAATGAAATAATATTATAGTTGTGAAAATTTTAATATCTAATTCCGTACAGATTTTATAGATTCCGTGTTCTCTTCTTCTTCCATCTCCCAGACCCTTTGTCATATTGTTTCTCGTATAACTTACAGGTTTATTATCGGATTGTGATGAAATTTTCAAAACACCTTGGTATTTACAATACTTATCACGATGTTAAAACTAAAGATCATAACTTTTAAAATACTCTTTTAATTAGTTATTTTTGATTTGTAGACAAAGGGATCGTATCAACTACATACCAAATATGGTGCTACCAGTTTTTATCAAATCTGAGATCTTTTTATTATTACGAACAGACAGACAAAGCTATATCAACTCTATTGTAATGCTGATCAAGAATTTTTCTGAAAATAAATTTACTGAAGACTTACTGTCAAAGGTGGAGTAGAAGACCAGCATGTCCGCTGTGCTGGGAATGGCATAGGTCACCGGCTGTGGTTCTGGAGCTGGTGGACCCAGATCTCTGGTCATCACCGAGAAACTGGTAAACTCCACGGCTTTCTCCAGATTTGCACCGCGACAGGCTTGGACGAAGAAGAGCTTCGGTTTGTTTACCAGCGTCTTGCAACTCTCTCCCAAAAAGGGATTCCAGAGACGATCCACGGGATAGGACATATCCTGAAGAAATGAAAAGAAGAAATTTATTGAAATATATATCGTTAATAGGTAAGATATGTATACACTTCGAAATTTGATTTTCTACAAAAGTTTCAAGATCGCCTTAAAATTTTAATTCCATATTTTCAATTTAGGAACATTTTTTAATAATGATAAATATATAGGATTATATTTTAAATATGTAACATTTTTATAAAATTTCACAATGTAAGAAAATTTACTTTATTTAATTTAATTTAATTTTTTTTTATATTAGGAAAAACTAAATTTATGAATGACAAATTCTTTTATTAAGAAGATCATTTTATGATGATGAAATTTAAAGCTTATATCAGAAAGAAATACTTTTAATACATTAAGTAAATTTTATAAAATATTTCTCACGATTATTAGGTTGTATTTTAAAATTATAGGTCGACATTTTTTTTTTGAGAGTACTTACCTTGGCATAGACCTTGCCCTCGGACCCATGTGACATGACGACGAGCGCAAAGCAATCGTTCTGACTGTGATCCTCCCGAGCCACTGCAATAAGGAAATAGTTCAAACTTATATCATTTATGGATGGAAGTAGCTTCGGGTCTGACTCACCCTCTTTGAGCAAATCGTTGATTTCGGCAAAAGTCAGATCGTTATAGGGACGCACATCGAATCCGAAGGCGAGTAGGGACTGTTGTATATCATCCCGATCCCTTTCGGTGCCCACTCGTTGTTTTTGACCCTTCACCTCCTTGTGGTTGAGTATAATGGCGACTCCGGTGCGAGGGCAGTTCTCATAGTAATCCTCGTTGGTGGGACGCGAGATAATGATCCTCTTCAGATCCGCCTCGGAGGTGGGAGTCTTTGCAATTTGCGTTGCATCGGCCTTGTCTTTTTTGTGCTTATTCTTGGTGCCAAACAACGAGAAATCCGTGTCGTCCATGTCTGACTATCGATCTAAGAAACCAAATTGTGACTAATCGCGCTCATTTCTTTTTTTCTAATGGCCAAAGCTTTCAGTTTAGAATTACAGCTACTACCAGCTGCTCTTATCTTATCAATGCAGTGCGTTTTTCTTATCAGTTTTCGGTTAGTTCTCTCTCTTTCTCTCACTCTCTCGTTTTCAAAAACTCTTCGCCTTGCGCAATCAATGTTATTGCACTGTGGGATAATTATTACATTTTCCAAACACTTTTCCATGTGTTACCAACATGCAAAATAACAAATTGTGGATGAAAATGTTTAGAAAAATTAGAAACTTTTATATTATATAATTAAATTTTATTTTAATAGCTGTAAATTCAGCTGTAATTATTAACAACTTTCATGTGCATTTTTTGATTGCCCATAGTGCTGGGCATTTATATTCAAGTTCATAAATGAGAGCAATAATAAATTAATAAATTTGAAAATACATAATATTTTTTTAGTGTTTAAAAATTATTGCCAGAAAAATGAAAAAATTTGCCCACAGTGCATTGATTAGCCAGTTGCAAGGGAAGTTAAATTTATTGCCGGCAATTGGAAGCTAATAAAATGAGTTTTCTGTTTCACAAGACAATTTGATTTTGACGCCTTCAAAATACAGCCTTCCTTACCAAATGTACCCTTCCCCTATCATTCTTCCTCTCCTCCTCCTTCTCCTCTCTTACTCCTTACTCTTATCCTCTGTCTGATGTCTGCGTCATGGAAATTGCAAACATCCGCCAGGGTTGTCGTCGTCCTCACGTCACCGTTCGTCCTTCTGTTTGGCTATTAATGCGTTTTCTATATAATATGCAATACGCAAAAAAAATAAAGTCAAAAACGCGTTTAACTTTGCAACGCAATTCAAATTTGGCACGCACACAAAGCAACGGAAACCGGAAATGAGTATGGCACCCAATGGAAGTACCCAAGTTTCTCGCTTGACGGCGCACAGTTGTACCAAGTGTACCCATTTCACAGGTGTACCCATTGTACAAGTGTACCAATTTCAGAAGTGAGTGCAGTAAGCAAGGCAACCAGTGGGAGTTTTAAGTGTACCCATTACACAAGTGTACCCTTATCAACAATGTACGCATTTCACAAGTGTACCCATTTCAGCAGTGAGTGCACTAAACAAGGCAACCAGTGGAAGTTCTAAGTGTACCTATTACACAAGTGTACCCTTATCACAAATGTACCCACTGTGTAAGACAGTTCTAACTGTACCCAAAAGTACACAAGCTTAGCAGCGTACCCATATCACAAGTGTAGCCAGTCCAAACATCACTCAATGTACCCATGTCACAAGTGTACCCAGTACCATTTGAGCTATGGGTGAAGCTGAGCGCACAGTTGAAAGAGCACGAAATTGCGTGGGCGCCAAAGAGAGAGCATAGACCGGTAAGAGAGAGAGAGAGAGAGAGAGAGCGTGAGGTGAGCGGAACGCGTGGCAATTGAAACATTGTTGCAAGCAACGAAACTAGAGAACAACAATTCCGGCTAATGAATAAACTTGGATATGTTATGGAATGTTTTGATTAGCTTTAATTAATTCTATTTAAATTATTTGAGAATGATAATGCAGTAATTATTGTTGCAAGCTCACAGTGGTATTTTGTTTATTTTATGTGTGTGTGTGTATGAAAAGCATAATTGAAGTTCTTTCAATCAATCAATTAATCAATTAATTGATTGACATTTAATGATTTTCCGAATTTTATACTCTTAATTATGTGCTTTCTTTTTATGCAGACAGCAGACAAAAAATCAAACGTCAGTCGATTGCGATTACGATTGCATTGCAGAGAACGCTCCAAATCAGCAGCATCAGTTTCAACGCCGGCGTCAACGTCAGCGTCAACGTCAGCGCCAACGTCAGCGTCAACGTCAGCGTCAGGCAAGAAGAGAACATAAACACAGCAGCAACAGCAGCCATAACGCACTGTGGAGCAAGCTTGCAGGATTTTTGAAAATGAACCTTATTAATTATTTTTATTTTTTTTTTAACATATCAATAAATTTATTTTTTTTATTTAAAAAGAAAACTGAAAATAATGAACTTTGTATATAATACGCTTCAATAAGATGTCAGGTTGTGAGAAGAGCTCAAATTTAATTTAAAATATCTGAATACGCAAGAACATAGACATATTTTACTAAACAATTTTCTTAAAAAAATAAAAAGAATACTCTAAATATACATTTTTGAAATAAAATACTTTAATAAGCCTTAATCATTGTGTAAAGAAATATTTGTTTCAGTTCATAGTTCATATTTAATATAATTTGGATTTTATTAATTCTTAATATAATTTTTACTCTTCTTTGCAATATTAGAATTTTTTGCCGACTGCTTTTAGTCGTTTATTAATAAATCAACTGAAATTAAATTCAATATGTCTGAATATTTAATAAAATACTGAATTTTGATAAAGAATATATATAAATGTTAAAAGAAAACTTCAAATTATAAATTGTTTAACTTAAACGTTGCATTTTCTAAACAAGTTGTGTTTTTCACCACCCAAATGCTCGCATGCGAACTACTGTGCGACGCCGGCAGCGACGGCAGCAGCGCAACAGCAGCAACAACTTGGTTTCATTTCCAGTTTTCAGTTGCGCGACGACTTGCATTGCGAGCGGACGTGTGAGAACGGGACGGCAGCGAAGCGAGACACAAAACATAAATTCAACTCAACGAACGTCGAATTATTTGAGTGTGTGTGCGTGCGCGTCTATAAGTGTGTGTGTGTGTAAACAGTGTACGTGTAACGCGAATAATTCGCCAAGTATTTTTTGGGAGTTTACTTCCATTTATTGTTTGTTGTTGCTTTTTGATTAAAAAGGTAAAGAAAGTAAGCAAAAGCAAAGCAAAAGCAAAACAAAAACAAAGCTGTAACAAGCAGAAGTAGAAGAAGAAGAAGAAGTGTCAAAGTGTAAAAATTGTTGCTGTGTTTTTATTACTAGCGGCATTTTTGGAAATAAAATTATGTTAAGTGCAGCAACAACACAACTAACAACAACAACCAGAAAAGTGAAGTGAAACGCAAAGGTGCACAGAAAGAGAGAGAGAGAGAGAAAAGCAAAAGAAGTTGGCAGTTGAAGCTGCAAGCAACAACAACAACAATAGTAACAACAACAACAGCAGCAGCACATAAACATGCATATATATGTAAGTACATGTTTGTACATATAATGAGATGTTTTTATCCCTTGTCCATGTGTGGAATGCATGTGGAGTGTGTGTGAGTGTGTGTGTGTGTGCTTTGTATGCAAAACGTGAGCAACAACGACAACAACAACGAGAACAACAAGAATTTTTGGGTGGTGGGTTGAGCAAATGACAAAAGCAACGAAATTCAAATCAAAAGCAGCGCCAAACAACAAAAAAGTTGAATAAAAAAACAAACAAACAAAACAAAACAACAACAAATACATAGCTCACTTTTAGGCGAATATCCAAAGACCAACAAAAAACAAAAAAAAAGTGAATCAAATCGTTGTTGAAATTCTGGCATTGAAATTCTGGCAACGTCACAGTCACAGTTTGAGTTTTAAGCCAAGTTAAAAGAACAACAACAACAACAACAACAATAACAACAACAATAACAACAGCAAGTGCAAGGACATTCCCATTTAAAGGGACCGGTTTTTCATGCAAATTTCAAATATTTTTGTACCAACTCCGCAAAAAGGGACAAGGATATGAAAAATTAGGAATATACAGACCTGTTCCGGTTTTCACTTCCGATTTTATCGGATTTCAAAAAAATGCAATATTTCACGTTGCATTTGGGCTAAACATTTTAAAATTTTATAATATCACTTTATTGTATTTATATTCAGTGAAAACCGGAAGAGGCCTGATAATACTACAGGCATGTTCCAGAAATCTCAAGAGATTTTGAAGACAAATGTTTTGTGAAAACAACCGTTTGAAATGTCAGAGATTTAATATTATCGAACATATATTTTTTAAAGATATTTTAATTCAATTTAATAAGTATTTAATTTTGTTAAATCGTTCAACATTTTTTTTAGACATTTAAAAACAACGGTTTCTTTTTGCTTCTGCTTTAGCGCTGTTATAAATTTGTAGAACACACCTGATAATAATTTAAAATTGAATCTCATGCAATCTAAAATTTTTTTCTCAAAAATACAAAATAAAAGACATAAAAGTTTTGAATAAAATGTAACGAAACCAACAAAAAAAGAATTGGAAAAAAATAAAGATGTCTAGGAATTTCAAATAAAAAACATTTTCAAAAAAATTTAATTTTAAAAAAAATTTGAATAAGCTGGCTTTGATATAATTCTGACTACGGTTGAATTTTCTTTCATATTTATTTAAATTTGTTTAAATTTTAATATTTCATTGATTAAAGTAAAAATCTATTATTTTATATTCCTAAATATATGTTCAAAAACTTTCTCAATTGATTCTAGAAATACAAATTCTAGGTATACAAAACGAGAAAATATTTTGTTGAAGTATTAACCAAATTATTAAATAGGAGTAAAAAAGTACAAAATACTTAAAAACTCGCACGATTTTTAATAAAATAATTTGAATTTTAAGTGGTCCTAATTTTGCTATTTTAATTTATTCTTATTGTAGCTCCCTAATTTGGTTTTCCTGACTTTATTTCCCAATTACGAGTATCCTTGTTATATGTTCTCAATTTTTTCTATAAATTTTATGAATTTTTTGCTATGTCCAGCTAAATAACACAACAATAACACATATAGAAATGAATGCTAAATTTATAAATATTTCGAAGGTATAATTAAACTGCTCTATGAAAAAGCAGTCCTTAGCATTATTTGCCAAAATTCGAATATAGCAGCTGTTTTTATTTGAAATCTTGCTTCTTTTCTGCTTTTTTCTATGCCATCTGGTTACCTGTAAATTGAGTTGATAGCGCAAATCTAATGAACTCCAACACAGTGCCCCTTAAATTACTGAACGCACCTCGCTCAACAAATATTTAACATACTTTATGACAAGTCCCAGTTGACCAGAAGCATCCCAGAAGTATCCCAGAAGTATCCCAGAATTTCCCAGGCAGACAGGTGGGCGGCAAAAGGCTGCATGGGCGGGACGGGGGTTGTCCCAGAGGCGGACAAGTTAGGTGTAAAGTCTGCCAGTTGCCTGGCAAAAATATTTATTTATGCTGTACAGTGTGTACACTTAGGGAAAAAACGCATAATTTAAATAAATACAGTGATATTTAAAAACTAATTATGTTTATTCAAAACAATTGGCTTTAGCTAAAAAAAATACTTGAAAGTCAAACTTTGAAGAAAAATGATCAGTCAGTGAGGCAGGACAAAGAGATTTATTGATAGATAGTAAAGGAAAATTGAAACTAAAAACTTCAAATAAAATCAAATAAGTTTTAATTTATTTTTTGCTTTCTCATTCAATTTCAAAACAAAGAATTTTTTAGTTGCTTTAAATATTTGGTAAAAGTATTTAAATGAAATATTTTTTCAATTTAATTTTCAATTCTTAACCCAATTCAAAATAGCTTGGACAGGAAAAATTTATACTTACATTTTGAACCTAAAGGAATTCAATTTAAGTCTCTAAAATTGTATATTAAAATATTTTATATTATCAAGGAAATATTTATAGTTTCCAGGAAATAAATATAATTTATTTAAATTATACATTTCTAATTTTAAAGTTTATTGTATATTTTATATATTATATTCTTGATAATAAATCTTAAACAATATTCATAATTAATTTATAGGTTTATTAAATATTATATTTAGATTGCAAATACTAAAGTTGTGCAGCATATTTCTCTGCGTGTATTTTATTTATGTTGAATGTGGAGTGTGGAGTGTGGACTGTGGAGTGTGGAATGCTGAATGTTGCTTGTTGGCCCAAAGGTTGCGCTTTTTGCCACAACGTCGTCGACGACGACCCTTTCATTCTCCCCGGGGGCAATTGGCCCGTCAGCCGGATTTGCTTTTCGACTTTTTTATGAACTTTACGTTTTTTTTTTATTATTATTATTAAATATGCAAGCTCTTTGCTGCCTTGATAACCGACTGATAAGACGATAGAGGAAGGGAAAGAGAAGGAGTTGGGAATTATTTGGGAGGGAGGGGAACTGCTTTGATGTTGTTTGGCCCCCAAACACTGAAAAAAAAAAAAAAAAAGATGCGGGTGGCAGGCAAACAAGCATTAATTGTGACTGTAAATGGCGTGAAATGCTTGAATGAATGAATAAATGAATGAATGAATCCGAGTACTCAGTCAGCTTCAAATGAGTGTGCGAGTATGAATGACAGTCAAGTAGAAGCAACTGAAAATTGCGTTAAGTGGCAGCAGCAGCAACATCAGCGACATCAGCAACATCAGCAACATCGGCAACATCAGCGACAATTTTGATGAACTTAACAAAACACTTGACAGCAACGCTGACAGTGTACAGTGGGAAGGGGTGGGGAAAGAGTGCGGCAAGTGGAAAGTTGGGGAAGTGCCCGAAAGTGAGTAGAGTCCATGCAATGAACGAAATTATGACGCTAAATTGAACACGAAACGACCATCGAGCCAAAGAGCAGCATCGAATCCATGAACTAAAGTACAGTGGAAAAAAATCCCATATTTTCTACATATAAATACAAATTTTCAGATTAAAAAATATGGGAAATATTACAATTTTTTTAAACTATTGATTTATATCAGCGCTAAAGCAACCCAAAAGCAATTGTTGGTGCTCCTGATAAAAAAGAATCCATTGCTTTCAAATGTCTTAAATTTTTTTCTTAGAGATTTGACAAAATTAAATATTTTTTAAATTGAATAAAATGCAAAAAAAAACATATGTATGAATATATTAAGTGTCTGACATTTTAGAAACACCCACATTTCGAATGGTTGTTTTTAAAAAACATTTCTCATCAGAATTTCTAGAGATTTGTGGAACACACCTGAATATTTTTGTATTCAATTTTAATTTCAATTTCCTAAAACTACAAAATAAAAAAAATCAAACATCATTTAAAATGGATACATACTAAGACTAATCATTTAAATTTAATGGCGTTTGTTACAAATTTTGGGGCATGAATATACTTTTGTCATATGACTTTCACCTCAGAGAGGTTTTATTTTTGGAAGTAAGCTTATCTAGTAATTTTTCGCCACTGTACAACTCATAGAAAAGGGGGTTACAACCCCCTTCTCAGCGCGCACATTTAACGCGCGAATGAATCCACAACAACAACAACAACAACAGCAGCAACAACAACCACAGCAACAACAACATCTGTAATCAAAAGGGGGTTGGAACTGGGCAGTTGCTTTCTCAGCCTGAAGTTGGCTTGGGGAAACAACGAGCCATTGTAGCGGGTGTTGATAAAAGCAACAACAACAGCAACAGCAACAACAACCACAGGAGCAACAACAACCACAACAGCAACAACAACAACCGCTGCTGGCAAACAGTTGAACATAACAATAAAAGTCATAATAATAATAGTCCGAGAAATACGGAAATGATTTTTGGGCAGCCAGCGAGAGAGAGAGTAAGAGAGAGAAGAGGAAAACAGAGAGAGAGAGAGATGCTTAATAAAAAATATAGAGGGTTGAGCTTCACACGGCACATGGAATAAAACTTGCAACGGTTTTAGGGATCACAATCTGCCGCTTAATAGTTACTTGCCACCGCAAAAAGCGGAAGGTGAAAATTAAGAAATTAGCGTACAAAATGGGGGACAGTTGGGAGAGCTGAGAGAGCTGGGAGCTAGATGCTCACAAATTGCCAGCCGCCGCTCACTTTAACTTAATTATATAATTTGCCACATGCAACCGAAGGAAAGAGTGAGCTAAAAATATATGTAGTGTGTTAGACAGAGTAAGAAAAGAGTGAAAAAGGCATAGGACATTAATAAAAGACAGACTGACAGATAGCAGAGAGAGAGAGAGAGAGAGAGGGAGAGAGTGAAGAGAAGAGGAGATTTTTCTGCTGCGCATTGCAAATTAAATGAGCTGAATGCATTTAAGGCTTAAGAGCCGCCACTGGCGGTTGCCGCAAATCACGGCTTAGCTTGCCACACGGCGGCAGAGACGCTGTCTTAAGTGAGTCAGCCGTCAAACGAGGCAGTCAACCAGACTGAAGGACAGACAGATGGACGGACAGACGGACGGACAGACAGACAGCCAGTTAGGAGCTAGCAAAGCAGTAAAAGCCGAGTATATGTAATCCTCAAGCCACAAAGCAATTATGCAGCACCACAGAGACGAGACGAGAGAAGAGAAGAAGAACCAACTTCAGGCTGAGTAAAGAGAGAAGAGAGGAGAGACAAGAGACGACATCTTGTCACCCGCTGAAAAATTGCACTTGTACTGCGGTCAGAGAGGAACAGAGACAGAGACAGAGACAGGGAACAGCAACAGCAACAGCAACAGCAACAGCTTCACTTGCGACATGTTGCAGGCTGTAAATTACTTAAAGGCCTGGCTAAAATACTGAATAAAGCGGTTTTAAATATCACAGTAAATCCCAGACATTTGTCAGTCCATTTCTTACAGCTTACCTGCTTTAACTAAGCCTAGATTATGGCCTAAACTGAAGCACAAACAATCATACATCTCTGACAAATTAGATTCCTGCATTCATGACTGCATTTTGTGTAGAAATTCCACTGAATTTCGATCAATCGTTTGAAATTTACATTGATAACATACTCACGATGAGACTGGAATATGATTGAGTTTGAATTTAAATTTACTTCGAGCTCATTTAATTAAATCAAAGCAAATAATTTAAAAATATATTCAGATTGAAAGTTCGTTTTAAAAATATTATAAGAAAGTTTACCTATATTTTTAAAGCTTTTCAAAAACTAAAGACAACTTCGAAATATTCTAATAAAAAGTAATTACTCTCTCAATTAAATTTAGTGCTGGCTTTCTAAAAAGAAAATATGTGGTAAATTTAATTAAATCAATTTTTAAGTTGTAGAAATCGTAAGCAACCGAGAATCTCCCAAAAATATACGGATTTTTTCAGATTTTCGGAGATTTTAGAGAATCAATTTATTGCTTGCATAAAATATGACAGTAATTGATACTTTTTTTTTTTATTTTATTAATTTTTTGTTTTCTTTTTATGTTGACTCTAGAAATATGTTAGAAAATTCAGTTTCGTACATTTAAAAATAAAATTTCTTAAGAATTGTATTGAAAATATTTCAAATCAAAGAGAGTTTGTTTTCTGCTTGCCATATTTTCTGATACTTTTATCTGCTGTTTGAGCTTAAAATCAGGAAACACAAATTGATGAGATGCTTTAGAGGCTTTAAAGCAAACAGACCGCTTAACCACAGTCTCATTCAGGCCACTTTCCCATGTGTCCTTGTGTCCTTGTGTCCTTGCCATCCTGTTAATGCTCAGTATTTGCTGCTGTTTACATTGCTTGCCCTTTTGCAGTTTGCCACAGTTTGTGGCACGAACACACACACACACACACACACACACACACATGTCAGACGAGTCCTGGGCAAGTTGTGGCTGTGCTTCAATTTGCGCCTAAGCCTCTGGCAAAGCACAAAGGAGAGTCGAGTGAAAGGAGTTGCCGCTTACTTGGTACTGCACAGTGTTGCCAGCATTGCAACAGATAAAATACATAATGTAATACAAAAAAAAAAGCTGGAAATATCTAAAACAAATATAATAAAATTGACAAGAAAAATTCTTAAAATTTTAAATGCAAGCAAATTTAAATTATTGACTTTTAATTGAGATAGAAAATGTTTTATTTATCTTATATTAATTATCTTATATATATTAACGACTTATTTGACAGCAGCATTATATTTGTTGAATTCCAAAATCATAATTTATCATATTACATCATTTTAAACAACACATTACATTGCTTTGTTTTATATCTTAAAATTTATGAGAATTTTTAAATTATGATAAACTTTCTATATATATAAAAAACTTTTTGTACTGACTGACTCACTGAATAATATTGACGGAGACCATACGGTTAGGGCTAGAAAGCTATATTTATTTACAAAATGGCTTTTAATGTCTTGAATTGAATGTAAATCTTTTTAAATCATTATTAGGAACATTTAGTTATAAACAGGTTTAACCTATGAAATTTACCTAGACAGCCTTTTTTTAATGTAAATTGTGCTAAGGAGTCGAATGGCCTTACATTTTGACATATCTAAATTTTATAACGTCTTTTAAATATTTTTCAATATAAATAAATTCTGTCCAGCTCTCAAAATAGATTTTGAGGTAACCAAATTCCAATTTTCTTAAAAATTTTTGCGCTATAATATTTTGTAATCTAAATTATACTCCCATTTTTAGTCGTATAATATTTTTGAAAGTAAATCTATTGGCTTTCTAAAGTATCCTATCCAAAAATCTGCAAAATTATTCAAAACGTTTATTAAAATAGCTAGATTTTTATCTCATATAATTGAAATTTCCGCTTAAAAATAGCCAAGTCTAGCTATAAATTAGCTGAGTTGGCAACACGGCTGCGGTATTGCAGCCCTTTGGTCGGTGGTCAGTCCGACCAGTCGGACCCTAGGGACGACCTTTCAGCGGGAGGTCGCGGATTAACATTTGTTGGCCGGACTCGACTCGACTCGACTCGATTCATTCATAAAAAGGCACGCAATTCAACTTGAGCCTGTGTCTGGTGTCCACTCCAAGTGCAAGGTTGCAAGGTTGCATGTCTCACCGCTGCTGGCGACGCTGCTGCTGACGTTGACGTCGACGCTTGCGGTTACAAGTTTTATGAAGTTGCTCTTTTCCCCGTCTCCCTCTCTACATCTCTCTTTGTCTACCTCTGAGCTTTTGTGCAGTTAAGTGCTTAGTTGCGTGTAACTTTACACTGTTTAACAAACTCGCTTACCGCACCAAGGGGGGGCGTTGTTGGGTGGGGGCGTGGCTGTGGCCACCATTGACTAAGTGTTGCACTCCTGTGTCTGCCTCCTGTGTTGCAGGTGCAAATATGAGTTGAGCGAGTCGAACAAACAGCAAGGATAATGCTGAAACTATGTAACCACTCCATCTCTGTCTCTCTTACACTCTCTTTCTTTCTCTCTCCCTCTTTTTCTCTCCGTCTCTGTCTGTCTTTACGGCTTTTATTACTGTTTAACTGGCTTCCGCAAACTTCGTTAAGCTTCACACATGTGTGTGTGTGTGTACGTGTATGTGTGTGTGTGTGTATGTGGTAAATTGTTGCTGAGAAATCTAATGTTAATTTTCATTTATTTAGCTGAAGATCCGTTAAAAACATAACAAGATCTTGTCAAAAATACTTAGCTTAACATATATATATATAGTTATTTATTTGAGATAAGTTAACATTTTAAAATAAAAGTTCTTTCAAGATATGTGCCTTTGAATATAGTTTTTATAAATCCAATTTGAAGAAAACTCCAATAGAATATAGCAGAAGCTATAATAAGGGGTGAATTTTGCCTTAAATCTGCGAAAACTATAGAAATAGCTAATCGCGTTTCAAAAATATAATAATAATTATTAACTATTACTTCAGGAAAATATTTAGGGTTTTTATCAAATGGTTAAGCACACAAACAAAAATCGATCCCAAATTCGTAATCTACCTTCAATTAAACGATATTTTTACCAAGAAACCATAGTTCTAAAACCTTTTTTTTAATTGAATAATTTATGTTATTAGCATAGTTAATATAAGCATATATTTAGTGTTTTCCGGCTCTGACAAGAACCCTTCTTAGGACCAGGACTTTTAAAATATCATAGAATCAGAGAATCAATTGTTATTAAAACATAATTTTCGTCCATTAAAGGACCAAAAACATTAAATTTTTCAACTCCAAAAGCGGGGAAAAGAAATTGATTTTAGAACTATGGTTTCTTGGAGAAAATATTTTAATTTGGGTTACTATTTTTTTTTATATTTAATTTTAAAGTCAAGTGATGCTTGTACTTATTTTAGATTATGACTATATATGTATGTAAGCGATATTCTTTCCTTAACATAAGTATTATGAAAAATGTTGCTACTTATACTTATATATGTACATTGTTTATAAGCAATTGCTGACGATGCTGTTGATGTTGCTGTTGTTGCAATTTTTTGCATCAGCAACAAAGAAAACACACACACACACACATACAATGTTGTGTTTGCCTGATATGAGCAGTCAATGGACAGGGGGAAAGAAGAAGAAGAAAAAGAGAGGGTCTTGAGATGGCGACTCTACCAGTTGTTAAACAAAAGCAAACATTGCGTGCCAAAAATTCCGGCAATTTTTAAAAGTCACAACATGTGTAAGCGGGATTTTACACACACACACACACACACATGCACACGCACATGGAGTCTATTGTTGCAAGTAGGTGCGCAAGATGCTGCAGACTCTCTTCACTCCCCTCTGCTGCCCACACTTTCCTTTCGTTCTTCTTCTTTTTGGGTCTTAAGTGCTAAATTGAAATTCCGAAATTAAGTAATTTCCCCCAAGGGCAAGTTGTAGAGCGTGGGCGTGGTGACAGTGTTGTAAAACAACGCACATAAAACTACAATGACGACCAGAGTAACAACAACAACAACAACCAGAACAACCAGAGTAACAACAGCAACAACAACAACATCTACAAGAATGAATAGCACTAATAGTATGTATGAAGTTGGCTCATAAAAACCCCGAGAAAGTGGCAGCAACATCGCAACCACAGGCAACCACCGCATCCACAACATCTTCTCGAGCAGCCACAGCAAAACAAGCTGTAAAAATTATAAGGAAATGGCAAGAACATAAACAACAACAACAACAACAACTAGAGCCACAGTTTGTTAGACATGGCAAAAAGAAACTCAAGATTGGACGAGTTCAAGTGAGGAACATCATTTACCCATAAACCAAAGAGGTCACAAAAAATGTTATAGATCTTTTAACTAAAGGATAAGAAAAGTGGAAAGAAGACTATAATTATCCTACTGTGCATAGATGATGCTTTTGTAGATTAATTCCTTGAGCATAATCCAGTTAAGAAACTTTACTTATATCTAAACTTTTGCTTAGAATTAAATGAATGATGAAAGAAATTAAAAGAGAGAGTGCATATATAGCGGATAGGTATTAGATACGAGAATGTTTATTTCATGAGGATGCATTAAAATAAGTTATGAGAAAATAACTAAAAATTAAATTAATTAAACGAAAAGATAAAGAAAAGACAAAGGGAGTAATAAAAATAAATTTATTCCTAGAAAAGAATAATTCCTTAGAATAATTTACTTAAAATATGTACTTTATCCTTAACTACTTTATTAAAAAAATCGGAATATATATAGAGAGAGCTAATAGAGGAGAAGGGTTAGATCATAATTATTATCATATGAATTATGAGCTAAAATCCTTAAGGATTCATTACAGAATAAGATAGAAGAGGTTGAAAGGGGAGTAATTAAAGAGTGTATGAACATTATTTGATTAAATGATGCTTAAAAAATTTGTAGATTTTAATCTCTAGAGTCTTATAATCTTAAAGTAAACATTATTTCAGAAAATAAAAATAAAAATGTGTGATTTAAAATGTCATATAAATTCCTTGAGTATTTCTTGACTAACTTAGCTATTGGCCAACCTTTTATTCAAAAGAAAACTAGAAGCAATGTTCGAAGATTATAAAAACTCTCAATTGTAAATGATATTGAGCATAAGTTTGGCTTCAATAAACATAAACCTTACTTCCAGCATTTTTGCCCATCGCTTTTTCAATTTTGGCGATGAAGCAGCAAGAAATTCTGGGCGAGAATTGGCAGCACCACTTCATGGTGGGTGGATTGGGTGGATTGGTTGGACTGGGTGGATTTGTGGGTGGTGCGAGGTAATAGTCGTAGTTACAAGACTGGCAGGCAACACAAAAAAAAAATGGAGAAGAAAAACTTAAACACTGCTTGCATTTTTCATATGACACGACAACTATTTATTACCGTCCCCCACGGTTCAAATTCTTTCAGGGATTGTCGACTTTGTAGCCCGAAGATGTTGAGTGTCTTTTCTTCAGTGTTGTTGTTGTTGTTGTAGTTGATGTGATGTGACCGGTGGTTGTTGTTGCTGATGATGATGATGATGATGATGATGAATGCGCATGTGTTGCTAACGGCCCGATTATTTTTATTGTTTATTTGCTTTGATTTTGGCCTCGTGTTATGTTCAATGTTCAATGTGTGTTGTTTCTGTTTCTTTCATGTTTTCATTTTCCTTCCACCGGCTGACCATCTGTGTGTGTATGTGTTGGGTGTGTTTTGGGTGTGTGTATATTGGTTTGCGCATTTGTGCGTAACGAATAAATTTAGCAAAATAAATAAGGACAATAATCCTTTTGAATGCATTGCAATTGAGCTTTTTACAGCCATTGGTTGCCCTTTAGTTGGGTTTGCTTTGCTTTCTGCTTTTCAAACACAAACAACTAAGAGCACTACAGTTAAGCTGCTCGACTGTTAAATGCCCAGTACCCAAAGACCGTCTTACAAAAATTCAAAATAAACAACTAATTAAAAAAAGAAAAATTCTTAAATTAAATTCGTTGAGTCCAGATTGCAGTCGAAATTCTTATCATTTTCATACCAAAAACATAAAAAAGAAAAATACATATTATAATTCGCATTATGATATTTATTTGAAAGAGATTAAAAACAAAATATAAATAAAAATGTATTATAATAATAAAAACGAATACTAGAATAATACAAATTGCATATTGTCAAAAAAATATAATGTTGATTTAGTGTAAATTTTTTTATTATTTATTTAATTAGTTTCAACCAAGAACAGTCGTTTAAAAATTAAATAAAATAATGAAAAATATATTAAATTTAAAATTAAAACGGAAATAAAAAAAAAAAAAAAATTAAATAAAATTAAATAAGCCAAAAAAAAGTAAATTAATGAAATTAGAAAAGCAAAAAACTAATTGAAGCTTTGTGGAGTATTGACGCCAAATTTGGTGTCCCTATTTCTTATAGTCTCTGAGATCTTTGAGCTTGACATTTGCATTACTCCATAAGTCCTTGTAATTTTTAAATACTAGGCTAGTACACACATACTGAGAGTGTGTGTATGTGTGTACGTGCAGCACTTAACTCAACATTGTGCTCAGTTTGAAGGGTCTGACTCTTAGGTGGCATTCAATATATTCAATTGGCCCAGTGGACCTCGTCTGGGCTAATGCCATTTCTATTTTGCCTTGATTTGCATTTCAATTGGAAATCAAATTTTTCAATTGCCAGCTGGACACATGTACACACACATGTGTACTCACTCTCACTCTCTCTCTCTCTCTCTACTCGCTCTCTCTCTCTCTCTTCATCATGAGCGACAGCATAATTGAATTTGTGCGCACAAAAATTCATAGCATACTTTTTAGCGTCGGCTGTGGAAACGGATCGCATGTAATTGACAAAAGCTGCGCGCCAAGCTGTTGAAATTTCGAAATCAATTTATTTATATTGAGTTAGCATCAGAAAGCATTAACCTTTTGCTTCTCTTTCGTCCGTATTTTTGCAGTGCAGTGTCAGCAAAGTCAAAGCACCAGCAAAAGCAAAAACTCATCCAGACTTTCAGCTAAATGACTGACTGACTGACTGACTGACTGACTGACTGTCTGTCTGTCTGTCTGTCTGTCTGTCTGTCTGTCTGTTGGCTTGACTCGCTCTTATTTGTTAAATTAAAAGCTTCATTGCCTTCCAGTTGTTGTCCGTCGTTATTGGCATTATTGGCTTCACAGCGCACAAGACTTTCAATTAGTTTTATTAGGGTGTACCAAACATTCCATTGACTTGCACCCGATCCATGCCCCAAAGCTAATATGACTACTCATTGTTGTTGTTGTCGTTGTTGTTGTTCTTCTTGTTGTTGCTGGCTTGCTTGGCCGTTGTCTTTTTATATGAAATTGGCCTTTTGACTTTTATGCTCAATTTCTGTATTGTGGTTGCGGTGATGTAGAGTGTACTTCGCTTTTCATACGATTGTTTTCAGAGTTTTATGAGCGAATTTCAGTCTTATTGTTGCCGCATGATTGCGCAACACACACACACACACACACACACAGAGTGTATAATCCACAATGATGTACTCTTAATAATGGTCTTTTGAATTAAGATCTTTTTCTTTACTGTTCTGGCTGAGAGCAAAGGCTATGACCTATGAACTTTTGTAGTAATTATTATGTCAGACCCGCGACTTTGCTGTCATATTTGACATTTTAGAAGTAAAATGTATTAATATTATATTTTTTCTATCTAAATTGTATCTGCAGTTCTTTTTTTTTTAGTTTTAGTTTTCTACGAATCTGCTGTAAAACTTTTAGCTTTCTAGGTCTTACCGTTTAGACTGTACTTTAAATATAATCTCTAATATTATTATTATAATTAAATATATATTTGATAAACATTTCTCAAATATTATTATTTATTTTTATTTATATTTGAAGTTCTTATTTTTATTTAATTTAAGTAAAGTATTCACAATTTTTCTCTAATATATATTTAAAATATTTATTCACTTTCTTAACTCGTACTTATAATTCATATTCCCTTGCAAATTTCTTTCTTTAATTTCACTCGAGAATATTTACACTTTCTGGCTTTAAATTTGTTTCTTTTGGGCCAAAAAAAACATTCGCTACAATGTTTCATCCAATTCAATTGAAGTCTGCAAATGTTTTTGACACGTCAACTCTGTCGGTCAAATACTTACTTTCAGTACCTCTCAATAGCATCTGCTTTTCATCGTTGTTTTCTCAGTTGTTTGCTGAAGTTACAAAAAAAAAAAGTTTTCTGAACAACTTGAGGTAGAAGTTGTTGTGAAGTTGTTGTTGTTGTGAGACTCTAAACACGGCTGGCTGAACTTAAAACGAAGTTAGCGCCCAGTAGACCCAGTCACTAGTCATCAGCCACCAGTCACTAGTCACTAGTCACTAGTCACCAGTAACTGGTCACCAGTCAGTGCAAGGATGTCAACTATTCGTACTTGTAACCTGCTTCATTATTGAAAATGTGTCGACTGGGTCCAGTTGCCATAATTCAAGCATGGCCAATGCGGCAAACGCCTGCACCGATTTCTGTGAGAAACCGACTAACTTTTTTTACCCATCTAAACTTTTTAGCCCAGTTTACAAATTATGCACGGGATTATGGGTTTGTGACAATAATTGATCTAAGAGACTTGTACACTTTTTCTAGCTTTTAACTTTATGTTAAAATATATTTTTTATTTTTGTGTTATCTTATTGACATCAAAAAGTAACTTTAAATTACAATTTTAAATAATAAAAATTTTAAATAACGAAATAATTTAGACTTAAATGAAAATCTATTTTTTTTTTAATTCCTTAAAATACTGCAATAATAATAAGAATATAACACCAAAAAAATTCTACAAAATAAAAAATAAATAAAATAAACTTTTCAAAAATGTATTTTGAGTCAAATTAAATATGCAAATTTCTTATTATTTTTTTTTTTTTGTCTTAGAATATTGGAAAATGAAAAAAAAAAATAATAATATAATAATTAAAATAAACTTAAATTTCGATTTCAAATGTAGTTTAAATTAAAGCAATTTTGTAATCTTTAAATATTTATTTGTATGTAGTTCTTTAAATAATTTCTTGTGCGAATTTTAATTTTGTTTTTGTTTCAAATCTGTATTTTAGGTCCTGGGCATCTTATAGTCGTTCACCTGTACTATAACATATTTTTTTCATGTTTTTCTCTTTCACTTTTTAACTTGTTCACTTTTTCACTTTACTCTTTCCTTTTCTTATTTTGTTGCAGTGAAAAGCGCTCGAGAACTAAATAAGTTGCAATGTGAAGAGCGGCTCTAGAACAAGTGAAAATCGCGCAAAAAAAAGGTATAGTGGAAAGTAAAAAGTAAAAAGTGCAGAGAAAACTTGTCAAGGAGCCCAGAAGGCAGCCCAGAAGCTAAAGAAGAAGCAGCAGAAGCAGCTGCTGTGACGATTGACAAGACAAAAACAAGAACAAGAACAAGAAGAGAAACAAAGACAAAAGCCACAGCGGCAAGTGGCAAGAGTTTGACAAGTGGCACAAGTGGCAACCGAAAAGCACGCAGCTACTTTTTCAACCCAAAACCTCCTCCTGTTTCTTCCTCTTTCCTCTTTCGACACTCTCCGATCTCCCCTCAAAAAATTCCCTGCAGTTTGCAGTCCATGGTCGCGTAGCTTTTGTATGCGGCTCACATGCCGTGGCCAGAAAACGAAGAAGAACAAGAACTGAATAAGCCAAGTGAAAATCATCAACAAGCAGAACAATGTGCTGGCCAAATACCGCAACGAAATAGAGCATCGACAAGGCCAAAATAAAAATAATACAAATATATATAAAAATAATATATATATATACAAAAAGGAGCAGCAGATGTGTTTCTGTGATGCCACAAGGACGCACTTGAGCACTACAGCAAAAGCAGCAGCAAAATCAGCAGGAATCTACACAGCATTAGCCTAGAGCAGAAGACAGAAGACAGTCTTCAATTGCAGCATGCGAAAACACAAAGTGCCGCACAGCGGCGACACCAACAGTCCAAGGACAACAACAACAACTACAACAACAACACCAATAAGAGGACAACAGGACAACAACGAGACAACAAGCACAACAGCAGCAAACAGGACAACACAGAGAACAACAACATCTACAACAGGTATATTATACAAATTCAGAATATTTATGTTAGACTATAAATAGAGAGACAAATTTTTTTTTAACAAAATTAATTCAATTTGAATGCAGCATTAATTTAGACATTTCGTTTGAAAATATGTCTGTTTTTGACAAAGTTATGACGGCTTAAAGTTGGTGAAACTTTCGACCTAGCAACTGTACAATTCTAAATTGTTGTCCAATTCCACATGACTTTGTTCAAGAAAATAAAAGGTATTCTAATTTAAAGTGTTGTTTTTAAAGTAATAACGATTTAAGGAGTTGATTAGAAGTGAAAACTTGAGATTTTTAACAAATAATCATTTTTTTTTATTAATTTTATTTTATTATTTTATTATTAATACTTTAATGCAGACTGAATTAGGAGGCCAAACAATGATTAATATGATATTCCGTTTGAAAATCGGTATAGTTTTGACAAAGTTATGAAAAATTGAAGTTGGTACGACTTCGGATCTAGCAACTTTACTAGTCAAAATTTTTATTCAATTTCCCATGATATTTTACAGAAAACTGAAACGTTTCAGAATCATATTTATAGTGTTCTATTAAACTTATTATGACAAAAGAAGTTGATTAAGAGTAAAAATTTTACATTTTCAAAATTCCAAAGGGGAGACCCAAAAATTAATTAAATTGAAATGCAGAAATAAAATAACATTCCTTTTGCAAATTCTGTAATTCTGATCGGTTATTTTTCGAAATACTTATAGGAAATTCCACAACGTCATCCACAGTTGAAATGGAGCAACAACGCATGTTGCTTGGCCATGTCCCAGCAACAGCAACAACTGCAACAGCAACATCAGATGCCACAGGAGATGCCACACATGCAACTAGTCGCCTTGCAGCGCCTTTGTCGTCAGTGAGCTGTCAGCAGCGACCTGCAACAGCTGCAACAGTTGCAAGTTGCAAGGATCGACCGCGATTTCGAGTGCAGTTAATGTCCTTGCTGCAAATCGCGAGTTATGCGTTGTGTCTTTGCGCCTTTAGCTTTGCTCTCTATGCGAATGTGAGGCAGACGCGTCTCGAGCAGCGATTGCAGCGCTTGCAACAACTTGACGCACGCATTGTCGAGCTCGAATTGCGCCTGGAGCAACAACAACTCATCCATTGGCCCGCCGAACAGGCTCAGATCATCAGATCAGATCCCAGTCCCAATTACAGCAGTGAGAATTCCTCCTCTGATCACTTGGCGTTGCACGTGCGTCGCGAACTTCATCGTCTGCGTCGCGATGTTTCCTACTTGCAACTGACGCGACGTCAGCAGCGTCGCCAGGCGGCAGAAGCAGCGGCAGCGGCTGCTGTGGCAGCGGGACAAGGACAGGGACAGGGACAAGGAGGCGGTCCAATTGTCAATGCAAATGGGGAGTGTCAGTGTCAGCCAGGTGAGTCCAAGAATCAATATTATTACAACAGCCAAAAATATCTGATGAAACTGTACTGCGAGGGTTACTTGGGAAATTACGCGAAAAGTCAGTATTAATTTATGAAATGAAACTTAACTGCAAGGGTTGTTTTTAATGATGTTTGTTTTTCAAATTAAAAAATTGAAGTGGAATTTAGAATATCTAATTTATTTTACAATCCAGAAGTGAATCTTGATTATGGAATTTATAAAAAAATTCTTACATATATTTTATTTTATTTATTGTAATCAAAGTGAAACTTAGTATTTGAATTTTCTTATACGAAAATAAAATGAATTTTAACTGCAATGGTCACTGAGTGGTCCTGAATTTTCCCATTCTTTTTCAACTGTAATTTCCCTATTGTTATGTTGTTTATTATGTCAATACATTTATTTAAAATTTTCCAACTACAAATTGATCAAATGGCATATTTAAGACCGTTTAAAGGGTTTTATAATTCAGCTATATTATTCAACTATTTTATACCAATATCAC
Source organism: Drosophila phalerata (assembly GCA_951394115.2). NCBI lineage: Eukaryota > Metazoa > Arthropoda > Insecta > Diptera > Drosophilidae > Drosophila > Drosophila phalerata. The sequence continues at coordinate 33,066,560 of OX596005.2, read as the reverse complement.
ATGACTGGAAGCAACGATTCCAACAACTACTCAAAATATGAATTAAATTTTTGAAATTGAACAATAATAATTTGCTGTTTAAGAAACTTCACTGCGAGGGGTACTCGATAAATTTATGTTAACTGAGATTATATTGTTTTGTTTAAATGTATTGTCTTTGGTATTTTGTATACCATTGATGGCCATTGATATGGAACATTTGTATATAACTTTTTGTCGTGACTGAGTGGATATCGAACAACGTTATTTTCAAAAGAAATTGTTACGAGATATACGTATGTTTATTTATTTGACACAATATAGTATTTATTATCATTATCATATAATAGCAGAATTTTTTAAGAGACAGATATGTAACAGATTTTGTGCTGGCAGTATAGGAATCGAACCCACATAATTTTCAAAGTGAAGATCTATATTTGTGACAGGTCGGCGACTCTAACTTTATTTTCTTTTAAATAGAAATAATCTATGGCAAAGATATTAACATGCACAACAAGTGCTGCACACACACACATATGTTGTCTCCACTCTTACCACAACTTCTGTGGCAACCCTCGGTATTGGGTGGAGTTTATTGGCAATGCTTGTCGATTTAATGGCCTACGCATTGACCGACAACCGCCTTCATTTGTGGTCTTTGCGGCCTGGCCATGGTTTGTTGCGGAATTGGTCAGACATGTCAGTCACACACACACACACACACACACACACACACACACACACACACACACACACACACACACGCATGTGTATATAAGTCAACAAGTCATGTGCAGGCGTGAAGACAACGCAATTTAATTATTTGCTTCTGGGCAAATTTATGGCAGTTTAGAGATTTCATTAATTGCAAAAATGTTTTTTTTCTACCCTCTTTCCCCCTATTACATAACATATGAAAGAGATGGAGATATGAACAGACTTCGCTCTCCCTTTTATTGTGCAATTTGTCTGAGCTTCTTTGGTCCTGTGTGTGTTTAGCTTTCCGCTTTTAACTTTGCGCTTTCAGTTTGCAGCTTATTTCGCTGCTTGTCTCCTTTGGCATTGCCAAACTTTGATTACTCGGGGATTAGGCATGTCCTTTGAGTGCAGACTGTATAGAATGCCGAGCACCAGGGCTGCCAAGGCTGACATTTTGCCTTGCGGTTTGCATAAATTTTACTTAAAATACTTTTTAAAAACTTTTGCGACTCACACACACACTCACACACATCTCGCTGGCAGGATATGTTCCATCCGCCATTGCAATCAACCTCATGCCTGACCTCTTGCTTATGGGATTTTTTTAAGGACATGCACAACTTGGTCCTAGATTCAATGGGTGTCCTTTGTGCGCTTGCCGCATTAACGCAATTTGTCTTGACATTCGCACAATTAACTCATCCACTCGAGTGCCGCCAAAGCTGCTGGCAAACTTTGCAGCTAATCCTGCCCACGTATGGACCATCAACAGCGGGATCAACCACCTCCACCCCCCTCTCCACAATCTCTTCTCCTTCCAGCAGCTGCAGCTGGGATATTCCTTGGTAAATGACGCATACGCAGCGTGGACCAACAGACGATTAGAGCTGGTGATGCTTTTTTGAAATAAAAAAAAGAAATAAAATATCTTATAGAATATCATCTGTTACCAGATAAATTTTTAAACAGGATAACATACTGTCATTTTCACTAGACTTTCTTCAAATAAAAATAATTTAATTCGAATAAATATCAAATTTAAGAACCCATTTTATCAAGGAAATGATTGTGTTCAACAATAAATAAACAGATTTAAAATATATTTGTCAAACAATTTCGGCTCAATTAAGAATTAGCAAAACCAGAGACAATATTTTTAAAAAAGTTGTAAACTATTTTATATATTGAATAATTTTATTTGGTAATTTCCAATTTTAATAAGTAAATGTTATATTATTATAATAATTTACAACTATTTTGTCGACTGCTTTTAGCTGACGTTGAATAAATATGTGAATAAATAAATTAAAAATAAATAAATTAATATTTAAATCAATAAATAAAAATAAAATAAAATAAATAAATACATTTCGTTATTAATAACTAAATAAACTAATAATAATTAAAACATCAATTAATTAATAAATAAATACATAATTAAGTAATTAATTATGTTATATATAAAAAAATAATTGAATAAATAAATAAATACATCGCGTTTAAATAGGTTGCTTTCTAAAGAAGGACTTATTTTCATAACTTGCCCTTTAACAAAAATTGGCCTTAGGAGTTGAGAATTTAAATATGTATAGAAATAAAAAAAAAAAATTTAAATATCCTTTTTTTTTATTGATACAATATTACCATATCGGTAACCATCCCTATAGCTCATGTCATATGACGCATACGCAGCGTGGGTCAGAGATAAATGCTCAGTGAAATTATCTAACAACTTGGCCAATTCGCTGTGATCCCCTTGCCCTTTTGCCACCTTGTTGCCTTGTTCCCCGCGACCTCTTCGGGACTGTTCTCCTAGGGACAAGATACGACAGAAAAGTTTTCTAATCGATGCGCACGCAGGTCGAAAGTTTCCGTTTCCAGCTTAGTCCAAGTTTCTTTTCAAAGTCATTGCAAATAAATAAATGTTGTAGTCCCTGTCGACTCTCGGCGGCTTTGATAAGCGCGTGCCTGGCGAGAGGGGAGATGGAAATGGAGATGGAAATGCCACGACAGCGTTTTCACAACTCTGAGTCACACACAATAAATCAAAGCCAAAGGAGCGAGCAAGGAGAGAGCTCTGCTTATCACACAGATGGATAGAGAGAGAGAGAGAGAGAGAGAGAGAGAGAGAGAGCGTCTCTGTCTGCGACTAAAGTCTTTACTGCCTCCTCTCTTCGATCTAAGGTTGAGCCTGCATTTGAAGTTCGTGCCAAGGACACTGCAATAATGTCTAAAGGATGCTTTGACTTTGGCCAAGGTACAGTTAACAGTTAAGTCGATTACTTCCTTTGCTTTTGAGTTTTCAATTGATAAAATTACTCGTAATATGACAAAGTTCAACTACGGCAATGCACTACGAGTAGATGAACCAAAGAAAGATAATAGCTGGCACAGTGGGCAAAAATAACAATTAAATAATTATTATAATTATGAGTCAATAAATTTGAAAGTATTTTTTAATTGAAACATTTGCATAATTAAAATGTATGTTGTTAAATAGGAATAAGGAACATATAAAACTTAAATGTATAATCTCTTTGTCCTGACTGACTGATCAGTGTGCAGTCAAGCCATAAGTAAAGTTTATAAGCAAATAACTGACTCGGATCATGAAGAGAAAACATTATAAATAATGTTTAAATTTAAAATAAAATCATATAAATTTTTGATGGAATTGTATAAATATTATTTGTAAACGTAGCAGGAAAATCGCTAGCACAGCGGAGTAACAGTAACTGAGTGTTATCATGTTGATAAGGGAGTTCTTTATAGAGTGTAAAATATTTAAAATGCTGTGCTCAATTGTTTAGCCTGTTTAGTACCACTGTGCACCCCTATGCCGAGTGCTGTCAAACTGCAAATGACATTTGGCCACTTCTCATTCATTCTGTGCTCATCAGCCGTCCCGCCCCCTTTCTCCATCCACAACGTATACACTCTCATCCACACTCAATTCTCCAACTCTCCATCTCTGCATTTCTCCATCTGCTCATCTCTGTGGATGCAGCTCCTGTCTCTGGTTGTGAACCTTGATGTCTATGGGTCGATGTGCATGAAGGTTTTCCAAGCGATGACTTTGCCTCTCTAATGCTGACCATATTCTCGATTCCCCTCGCTCTCTCTCTTTACCTCTCCCTGTGGACAGAGTCCCTCAATTTATCATAGCCAAGCGCAAAATCCACTTTACCAACAACAACAAAAACAACAACCACTGAACAACGTTTGACGGACGTTGGCTGCGTGTGACATTTTGCAAGCCAAAATATGTAGAACATGCCACAGAGAAAGAGAAAGAGAGAGAAGGAGAAACAAACACTCACACACATGTGAAGTTGCGAACCGTTAGAGAAAATGGCATATGAACTATGGAAATTCCCAATTAGGTTTTAATGCGTACAAGTGCTTTTTATTCAGTGCAATTTCTCACAGAGACACACGGAGACAAACGAAGTCGCAACCAACTGAGAATACTCAACGTAAACACATTCAGCTCACGTGCTTGCCTTCTCACTCACCTCCTCTCTCTCCCTCTCTCCTCTCGAGAAGTGTCTCTGTTTTTTTTTCGCACAGCTGCTGTTGCTTTGGATTTGGATTTGGCTTTGGCTTTGACTGCGTTTACTATTTTTGCCAGTCATAAATTTCAATCACGTTGTCAGGATAACACCGAGTGGATAGACTCATATGTCTCCCAGCAACTGTTCGCCATCTTTCTCACTCTCCCAGTCTCTCTCTCTCTCTCTCTGTCACACTCTCTGCATACGAGGGTGGACTGGTAAGAAGGGAAACCATCTTTTTTTGAATGGATATAAATTTATTGTTCAACATATTCTACTTTTAGAAAAAATCGCTTTAATATTTTAACTTGCTTAACTTAATAATGTAATTTATGACATAAAACTAATTTGTAAAAAATATTTCTTGAATATCAGAAAAAATTTCAATTTTAGAAAAAATAATAAAATATGTTTAACTTTCAGACATAATAATATAACTCACAGTTGAATTCAAATATATTTTATACCGCAAATACAATCAAAAAGAAAGACCACTTGTACTTTTTAGTATTTGATTTTTTAATTTCTTCTGAATTTAAAAAATATGTCTTCAAAGTATTCAATTCTTAAAGGATAATTTCTGTATTTGATTGAAGCTAATTTTTCAAATTTAATTTCCATAAATACCCGGTGTATATTCTGTAAAAAAATAAATTTTTTTTTTAAATGTTTAACTATGTTATCAGAATTAAGCAGTGTGACCGTAACTAGCCAGCAGTTGATGAAATAATTTATTTAAAAATTCAAATTATTATTTTTTTTATCTTCCATTAATTAAAATCAAATATTTAATTCATAATGTATTGTCTGATATGTATTGTCTGATTTTTTGTTAATTTTATTCGCAATAAATGTGACCGTACTCCATAAAACTTAATAAGCCAGCAGTTAACGAATTAATCTATTGAAAATTAAATTATAATTTGATGTTCAGACCAAAGACTCATCAGTCCAGCCTCGTATGTGGCTGTGACCATCAGTTACCAGGCATAACATCCCCCAGTCTCCACCCTCTAGTCATCATATTCGACCCTGCAGCCTCTTTTCTTGTTGCTTCCACTGTGCGGTTTAACGGCGTGTCAAAGCAGAAGAACGACACAAACTCTTCTTGGTCCCTGTACTTCTGCTTCTGCTTCTCGTACTCCATTTTCTGCTCCTGTTCCTGTTACGTTTGCTACTTCCACTCCCGCAATGTTTGTGCCACAGACGCTTGTGTTCTTTTGGCCTGAAGTGGAACCCAATACCAAATTGTTTGCCAGCACAGTCTGGGCCACACCTCGACTTGGCCATATCGATTGTCGCTACACATCAATTGATTTCCTTTTCGTTTTCAATTTGGCATGCTTTTCCTACCTCTTGCCTTCTTTTGCTCCTCTTGCTTCTCTTACTCATGGTGAGCATTTTGTTTATGGTAGTTGTTGTTTGTTGTTGTGTTCTGTGACCATCATTACTGTTGGCCCATTGAATTCTGTTTGGTCCTGTTTGTTGTTTGTGACTTTGCGTGACTTCTGGTTTACCTGAATGTCCAAACTCGCCTTGATTACCATTTAAATGCGGCGCTAATAGGCCAATAAACCAGACGACAGACGACAGAGGACAACCAACAAAGGCAACAACAACAACAACACTAATAATAAGAAAAGAAACAACAACCAAAATTATTAATTAGTGAAACAAAATTAATGCTCAACTGTCGGCATTAATTCTGTGTGTGTGTGTGTGTGTGTGTGTTTCCCTGCCACAATTTGGTGCGTCTCCCACACACGACGCGAGGCAACATTGAATGCCACATTTGTTGACAAATTTATTTATTTGCCATGCGGCATGCAGCCTTCCTTCAGCCCCCTGCCCCGCCTCCTTTCAGCCTCCCATCTGCTTGGCCATGTATTTTGTTTTATTTGCGGTTCCAGCTGCTCATCGCCTGTGGCGACTGTTCTGCGTCAGAATTCCACCATGGATATAAAATGCCATTAAAAATAAACCATGAGAGAGACAGAGACAGAGAAAAACAGAAAAAGAGAGATGCAGCAAATAGCGGCATACTCGGAAAGAAAATGAAATGAATTCATTGGCAGCATAAAATAAATGAATTACCAGCAAAAATTTCATAAAATTTATTTAATTCTCCGTGCGATTCGCATCTGTCTTTTTCTTTTTTTTTGTTTTTCTTGTTTCGTCTGCCCCTCAATTTATTTTTAACACATTCTTTTACACAAGAGCCAATTTCAGTTTGTCCGTCAGTCAGACGGTCAGTAAGTCAGTCAGGTGAGAAGTTCATTAAAATTTAAATAACAAACACTTCGCTTGGAGCATTTTTTGTTTAATTGTAAGTATACATTGCGGAACGTAACTGGTATAAATGTTAAAAAAATTGGCCATAATAACGTTTAATTATCGAAAATATTTTTTTTTTATAATGTAATAAAATATCCCTTAAAAGAGATTTTAGGAAATAATATGTTTGAATTTTCTATTTATTAAGATAATTGTTTTTTTCACATTTAATATTTTGTTAACATTTATTTTAGCCACAATAACTTGTTAACATTCGCATCAATTCAAGTTCAACTGCGAAATAGAATCATTTCTATCTTGTAACTGGCATGTGTGTATCTTGTATCTTATATCTGTATCTATGCATTGTGTGTATCTCTAAATCCATCTGCAGCTGCGACCAGATCTGCAACTGTCTGCGATGTTTGGTTAGTTTATTAGCCGCATATGCGCGGATTTCATTTTTTTCTTTTTCGGTTTTCGGTTTTTGGTTACGCTTTTGCCTGGGCTTGGCTTTGGATTTGGCTTTGGATTTGGCTTTGGATTTGGTTTTGGTTTTTGGCTTTGAATTCGTGGTTATCGTCTTATTGCCTGTTCCTGGAAATTGAGGCGCGTTGGCTGCTGCGTAAATATTTCAGCGCCAAACAGAAATTTATTCGACTTGCGGCTCGACATTTGACAAGTCAGCCAAGTTACCAACTCGGCTAACGATACAGTTCCAATTGGAAAGGGGGACTTTGAAAGAGGGGAGCAAGAAGAGGAGAACTGGGCGTGCAATGCCTGTAAACAGATTTCATTTTTATACATTTACGTGATTTTCAGCGACAATTCAGCGATTCGGGGCGACATCGCTGTTGAGCGACGCACATGCTCCAATTTCGTGGCATGCCTCACGTACACGGCATCCAATGGCAACTCCATGGCGTGGCATCCGCAGTTTCAGTGGCAACAACGACGGCAACAACGACGGCTGCTTTATGATTTATTGCCTTGACACTGCGTGCTCTCAGTACCTTCCCCTCTATGCTTTTCCCTTTGACTTCCCCTTTTGAAAGCCATTGGCTGTTGGACGAGGTGTCGTTTATTATACCCGTTACTCGTACATAGATGACAAAAGTATGTTGTAGTTGTTGCAATGCGTCTTACAGGCAGCTGAAGGCATTTTTAAATATATTAAATTGCAATAACTTTATTAATGAATTACAATAAATAATAATTACTTATTTGTTTAGTCTACAAAAATTGTAAATATTTCGAATAGAATTTAAAAATAAAAATTAATTTATTGACTGCCAACTAAATACTCTAGGTCCAGAAATTTAAGAATTACTCCAGGGCGAGTAATTTAAAAATTGACATAAAGAAAGATTAGAAATGGTTTTGAATATTATAAATAAATTATTATTATGGTCAGGTATTTCTCGAAAAGTATATGAAAGGAAAGTATTTTATAGCTCTGATCAAAAATAATTCGATAAAATTTGTTTTCATATTTTTCTAGTCTAGAGCATGCACTATAAGAGCTAGAGGCACTAAATTTTGCACACTTACTTCTTTAAGCCCCAAGATCAGATCAATTTGATTTTAAAATAATTCACGCCTCCCTGCGCCTATGCAAAGAGGAAAAAACTCCGCCATATTTACTGTTTTATTGGTTTTATTGGTGTTCAATATTTGCTATTAGTATTAATATTTATTCTGCTTAATGACGTTAAGATCGTAAGACAATTTTATTGTGTTGTCGTTTTAAATTCATTAGTTGAATAAATATTTCCATATTCGTTTTAATGATTCCCATTTTCTTTATTCTCTTAAATTGTCTTAAATTGAGTGACAGGTAACTTAAAGTCGAGCACACTCAACTGTTAGTGTTGTTACTTGATGTCAGCATCGCATTGTTTGTTTGACTGACACACACACACACACAAAATCTACTCGGTGTCTGCTTGGAATTGTTGTCATTTTGCTGTTGTTGTTTTTGCTGCTCCTCGTGGGATTTGTGCAACGCGTGGCAGACACACTCGCCCATCCGTCTGTCCGTCCGTCCGTCCTTCCGTCCGTCCATTCATCCGTCTGTCCGTCTGTCTACATTTAGCGATAAATACAAGTTTTATGATGGATAATAAATGGCTTCATTCGCGTTGACAAATAGTCGGGTTTTGTTTTCATTTGTTTCTTCCTGCTGCCATGTCTAGTCGCTGCCATTGTTTATATGCTTTACCTCCAACCCAGGGCAAAAAGATGCGGCTTCCCTTATAGCCATTGTTCTTTTGGGGGATCTTCCTGGTCACCAGATAAAGATGATGTATTACCGAGGCGTCAGGCCACGTCGCCAAGTGGGTGGATTATGTTTTCAGGTAGGATTAGCAATTACGTATATAAATAGAAATACATGCTATTTATCATCGGGCTTTTGGTTCACAGCAATCTGTGCATTAAATCGCCAGAAAGTTCACTGCAAAAAAAGATTAAAAGCTAAACGGCGTTTCAATTGATGGAATGACAGAATGATGGAGGGATGAGAAGCAGTCTCGACTAACGTGAATTTTATTGCATCATTTGAAATTTGAAATTTGAATATGCCACCCAAAATCCAAAGCCAAATTATAGACATTGTTTCCATGAACACTCCCCATTTTCAGACTGTAGCTTTTATGGCAAAATAATCATAATAATAACAGCAACAATAATGTTTTTAGCCTTTTCGGCTGCATAATTTTCCCAGACACGTTCGGACAAAGATCCGATAGCACAGGCCTCAAATATTCATTTTCAATTTTCGACTATTTATGCAAATTATGTGTAAATATGCATAAAAGTTAAAAATGTCATCAATTTGTTTTTTATACATACATACATATGCGCGCAATCCATAAAAGCGCAAAAATAACACACATACGCCCCGTTGCGAGAGTCGAACCCAAACCAACCCAGCTCGACACAGCACGGTACGGCTCATTAGGTCTTAAAATCAGAGATTTCTACAGCGTCACGACTTGTCTGTGTTATTTTTTTTTTTTAATGTTTCAATCAAATGAAAAATGGTAAATGGAAAATGAAAAACAAAACCTGCCATCAATGTCAGACGTTTAACTTGACTTCATCTCGCTTTGGTCATTTCAAGTGTTTTACAATCTGGTAACACAATCTGTCTATATGTAATAAAACAGTCAAAAAGAACACAAACTCAGACTCTTTTTTTTGCCTCCTTTTTTTGCGGCAAAGCGAAAGTCAACATCGAAATTCCAATTCGAATCAATCTTCAAAGTTTCCCATATCAATTTCATGAATTTCTTAGACAAACTTATTCCGACAGCACTCGGCATTCTTATAAATCACCATCGATCATTGTCGAACAAAAATACATAATAATAATCGTTAAAGAAATAACACGCATAGAAATAATCAGTTGAAATTAGAAAATCGATGGAGAAATACGAGCATCAATTGGGTTTCATAATTAAATTTCAGTTTTTACATCTTTTTCCCAGAAAATTCCATTAAAAATAAAATGTGTGCTGAGCAGCGTAGCGACCCTGAAAAAAAGGGAAGTTAGCCCGTTTCTCATTTCAGCTGCCACTGTGCGTGGTACAATGCACCAATAATCGAGCATGTAAACGAGATAAAGGGACGGGGGAAGAGAAACGAACTGGTTTTAATGTTGATATATTATGCCTGGTCTGTAATATGAGACCCAAGGCGACTTGACGCGTCGGGGAATCCACAATTATGGCATCAATATACATACAGATTTATATGTATATATATTTATTTTTCTTTGTCTTCTCGAAAGAAGCGATAAGATTACATTTCATAGTTCTACAAAAAATTGCACGGTTAGATGGCTTTTGAAGTTAACAATAAATTGATGGCTATCCATGAGAATTCGAGCAGAGTCTTAGTCATGATTTCAGCAGTGGGAGAGGGGGGTGAAAGTACTCAACACCTCTTGATTTTTCTAGTTTTCGACGTTTAGTCATAGTAAATATCCTGCGTGTTTTGTTGACATGAAAAACTGTTTTCCCATCAGCCTTTCATGTCTCATATGACGCACTTTCAAAAGGTTGTCAACCACAAAAACAATCAGGTAGAAAAAATGGTAGGAAAGTGCAGCAAACTCGACTTTTAGAGTCTCTGTAATAATGCTGTAAAAAAGGAATATTGAAAATATAAATAAAGCAAATTTAAGATAATGATATTTTAAAATAAATTAAATTACAAAATGCAAAAAATTTAATTGGGATTTTATAAAATACAAATAATTAAATAAACGTGTAGAACATATAAAAAACACAATTAAATTTTTATAAATAACACAAACATTACATAGAAAATTCTAAATCATTTCGGGAAACGTAAACTTCAAATAAGAAATATTAAAATAATATCTATTATTTCCAATGTGATCTATTTGATATCCTTTGAACCAAGTTAAGTGTGTCTAGCTCTTAAAGACTCTGAAGGATATATATCAATATACTATACGAACATTTTTTATGTGACATTTAATAGAATAATGAATACAATTAATATTATATAATTCTATCTATATTTTCCAAAGTGATCTATTTGACATCCTTTATATTTATATATATACCAAGTTTAGTGTGTCTTGCTCTTATAATCTTTGAGTGATGAATATTAATGTTGATCAAAAATAAAAATACTTTTTCCACATTTTGCATTCGACAAACTTAATATAACCTGTGCAATTTCAAAGTACAGGGTCTTCAAAAAAAGTCGTAGTGTTGCCTGAAATTACCTTTCTTTGTTGTGGCTGTCTGATTCATCGGGTTGAGTTTGAGTTTGAGCACTCGTATCCACTCCTGGCCATCCTTCGCTTTTCGTGCTAAAACTCAATCAAAATTGTCGCCGTTTGTCAATGACGGCCCCGTCTAACAGTTGACAGAGTCGCTCTATAAACTCCTCAATCCTCCCTCTGCCCAGACGCGCCCCTGGCGTGCAATTAAGTTGCGCTTTGCTTTGTGGGTTTTTCCTCCTTTTTTATTTCCTTTTTTTTTGTGGGGCACGCCTTGTTGCCTCTGCTTCGGTCTCTACCTCTGTATCTGCCACCAACTAAGGCATTTGCATTTGCATTCGGCGAAACGCATTGTCAGACATGCAACATCGTTAGATGACAACGACGACCACGACTCTACTATATACTACAGACATATGTGCTGGCCACCGCGTCAGAGTCTCCCTCTCCCTCACTCCCTATTCCCTATTCTATCTCTATCTTCCTCTCTCTGTCTCTGTGTCTATCTCCCTTTCATTGCCTGGGCACCATGGGAATTTATTCTGTAATTTATTAATATTATTTAAGCTAAATTGAATTTTATATTATTATTTAATCTCTTAAATAATTTATTTAATAAAAATATTAGCTGTAAAAAAACTAAAATATTAAATATGTCATCTTATAACTAAATTAAAAAACATAATAATTTAAATCAATCATTTAAATTTTAATTTCTATATTTTATTCGATCCAATTTTCCCTTTTTACAATGCTTCTACAATTTTTCAAAAATTATTCTCATTAGACTTCCATGTTATATAGCTTCCATATAAGCAATCTTTTCAGAAAAATAGAAAAACTTAAACGGAAAACTTTTTTAATTAAATAACCAAAATCAAACTCCTCAGTCACTTTTCCTGTGATATTAAAATGTTGTTTATTTTTATGTCAGAAATATAGCCATATTGCCCACAGTGGCTCTGCCTATTTCTGGGTACAATTGGAGCGTCAAAGCGTTGCTTAAATCTAATCAAAATGCGAATGTGTCGTCGTTGATGTCGCGTTTTGTTGTTCAACTTGTTGTAGTAGTCGTTGTAGTTGTCGCCTCTTTACCAACCGTGTTAGCCATGATTGTTGCTATTGCTTTCTTTCAGACTCTGCCATGCATCAATGAGGCATGAGGCATGTGGCATGAGGCATTCGTGTTCGTTCACAGACCGTAGGCTGATCAGTCGCCATTCAAATTACCAGCAACAACAGGCGACAAGTTTTTCAAGTGCTTTTCAATGGCATGCAACACCTTTTGAAATGTTCGTTTTTCCCCACCGTCTTGCTGCCGTTTTTTTTCGTTGCTAGTTTCGTCTGTCCCTCATTATTCGCTAGACAATGAGAGTATAATTAATCACTGGAGATGCTTGACATCCCGTCAATCTAGTTATTGATTAAAATATATATATATAAAATTCTTTGTCCTGACTGACTGACTCACTGATCATTATACAGTCCAAACCACAAGACCTATGAGGTTGAAATTTTCACACAAAATAGTTGAAACAATTTTATCGTGCTATACGACGTCGTTTTGCGAAATTCAAGGAGGTTAAATTCGGGTTCAAGGTTCACACTTTGAGAAAATTGTTTAGTATGAAAAACTTGGTAAGTTTTAGAGCTATATATATCAACCAAGCTCACAGATTGTGTAGTTTTTACCATATGTTACACCTTGTAGTGTATTAAAGTGTTCGACTTACGGAAACGGGTTTTAGTTTCTGGTTTTCAGAGCCATCGTTCAAAGGCTGCCATGTTCCCGTCTGTCGTCGGGTCAGTCCGTCTGTCTCTCAGTCTGACTGTGACTCGATTTGGACCGAGTTGAGGCTTTTGCGGTTGCTTTGTTACGACCAGGCTGACACTCTGCCAGTCTGTGGCTTTTGTCACACTCATCTTCGTTGCCGTTTGTCACGTCAATTCGCCATTGGAATTGCATTTTGGCAAGAGCAGACACTGCAGACGGAACGCATGCGCTGTTGGCCAAGTTGTTATCCTCCACTTGCCCCCCCCCCTGATTGTGGCACCCATTTCGTTTGTGCCCCATCACATGACAGTGACCAGTTTGTCAAGTTGTTGCAAGCGCAGCTTACAAATTTAATCATCTTAAAGCGACAACGTCAGTTGTTTCTCTTGCCTCTTCCCTCCATTCTTTGCTGTTGACTTCTCTACGCTCCACTTGTCTTCTCTTCTCTATTCCCTTCCATTTTCCATTCATAACTATGCAGCTCTTTTGATTCGAGTTACTAGTAGTTCACATTTCATATGCAAGACATCGTTGCATTCTGGAGCAGCTCTTCGCACAGTGAGACAAAATCATATTACGAGTCTGTAAAGTGCATTGTACGGAATTTATAAATTTCTCCATCTCTTCATCCCTTGCTGCTTCCCCTTTCACTTAACACCTCTTCTCGCAGGCACTCATGTGTGGCGCTTCTTATTGTTGTCTTCATATTTATTTATATTTGGCCTTTTAGCATCTTCCAAGTGTCTTACACTCCACAAACATCGCAACGCATCGCATCTCAACTCATTGCATAAACAGGGCAACATTTACATAGTTAAACATATTAAGCATCTGAAATGCATTTCCAAGTTGCACTTAGAGGGCGAGTGAAATGCTTAAGTAAACAATAACAACAATAACAACAGCAATAACAAACATCAGATAAGTAATAGGCTAAGAGGTAGCCCCAAAAGAACAACAATCCGATGCGGTATCTCATGGAAACTCTTGATATTATATAAAAAAAATTATTAATTAAATGTAATGACACCAAAAAAATTAGTATGAAAAAATTAAGAAGAAAAAACTGAAAAATGAAACAAATTTACAAAAAATGAAAAAAAAAAAATGTGAAATTCTGAATTTATTAATTTAACGAATATTTATCTTTTCTTTTGCTGACCTTGGCTGATTTTTTTTTCAACTTCTAAAAAGAAACTTAACTTGTTTAACATCAGAGCAAATTATTATATGTAATATAGAATTTAGTGCATAATAGAACTTATCCGAAACCACTTATTACATAACATCTTCGACAAAATGATATATGTATAATTGTTTTTTTGTTGGTTCCATATTAAGAATAGTTGTGAAACTTCACAAAAAATAAATTAAAATAATGTTCTAATTATTTTGATTTTTTATTTTGAGCATTTTAAGATTTTTTTTTTATTTGGAATCTTTTCTAGATTTCTTTTTAATTTAAATATTTAGCTTTGAGTATTTTAAAAAATTTACAAAAACAGTAAACAGTTTAATTTTAAAACTTAAAATACTATAGCTCTATTAAAATATTAAAAAGCTGAACACAAAATTATTTTACCACAAAGATTCTACTAAAAATAAACTTGAAATACACAAAATCAATTTTACTATACTATTTATCAAAGATTTGGAATGCAAATTTTTGGCTTATAAATTATAACGTGAAAACTACTTTTTTATGAACTTAGGATTAATTACATTAATTTTTCAAATTCCCAATCAATTCCCCAGCTGGGTGTTCTTATAACTTTTTGAAAATATTTTTTTTAGGAAGCATTTGTTTAATTTTTTTATGTATTGTGGCCCACTGTGCACTGTGACAGCCATCGATGTAAGGGCAACGTTAATAAGCTGGACCAATGCCAAAGCACTGTCAATTAAAGTCAACACTCCAACAACAACAACAACAACAATACGACGATTATAGACACAACTAGGGTCGTCGTCTTATCAAAATCAACAACAACAACAAAAACAACAACAACAACAATATTGCCCGCATCGCAAAGAACCTGAGAAAAAAAAAATGAAACAAATATCAGAGAATCACATTTATTATGTTTAACAAACCCAAATGGCGTCAACGTTCTGACACCTTCAACTTGCAGTCTATGCCGAGTTCAAGATACAGATACAGATACATATATATATACAAAGCACAGATGAAGATACAAATATGTATCTTTGTTTTTTATGGCTGTGGGATGCAGCTTAAAGTTGTCACTACAAATTGGTTATGCTGGAAATGGGTTTCAGTTTGGGTTTGAGACTTGGGCTCGCTGCTTGATTAAGCGCCATAAATCTTCAGGGTCATAGCTTGAGATACATTTGTAACTAGACCAAGAAAGGGTCGCACCATGTGTGCCACCAAATGAAATCTCTTTTCAGCGTTTTGTTCAACAAAATGCGTGTAAGATATTCGTATTTTTGTTAAAGATTCCGATTCTCAACGAGTTCAACGCCTGGCAAACGCCTTTTGTATCTGTATCTATGCTATTGTATCTGAAAGTGCGCTGCTCTCTTCACAGTCTCCGCTTCAGTCTCACATTTAACACTTTATATAATTTATTGTAATTTCGTAGCTGCTATTCACTTTGGGCCTAGGTTTTTATTTGTGACAGGCAGCTGTTAACAAAACGGTTTCCACATAAAACTCACACCTTTGCAACTTGTCGGATACATAGATACATTTGGTTGCACTCGGCAGCTGTAGAAGTATCTGCATCTAGGCTGAGACTCATCTACTCTTATTGCCATCAAACCCACTCAAAATTCAGATAATTTGTTCTTTTTTATTGGGTGAACGGCAGAAGTTGCATTAGAGTCAATTATGAATTATATTTCATACAAAAGATATCTATAAGATATTTCTCAAAGTATATTAAGTTTGCAACTAAAAGAAAAAAGTATTTTTGAATAAAAACAAAAATAAAAATTCGAAAGGAAATAATTATTTTGATAAATTAAATTGGAATCGCAAAAATAGGATATCCAACAAGTTAAATAAAATATTTATTTTAATTTAATATTTTACTGAAGTTTCAGTAAAACTCTTCAAAATAAACAAACAAGACAGCATTTAATTGTAATAAATGATACAAATTAAATTAATCAAATATTTGCTTTGATTGAATGGAGTTAATTAACCAGTTGACAGCACAGTGACTGCCAAAAATTAAGTTCTGCTTGACAGCATGCAACATGCCATCAATATTCACCCTTAAGGCTCAGGCTCATTAATAATAATCCCACGTGTAAATATTGTTGCACTCTCTGTGCCCTTTTGTGACATTGTGTCACCCTTCGTTAATTGCCGTTTGTTGCAACTTGCAAGGCTTAAATCATGCCCTTTAACAGTTTACCTTTCTTCTCGCCCTCTCCATCTCCCTCTCGCGATTCCCTTTTCGCTGCACTGTGGTCTTTTTTTTAACATTTTTGTTTGAAATATTATAAGTTTGATTTTTTGAATATCTAGTTGAAAGAATTTGTAGCTATGTAACTAAGTAATTCCTCTATATATTTAAAACTGTTTGTCCTGACCTGATATTTGCGCAGCTCAAACTGTATGACTAAGAAGGCTGAAATTTTGACACATCATAGCTGAAATAAATTTATTTTGCTATGAGATGTTTTTTAGCGAAATTCGAACTGAAAAGTGGTCAAATTTGTAGTCAAAATACACAATTCAGGAAAATCTTTAGTATACAAAAAATTAATAAGATATATCAACAAATATAGAATGTGCAACTGTGACTGTCTAATACGATATGATAAAATTTGAATGAAATCGGGTTTTCATATTTAAAATCGTATATTTTTGATAGTTTTATAGACCAAACGACCACTGTGCATTGACTGTTATTATAGTGCGTTCGATCTCTTTGTGGCAGTGGCTTTTGTGCTAGAATAACTCTGTTTACTTTCCTGTTAACCCACCACACACACACAAACACACACACACACACACTCATCATCCTCATCATCAACAAATTCTTTGGCATTGGGTTCTGGGATCTGAGATTTGGGCTTTACCTTTTAGCCATTTTTCTCGTTTCCTTTTGCGAGGCCTTTGTTGACGCTCTTTGCATGTGCATGTCAACGGGCTTAAGCCGAGAGACGCCTCTGCAGCCACAACCACAGCCTGAATCACCGCCAGATTCATAGCAGCCTCCGCAACAGTCTATGCAACTGCCTAGACCATCACTTCCTGTCCTATACCGTTTATTCCATCTCTATTCCCTCCTCATCTGCCTACCGCATCGTCTCTTTGTCTGTCTGTCTGTCCGTCTGTCTGTCTGTCTGTCTGTCTGTCTGTCCGTCTGTCTCGCCGCCTCGTTGTTCTCCTTTGTGTGCGATTTTGAGTATCTTCATCGCCTTCAGCTTTGCAAAACTCGTTTGCATATTGTCATAATTTCAGTACTCACACACACACAACACACAACACACACATACACTACACACACTCACACACAACCTTTGTGTGTGCCTCTTTGCCGTTTTTGTTTAAACAGCTCAGTTGAGTTCAGCTTAGCTCAGCTCATTCCCCTCCCTTTCCGTTCCCTCCCTTTTCTTTCCTTTTGCTTGCCTTTTTCTGCAGCACCATCAACAGTTGCAGTTGCAGTTGCAGTCGACGTCGACGTCGGCGTCGCCGTCAACGTCGTTTAGTTGCTATTGCCACAGCAGCGCCGCTGTCTGCCATTTGTGGCAAATGTAGCATGTTTTATTGTTATTTTGATTGCATTTATTGTATTTTTAAGCCGCATTGTTGTGAGCCAAAAGCCGACCGACTCTCGTTCACAAACGTTTACCTTACTTACCCTTTAATTTCTAATGCCAATGGGTATATCAATGCGTTTGTGCAACTTGGCAGCTTGTAAAT
Source organism: Drosophila phalerata (assembly GCA_951394115.2). NCBI lineage: Eukaryota > Metazoa > Arthropoda > Insecta > Diptera > Drosophilidae > Drosophila > Drosophila phalerata. The sequence goes on along the minus strand of OX596005.2, from coordinate 33,048,615 downwards.
ATATTAAAGAAAACTATACAGATTAAAATGGAATTGTTTACAATTTGAAAAATATTTTTGATCTTAAATATTTCATTTGAAAAATATTGCAGCTTTGTAAAAAAAGTATAAGAAATAAATTAATAAATTAGATATTTATTTTAAATTTGTAATTATATATTTGATTTCTATTGTTAGAAGTCTTAAGAAAACTTTAAATTAAATTAAATTCTATAAATTTTTAATTATTATTATGAAAAATAATGATGTTTTATGCATTTTATTTTTCTTGTTTATTATATTTATTAATTTTATTTATTTAAATGGATTTTCTGTACTTTATTCTTTTATCAATAATATTTATAAAAAAAATAAAGAATTTAATAATTTTTATACCATAATATTATTTATTTCAACGCATATTTTAAGTGGTAGTTCTTAAAGTATATACTTTTCATTTATCATCTTAAAAATACATTGAGAAAGACAATGTTGTGGGGTTTTTTTTTTGTCAGTGTAGTGTATCTGATAGATATTTGTTTGTGTTGGCCATTTGCTTAACGGAATGCAGGCAGCCGTTGCATTTGGTCGGTAATTTGCCATTTGCATTTCCCGATGTTGATTGTCCATTAGCGCGTTCAGGCGAACATCGAGTGTCTCTTAAGCGTTTCAGTATCTGAGTATGGCAGAGGTGTCAGATTGCCAGACAGACAGTCAGACAGTCAGACATATATTTAGTCAGTCAGTCAGTCAGGCAAGTCTAATGCAGTTCTCTTCACGTTTTCACAGTTTTTGCTTCATTTGCGCTCGTCTGACATAAAAAGTTTTTATTAAAAACTCATTGGGAGTAATTAGGCGTGTATCCGTCCTTTTAAGCGATTAAGATGAGCCATGTCAATATAGATACAGATACAATTACCACATATGATTCACTATAAGTGCTAAGCTAAATACCAAAGCAGAGACAGTAAATTAGGCTCACTCAACAGGGAAATTTTCAATGGGAAAAAATAATTTTAAATCATAATTGGAAAAATAAAATAAATATGAAATGAAATGAAAAACTTTATAAAAGTAATAATAAAATATATAATAATAAGATTGAAAATTCATTCGCACAATGAAATTTATATTTTTATTTTTTAAGCATTAAATCATTAAGGATTAAATCATTCAGTTAGTCAGTCAGGACAAACAGTTTCACTCAACAGGGAAATTTTCAATGGGAAAAAATAATTTTAAATCATAATTAAAAAAAAGAAAATAAATATGAAATGAAATGAAAAACTTTATAAAAGTAATAATAAAATATATAATAATAAGATTGAAAATTCATTCGCACAATGAAATTTATATTTTTATTTTTTAAGCATTAAATCATTAAGGATTAAATCATTCAGTTAGTCAGTCAGGACAAACAGTTTTATATATATATATATATATATATCCGTTTATCTTTTGATAATAAACTACATTTGTATCCAATTTAAATACTCTGAATATTTTTCTTTTAAATTTAGTATCCTACGATTTGCTTTCTTACTTTTTTTATTACTTATGATAAAGTAATTCTTACAGAATTATTGAGGATTTGCATAGAGTTCAGTAACAGATGTTTCATCAAACATGCAACAGCTTTCAGCTTGCAGCATTGTGTTGCAGTTGAGGGGAGCAACTCGTGGCAACTCTGACTTGTTTAGTCCGGTTAATTAGCAAGTTTTGCCAACTGCTAAAAAGTTGAGCATTGTTTGTTGATTAGCGGGAGAGCTAGAGGCAAAAATGACCGACTCTCTAATTAAAAGGTACCACGCAACAAACGAAACAAACGAAACAAACAAACAAACAAATTTGGAACCGCCCACCTGGTTACGCCCTGTGGCAGGTAACATGTGTGTGAGTGTGTGTGTGTGTGTGTGTGTGTGTGAGTGTGTGCAGCGCGTGAATTTCCGTTGCAGCAGCAAAAACTTTATTTTAACATCATCAACGATTCGCAGTGCCACAAAAATCACTTGCAATAAATTCTATGAAAATTTCACATTTTTTTTCGGGAAATTAAATAAGCTGAATTCTCTTTATTGCTTAAACTGTTGACCTGCGTTTTCATATAAAAGATTATAGTCAATAGCGGTAGCTGCTTTTTGAAATTGATTGATAGGTTCAACAAAGGGTCATGATTTTCAAGAATATATTAAATTCTTAGTTTGTGGCAAATACTTTTTTTTTTTTTTTTTTTTTTGTAATATATTTGTCTGGGCGTGGGCAATTTTATTTAATCTCTTATACAACAGGGTAATAATTGCAATACCGTTAAAAGAGTAAACGCCAAAAAACTGAAAGCCACCAAATACACAAAAAAGTTTCTGCCCAAAAAATAAAAGGCAAACAACAAATTTGTTGACTGCTTTGCAAAAATTGTGCGCGGTTTGAATTTGTTGGCTGCGAAAAAGTAAATAGGGAAAAAAAAAGCAGCCAACAAAAATATTTGCTTAACTGCACAACAACAACAATGACAACAACAACAACAAGAGGAAACCGCATGGCAGCTAAAAATTGAAAACTAGTTAAATATTCGCGGTAACCTAAAGTCGAAGTAAAACGTAGAAGTTGAAAGTAGAACTCCAGTGTTTTTTTCTTTTTTTTTTTTAATGTTTTTTATTGATTTGCTGTTCAATTTGCTTGTAGCCTGTTGTCAGGGGTTGTCCCTATTGTTGTTGCCATTGTTGTTGCACAGTGTAACCCAGAAATGGCAGCCAGGCACAGGCAACAACAATAGAAATAAAACATGGCCATAAATAACGACAAACGTAGCTCACAACAATACAAAAATCAACTAAAATGAAAATAAATACAATATATATATGAAAAGGACTTCAGTCGACAATAAGATACCCTATGAATGTAAATAAAAATATATAAAAATGCAAAAGTTTATTTAGCAGCTATTTGACTAAGAATTTAATTCAATGGTGCAAGATAATCGAAATAACTAATAGATTACTTAACTCTTTACTTAAAGTTAGCTTAATACTTACAAGATACAAATTGTTTGTATGTAGGTTGTTTTTTTTTATTTTATTTAAGTAGTCGGCTAGAGATAAAATGAATTAATTCCACTTTAAAGACAATTGTTAAATAAAATTGTGTAATTAAAATTTTGGTTATATTATAGGTAACTAAAATGTTTTAAATATGCTTTTTAATTAATTTAATGTTCCAAATACCAAATGCTAAATATTTAATAGCAATTATAAATTAATTTATTATTAATAATTTATTTATTTAATAAATTTTATTATTTATTTAATATTTCATAACTCACGCTTAATTTTGGATCATTCTTCAGATTTTTATTTACCACATTAAATTAATTTCTATCAAATAAACTTTTATCTGATAACCTGGTAATTGAGTTATATTTAATCTCATCTTAATTAATATCTTATTATGCACCTTAAGTCAATTAAGTTAAAACAAAAAAAAGTTGTAAAAGAAAAGGTTATCAAATGAATTTCTAAGCGATATACAATTTTAAATTTTATACTTAAGAGACAGGTAGATAAATAGATTATAGTCTAAAGATATTAAAAAAAATATATATTAAATATAAATTAATATTTTTATATATAAAATATAATATAAGTAATATTAAGTATAGTAATAGGGTGCTTTAGCGACTTTTTAAATCTGATTTTGCATAGGATCTATACATGATATAGTACTTTCAGTTTTGTACAGTATCGTAAGCCAATGTCCGGAAGTTCCTAAATGGCAACTTGGCTTGTAAAGAAGAGAGTAACAGTAACAAGGAGTGTGAAGCGGAGGCAGAGGAAGGATATGGAAAGAGAAAGAGAAGGAGAGAGTAAACTGCTGCGCCTGCAGGTTTTATTTGGGACCCAACCAAAAACTTTCTGCAGACAGAGAAATTGGACAGCTATCACAGCTAGACAAACATAAAGAAAGCGACAACAACAACGACAACAATGTTACACAAATTGTGGAAAATACTACCACACATATACACACACACATTCATCTTTTTTGCTGTTTTTAATTAATTGCCAAAACGCGAAGCTGGCCAAAAAAAAAAAAACGGTACAGGCCAAACACTTGTGGCCGGCCTACGTTGTTGTTGTTGGTGCCGACAAAAACCGGAAGGAAGTCAGTAAGATTGAGCCTCACACACACACACACACACACTCACACACACACTCACACACACACACACACACACACACACACACACACACACACACACACATATATATATTTAGACAGGCAGTTTGTAGCATACTTTTGTGCACATTTGCTGTTTATGCGACTTGTTGTAAGTTGACTCGTTGGCCATTGTTGTTGTAGTCGCAGCTGCTGTTGTTGTTGTTGCTGTTGTTGTTGCTGTAGTTGTTGCTGTTGCTGTTGTTTGGCTCGTTGTTGTTGCTGTTTTCTCACTTCCTTGCTGATTGCCGGCAACATATTTCGCAAATTGCTGTCAAAGTGTTAAGGAAGTTGACTTGCTTTGCCCTCTTCGGTAGCCCTGCCCCTAGCCAGGGTTGCAGTAATAAACTATAGACGTAAGTGTGTGTATGTATGGGTATATACGTATTCGAGAGTCTAGTTCTCTAATTGCAGGAAGCTTACAGTGGAATAGAAGGGTCAGCTTAGCTTATAAAAATATTAATATTCTCAAGATTAAAAAAAAAAAAAAGACTAGCTGATTTTTCTCATATGCAAATAAATAATATCTGAAATATGTGATATTTTAAAATTTTGTTTCAATTTTTAAAAGCTTTAAAAAATTTTTTAATCAAGAAAATTCTTCGTAAGGGATTAGAAAATATTATTTTGTTGTATATATTTGTATGTGTAAACATGAGCATACAAATATCTCTAATTTAAGAAGTATTCATAGTGATTAGAACGGTCAACCTAGCATAAAAAAATTATTATCTTATAAACTTACAACGATATCGACTTTCAGATTTTTCTTATATGCTAACCAAAAATTTTTGAAAGATGTAATTTTCAAATATATTTTTACAATATTTTTTTTTCATTAAAAATTGAGTAATGAATTCAAAAATATTATTATTCTGATTAATTATATCTGTAAGTGGATCAGACAAAAATAACATAGTTTTAGATATTGAAATTTCAATTAATACAAGCTAAATGAGCAATTGATTCCACTGTGCAACGACAATAAAAACTGTCTCGAAGATGAATTGCTAATGGCTTTCTATTTTTTCCATTTTTCGAGGGTTTGAGCAACAAGAACAACAATAAATGCAGTAATAATAATAATCATGAGACGAAGACAGAGTCGACAGAGTTTTCATTGGTCCGTTACAGGGTCTCAAGTGTCAAGCAGTCAGTTTACAAAAGAACCCGTTAAGATGCATGATAGGCTACTTTGAATGATGGCTGCTCGATGAATGCTGATGAAGATGGAGATGGAGATGAAGATGATGATGAAGATGAATTTGAGAGGCGCCTGAATTTGTAAAAGTTTTCAATTTCAATTGTGTATTCAGTTTCACAATGAGGGACCATTTTCAGAGCGCTCTCTACCTGAAGTGCTGAGGAAACTCAATTAGTTGCAAATGCGACTGGGAATCGACTAGACAGACGGACAGACAGACAGACAGACAGTTAGACAGACAGACAGACAGTTAGACAGATAAAGAGAGAGAGAGAGAGCGAGACAACAAACATTTTTCAATTAGCAATGTCAAAAAAAAGGTAGTCAAGTGAGAGTTAGTTGGCCAAGAGGAGGAGAAGGCGAAGGAACTGAATGTGGCTAAGACAAGCGTCAAGTTGCGACCATGGACATGCAATTAACAGCATCACGTGACCTGCAACCCAAGCAACATCTTGTGGCATGAAAAATGAAGCCAGCAGAATGCAGCGACTTCATCTGACTAACTGTTTCTCGTTTTAGCCTGGTCCAATCACGAATCCAGTCAATTGACTTTTGCGCTCAATGGCATCATTAATTTAGTTTACCCAAAAAAAAAAAAATCTCGGAATTCGAAATCGAATTGAAGGCGACTTTGGTTACTTGGCTGCTTCTTCTTCGTCTTCATCTTCTTCTTTCTGCGGTTTGCATGAAATGAAAATAATAAAAATGTAATTAACGCCCTGTGAGTTTCAGCCCTAGTTTTTTTTCTATACCCTCATTTTCATCTTCTGGCCGCTTTGAACTTTAGCTTATTTCTTCTACAATTAAGTGGCCTCCTTTTTGCCCTTTGGCCACTGTTGAAATCATCCTCATCTTTGTCTATGGCTGTCATGAATCTCATTGAGAGGCGTATCTCATTGTTGTTGTTGTTGTTGTTGTGCTTTCCCAGCCGCTTATCTGATTATGCGGAATTGGTAGCAGGACGGCCTTGATGAACCTTAACCTGAAACACGGACTGAGATTCGGCCAGAAACTTGGCCTATTGCGGATGACACGTCAGTGGCTGAGAATCATGGGGAGCTCCAAAGTTTAATTACCACTCACTGTAATCAGTGTGTGTGTGTGTGTGAGTGTGTGTGTTTCTGTATACATTTAAATATATACAACGCTGCGAATTACGGTCGTGGAATTCGAAAAAGATTACAAATGGTAATTTGTAAATTAGAAATATGCGACTATTAAATGTGCTGTAAATCAATTTTTTACACAGTGATGGTGAAAAATTCCATTTCCAAATTATGATGCAGAATTAAATTAGAGCTTCAATAATTATGAAATTGACATTTCGCATGGAAAACGGTTAAAATTTGGCGAAGTTATGGCAGTTTGAAGTTTTCGAAAGAGTGTTAAGAGCAAAGATTGAAAAAAAATGGACAGTGATGCAGAAACATTGAAACACAATCAAATTTTAGGCCAAATAATGAAGATATGTATATTCCGCAAGAAAATTGGTTAAGATTTGGCAAAGTTATGAAGTTTAAAAAAAACATCTACGTACAAAAGTATGTAAAATAAAATTGACAATGTTGCGAAAAAACTTCATTTTTTAATTTCAATGCAGAATCAATTTATTAAATAGGCTAAATAATGATAAAATTAACAATCCGAAAGAAAATCGGTTAAGATTTAACAAAGTTAAAATAGTTTGAATTTTCTGAAGAAATGTTAAAGCGAAAATATTGAAAATTTGCAAGTTATTCAAACATTTTATAACCAGATAGTCAGATAATAAACAAAACAATTCATGAATAGTTAGTTAGTATAATTAAAAGAGTTTCAAACAATTTACAAACTTAACATAATTTTCAATTGGGAATGTATGAATATCTGTAGACTTGAAGTGAAACTTTCGACATTCAGACTAAAACTATTTATAAATGTTCTTTCCGTCTAATAAAAATCCACTTTATGCATATTACAAACTTTATAAATATTTTAAAAGTTGCGTGTCAAAATGCCCTAACTAAATGGGTGTAGGGTATTCTGCACCACAAGAGAAAACACGTTCAAATTATTTTGCAACATGCCGAATAGGAAGCAACAAATACGAGCTGCCGAATAGGCTATTGTTATGTGGCCAACGGAAACGAGGAAGGCAGTGACAGAAAATGGAGATGAGGAGAAGAGGGAAGTGGGGAGAGGGGAGAGGTGAATAAGGGGCAGGTTGCAGCGTCCCCAGGCGGCAGCTGTATAGAAAAAGTTGATGAACAACAAGACAATGAACTATGTTAAACTTGCAGCCGCAGTTAACTGTCTAAACGAGCGTCGAACTACCGACAAATTTTTCGCTCAGTGCATTGGAGGTCAGCAGACAAAAGGGTCCGTTGTGTCCCTCGGGGAATTCAGTGTAACAACAAATAATTGGGTTTGATGATACAGGGCAGCAGCTAATAGCCAAGAGGGTGAAAAGGGGGAAAGGGGCAAAGTGGTGGCTGTGTGGCACGAGATAAGCAAGTTGCATGAAGCACTTGGCCAATGGCGATGGATTGAACTAAAAAGAAACAAATTTAAAAGAAAGATACAAAATATAGACTTACTTGAGTTCCATTTAAAATACTTCAAGTTGCAAGTAGTGAAAGGTGAGTCAGAAAAAAAGAGATAGATAAACCGAAACAATGCATGGAAAATATAAATTTATTAATGGATGCAAATGATTGAGGAACGACAAAGAAAATGGATGGGAAAACGAGGCTGAATGTCTCCCACTCTCTTTCACATCAAAGTCAATACGGGAATACCGAGGTGCATCATTATAATGATGCCGCCATATGTTGGAAAAGTCCAGCCAAATGCGTATGGTTCGAGGTGCTGACCCCAAAAAGAGATTGCCAGTTTAATTTCCAATCAATTGAATAAGCCGCAGACATAGACACAGACTGAAAACGAGACGAAGACGAAGACGAAGTCGGTCGATCGCTTTTTATTGCACACTAAAAATGAGCCACAACCGCGCCGTTTGCTCTTCCTGCCCCACTGTACCATTGCACCACTGCAATTGGGATCTGACCGAGGTGCATACATGTGTCCAGCTATATAGCTGACCTGGCTAAACGACGTTCATCCGCCCCTGGTTGCAATTGTTTTGTTTGCTTTAGTGTCTGAACCGCAAAGCACAACAACGTCAAGCAAAGGGACGCCGCACAGTGGGCAATAATGAATTTAATACTTAAAACAAATAGTAAAATTCTTTTTAACATGAATGTTTTCCTTAACTAAAATAAGAAAGTATTCATTAATTTATATATTTATTTAATACCGTGCATCAAATAGCATCAAATATGAGTTCCGGAAAAACACAAATTTGTATTAAATCAAAACCAAGATCTAGGGAAAAAAATGATTTTAAAGAATTAAATATAGTTTGAGGAGGGGACCCTTAGCATCAAAATCAAGAGGCAATTTTTTTTTTTTACAAAAATAATTAATTTTTAATGCAGAATGAATTATGATCAAAATGACCCTCAACAAAGCAACTTTACAAGTCAAAATTTTAGTCCACATTGGCTTAATTTTTTACAGAAAATTGAAACGTCTCAAAATTAAATTTAAAGTGTTGTTGTATACTAATTACGATACGACAAGTTGACGAAAAGTGAAAACTTAAGATTTAAGATTTTCAATTTTAAAAATTTCAAAGGGGGGACCCTTAGCATCAAAATCGATATCAAGATAAGGAGGCAATTATTTTTTTTAGCAAAATTAATTAATTTTTAATGCAGAATGAATTTAGAGGCCTAAAATTTAACAATATGATTTTCCATTTGAAAACCGGTCTATTTTTGACAAAGTTATGACAGTTAGAAGTTGGTAGAAATCCAGAACTATAGGATAAGAATTGTTAGAAGCAATATTATTAGATTTGAATGCAGAATCAATTTAATATTTGAATAAAATATTTATAGCGCTAACAAATATTTTAATATCTAAATTGATGTCCACTTGAATGACAATTTTTGCCACTGTGCGGAGATTGAGGCAGCTGAAGAGGCAGCGACTAAGGCGAGGAGTTGTTAGTGGAATTTTGTAGCGCAAGAACAACAAACCAACAACAACAACAACACAAACAACAACAACGTCAACAACGACGATTGTTTGTGGATTTTATTGAGGCTGCCAATGACGTTGATGAATTTCTATTTACTTTGTTTAATTTCTGTTTTTATTTGCCATTTGCCTTGGCTTGCCACTCAAGTCTCCACATCTTCAGCTCCCTCTCTCTCTCTCTCTACCCGTCTCTCTCTCTCTCTCACTCGCTGTATCTGAGTGTTCATTGAAACTGCGTGCAATTAGCGGAAAGTGCTTCATGCCACACTCTTTATGAGTGCGGAGTCTCTGTCGATTTTTAGCTGCAATTACCGTTCGCCTGTTGCCCGTTTAATTGATTTTGACGCCGGTCGTAGCTTGCCCCAAACCATACCGCCCCCTTAATGCCAACCTCCGCACAATCCCCTTCCCTGATCCGATCTACGACAGCTGCAATTAGTCTGCTGTCTGATGTGCGTGACGCTGTTGCATTTGCAGAGTGAGACAGAGACAAAGAAAGAGAGAGATTGTGTTAAGTTGCTCGGAAATATATGTCCTGCTATTTGCAAGGACCAAGAACTGACCAGAGTTCTTGCTTCTTTTTAATACACTTGCACTGGTTATTACAGTTTTGTCACAAAATGTGTAGCCCATTAAAAGAGGTGTGGCAAATCCCATCTTTTTTATGCATTTAAAACTCTTTGCTTTCATTGACTGACTCATCATAGGAAAGACCAAAGTCTAAGAGCTATGAGGCTTATTATTGTAGCATGAATTTGTCTCCGATATTTTGTGTAAAAATTACAGCCTTGCAGTTCCTACGGTTTGGGCTTCACAATAATCAGTCAGTGAGTCAGTCAGGACAAAGAGTTTCATATATACTCATAGCATAGAAAATACATTTTTGGTATACACATACAGACTTTATTTGATCTGCCATCTTTATTATATAGCTGTCAGTCAGTCAACATTGAAGACAGGACTAAGGGTAAGAGTATCAAAGCTTCGACGTGTCTAAAATACTCAATTTTTCTTGTACTTTTTCTTGTTTCTTGGTTATTTCTGATTGTCATGTGATTAACTGCAGTCGACTGTTTTTTACACTGCTTTGACATCAACTGTTTAACTTTTCTTCTCGATTTGCTTCTCTTTTGAAATTGACTTTAGAAAGGGATAAACAGAGAGAGAGAGGGAAAACTGAATGCAAAAGTCACCAAAGGTTGAGCATGGAATGGAGATTCTAATGCTAATGAATTGAAAATGTTTTATTTTTATAAATACTACAGCTATAGTTTAAGGGGAATATTATCAAAGTATGCAAAGCAAAATGAATCTGACAGATACAAAATCTAGCACGTACCATTGAAGTATGTATTTAGTCTATTATAATTTGTGCTTGAAATAAATGAAATGAAATAAAATACGACTACAGAGAATAGTAGCAAAATAACAAGAAGTTGTTTATGTTTCCATTTGATTAATTTAAATTTTCAACTTGTTAGTAAACTCAATTTATGGCGCAGCAGCAAAAAGTATTTAATTTTTTCGGTTTGTCTTAAAACTCATAGAGCTCATAAAATATATACTCCGGCATTTGTTAAAGCCAATTGAAAATGTGGTGGCGCCTATTTTGGCCATGTTCGAGTAGAAATGGTAAATCAACTGGAAAAAAGTAGAGCTTCTATTTCATATATGAGGCATGTAGAATGAGCTAATAACTTTCCACGCCATTGCAAATGGCTTAAAGAAGCCGAGAAATATGGCCATTAAAGTTGCTCACAACTCACAACTCGCCAAGAGATTCATGAGTGTGCTAAATGTTGTTGTTGTAGTTGTTGTTTCTCGTTGTTTGCTGAAGAAATGAAAAATATTTCTGGATGGCGTTGAAAGCAACGGTCCGTCCATGAATGGCTAATAAATTGGCGCTTAATCAAGTTGGTCCAAACACAAACCACATGCAACCAAATGTTGCACAGGCCGAGCCCATAAAAATTGTGTATCAAGTGGAATTAATTTGAGGCACAACAGAGCGAGAGGCGCCTCTCTTTTTTTCAGTGTACGAGCATATCTACTCGAACTTCGAACACTCTATGAAAGATAAATCCAAAGCAATCAAATTAAATGCAACACAAACAAAAGTGTAGGCAGCGATGAGGAAACTGGCCAAGTGCCTTCACTAGTTGCAGCAACAACAACAACAGCAACAACCACAATAACAAAGTTTGTGGCAACTGCAACCGAGTGGCAAGCAAAACTGCAGCCTAGTGCACTTCAGGGCAGCTACAACAATCAGAGAACTTTGAAAATTGGCGGACTCGCCTCGGCTCAAAGCAACTGGCGCTAGCCAGACCAAATAACTCACAGCAGCAGTACACAGTAAGAAAAACAAGGGCACTCTAAAAAAAATTATATTAAATAAATATATCTATAGATTCAAATTAAATTACTAAATAGTATTTAGTAAATACTCAACATGAGCATACAAATTGTATAACCCAGTAGAAAAAGTATTTTTTAAAAAAGTAATAATAATGAATAAAAAAAAATTCTAGAATATTTTGGAGACTGGATCTTTAGCGTTTTTTGTTACAGCTAATACTGACCGAAAAAGACTATTTACGAATTAAAAAAAATTATAATTTATAAATAATGATAATTTTTGGATTGATTGATTTTGTAAATATATATTTCATTTCAATTTAAGTAAACGATTTTGTGAATATTAAAAATTCTTGGGCTTGAAAATGCTTTTTTCATGAGACTATTACCTCAAATGTGACAAATTAATTAGTTAAATTAAAAAATAATGGTGATTTTAGGATGAATTGAGCATATAAGAATATCGATCATCTGAATTTTAGTGCAAGTTTAAGTGAATGTTAGCAATTCTTGGGATTGAAAATGCTTTTGTGACAAGACTATTACCTTAATTGTATATGCAACAAACATTTTATTTTAATTTTTCGAGTTTAAGAAATTAATCTTACAATAAAATTAAACACAAAAATTTTCATTTAATACACAAATAAAGTTCAAAATGTTTACTTTTAAGTGCAAATTTCTGGACTTTTTCGAGCAGTGTATCTGCAGCAACAACAACACGCCCACATTGAACTTGCCTGTGGCACAGCCTGTTGCTTGTCTCTGCCACAGCGTGGCGCAACTTTGTTGTTGCAACTATAGTTGTTGTTGCTAGGCACAGCAGAAGCAGGAATATAATAACAACAAGACTTAAAAGCAGGGCGCATAAATTTATCAGACTGCCAACAACAACAACAACAGCAACAACTACTCTAACAACAACAAACAAACCAGAACTACACTTAATACAGCAAAAACGGAATAAAAATGAAAAAAGTGGGTTGAATATTATAATTTGTTGCTGCTGAAACACCAAAAGTGGCATTTGTGCTGTTCCTGGCAACCTTTGAGAGGCACACAGACGACTGCCAACATGCCACATGCCACATGCCGCATGCACCATGTAGCACAGTGTATCGCTGAGTCGTCAGCTAACAGTTATCCCCCCCCTCTCCTTCCTACAACCCCCTCGCTTTGTTGTCATGCACTTTTCTGTTGCGTATTTGTTTTGATTTTTTACTTTTTACGCGTTACTTTTTTTTGGCTCTTTCTGTTTTGATTCTTTGTCTCTTTCCATTCTGTCGGCCTGCTTCTATTTTGTTAATGATGATGAAGCGCAGCGTGTTGAAAGGCAAATAAACATCAGCAGCTGCTGCAGAATCAGCAGCAGTAGCAACTTACACACTCACACACACACTCACACACACACACACTTTAATTAAGCAAACACACAAAATGCTCAACGCTGCGGCTAAAAAATTCATTAAAACAAAGTTTTTTTTAATACCTGAATCCTTTGATCTAGACGGGTATGCAAGGCGACAATTAAAAGTGTAGTAAAATACAATTAAATAATTTTTTGACAAAAACAAAAATTCATGGAAGGACAAAAATTGTAATAATAATTAAAATTCATAAATTAAAATTTTTTTTTTAAATATTCCTAGGAATTTTTATCAACTATAAGCTTTTAAAAAAAAATACCATGTAAATACATAAAATATAAAAACTGTTTTTATTTTTTTTTAAACTTCACTAAGAAGTTTAATCAATTACAAAAATTAAGGAAAATACAGAAAAAGGTTTTTTTTTTTAATCTTAATATGTGAATGTCTAAGAACTATAATCCACCTAAAATAAAATTAAGATAAGATAAGATTTTGTTGAAGCAAATTATTAGAATATGTTCTTTAATAAACCCATTATTTGGCATACTGTTCATTAGATCTTTTATAGAAACAACATAAAACAAATAAATATTATTATTTTATTATTATTTTTTAATTGTCATTTTCAATGCATTTATAGATCGAGAAATTACTTCATGCAAATAAGAAAATAAAATTCGTATTTTGGAAATATGTGCATTAATTTTATAGCTTTTTATTTGTCAACATCATTATTAAATTAATTTTTTTTCTGCATAAAAAATATAATTTATAAAGGAAAAAAAAACAATAATTTAATAGTCAGGTCAACAATTCTCGCGAATTCATTGTTCGCGTTGCCCTAGCGGCTAAAACAGCGTTCAAAACGCGCTTGCGATGGCTTCGACATTGCCATCTCAGTGCTTGGGGCAAGTGGCAAGTGGCAAGTGGGATGCGGCATGCGGCAAGTGACATGTGGCAGGCTAACTGCAGAGAAAGAAAATGACTGACTGCCTGAAAGCAAACAAAACGCACGCGCGTCAAGCGCAGACATTTAATTTGCATAAAAAGTTGAGCCAACTCAGGACTACCCTTACTGCGATACATCCATGTCCATGGGGCAAGTAGGTGACAGTCCCCAAGTTGCCACTGCCTGCAAGCAAAAGTAGAAGTTAAGGCCACATTTTGTGGGTGGACTGATTGTTTGGCAACCAACGACCCGCGGCGATGACGAAGATCCCGAAACGGCGGCAAATAGACAAAATTAGCATAATGTTAATTTTTATTTGAAATTTGGCCACTCAACGTTGGCCAGAAACAATTTTTACAACGTGTTGATGCGGCACATTGAATTTTCAGCAATTTCCGAATTAGAATTTCACTTGAGGCCCAAAATAATAATACTAAAGAAATAAATTTCAACAGAGTAGAAAGTATTTTAAAAATGGGTAGCAATTAAGTTAATAACAATAAAACAAGAGGTATGTGCAGCCCCACAAAAGTAAAATTGTTAAAATAATATAAATAAATGGATATACCTACTAAATAGGAAATTTGACCATTAAAACAGGAACAGAAATCATTTTAATAATGGATACACCTTTTTTATGTATGAAAATCAAAAATTTTTTTTAAGTAAACGTTTATTTTATTACTCAAGAATATTTTCCATCAATTTTAAAAAAATTTGTTGTTTCTTGGAATATTATTGAATTTATATATTTAATAATTTATTAAATATATTGAGTTGAATTATTAATTAAATATTTATACTCACTTTTAAAATAATATCATTAGCAGCTATTAAATTTCAATGCAATAAATTATATTAATTTTGTAAATTTAAACATAAAATAAACTAATAAAATAAAAGTAAATAATATTAAAGAAAGAAACGCATAATTTTGGGTGCGATATTTTTACTATTTATTAATTTATTGAAAACATATTTTAAAATCACGCTAATAAATTTAAGGACTCACTTGATAACTTTCCATAATTATCATACTTGTAGCAGAGAGAAACAAATTTAAAAATAATTATAATAAATTTTTAAGATGCACAGCTGTTAGTAAAACGATCGATGAATGAATTAAATTTAATTAGTGAGTGAAACTAAAGCTGTTTTAAGCAGTGCACAAGCAGGTCAACAGCTGTGAATAGCGGCTAAAACTTTGCTGTTCACTTTTTATATTTTTTTTTTTGCTTCATATAATTTTTCTACTCATACTTTTAAGTATGCAACGTTTGCTGGCAACGTCATAATGCGACTTGAGCTTAGGGTCGGGATGGAAATTTAGATTTATGTGAGCTGTTCACGGCTTTTGTCTAGCAGGCACACACAAAGTGCATAATTGGCAATGTGGCAACAGATTTATGCAGCATGCAGCATCGTGCAGCATCGTGTGGCAGAGCAGAGGAGTGGAAAGCAGAGCAGTGAAGATGAGATGAGAACAGTTGACCCTTGTGTGATGGGCACTCATAATTAGCGCATTGCCACTTGTGCCTAATGAGCCTGTTAGACACGTCATGCAGGCATCTGCAATTGTCCGTTCATTGACATTTCCAATTTCCAGTTTGCAGTTTCGAGTTTCGCGTTTCGAGTTGTAGTTGTTGGATTTTGACCCACGCTCTGGATGCCAATAAATATTAGATTTCATGTTCGGATCGCAGAACCCTTTTGATTGCTCCCAGGCCTTCGGGGCACGTTGAATGCTGTATGTTGAATGGTGAATGGAGTACGAGTACTTGCACTTGGCGATGGCAATTCATGCTGTCCAAATTTGTATTTATTAGACAGAGCGCCACAGGGCGTATGTGTAATATGCCATTAAAGGCATTCCAGGCAAACATGACAAACTGTGGCTTGTCTCTCTCCCTCTACCTCCCTCTCTCTCTCTCTCTCTCTGTTGTCTCTGTGGTTGCAATTCGAGTGTGGGTGCTGAGATGAATATGAGTATGGGTACAGGGGGTATTCAGGGGGATTAGGGACACTCAACTTGAATGGCAAACGGTTCTATTGAACCCCAAGCAAAAACATTATCATATCTTACAGGACAAAGCACAGTAAAAACTAGCATACACCCAGAAAAAAAAAATCATAATAAAAATATATACTGTCATTTTAAATATTATAGCATTTAAAAAAAATGTTTTATTAAGATAACAATAGTTTATTTTAAGCGTTATGTAGGCAGCAGGTAGATAAAAGGTCTGGGGAATTATAATAAAAAAATATATTAAAATGCAGAAAGATATGTTAAGTCTAAAGCTAATTTATATTAAGCTAAATAATTTCCAAAGGTTATAAATATATTAAAATGCAGAAAAAAATGTTCAGTTTAAAGTTATCGTATTCAAATTAAATTTATTTCATTTAATATTGATTTGTTATAGTTCCCTTAAATATTCGTTGAGAAAATGTTATTCAAATAATTTCCTTATTTCATTTAAAATTCTCAATCGGTTCCAGTTTGCCATTGAGTGCCATATAGTGCCCATTTTCTCTAGGTGTAAAGTAAAATAGAATAGTTAGAAACCTCAGCTGTATATGAAACTGAAGCTGCTTGTCTCGCTGACTCGTTGTCTGTTTTGCAGGAATCCAATAAAAATAATGAAGCTCGAGTGCAACAATAATAAAAACTGAAGCATAAGACAAAAACAAAAAGAGTGTGGCATAAAAAAAGGGAAACGCGACTGGGGAAATACGAGTAAAAAAAAGTTAAAACAATAGAAAGCTGCTGCGTCTGCTGCATATATTTTGGCCCTTAACCCGAATCGTCCTGAGCAACATTTTTTCAAATTTCTTAATGAAAATTTCAGGACTGATAAATTTGAGTTCGCTGAATCCGAAAAACATATTCATTTTGTTTGTCCTTGTCAGGATAATCGACAGGACCATTTTTTCGGCTGTTACCATATGGTAACGCTGGGAAGTACAGGGTACAGGTTTTCTTAATGCTACAAAATACAAATGTTTGAGAAAAAGTCTAATAAACACAACTTAACTCAACAGGGGGGCTCTTCCTTGATATATAGGACCAAATTTGGGTCAAATCGGTGCAGTATATCGTATATATAACACAACTGTCATAGGAACAATCGGGGTCAAATTCACCTTTAGTATGAAAAACTTTTTTCTATTTTGAGATATCTCAACCAAACTCTTAGAATGTGTGTCTTATATGTTGCTACACATCCTGACCAAATTTGGTTCAAATCGGACCATTATATCATATAGCTGCCATAGGAGCAATCATATTTTGTAAACAAAACAATACCTAAAAGCGAAAAAATGTATGGAAAAAACCTGTACCCTGTACTTCCCAGCGTTACCATATGGTAACACGAAAATAAAAAACGCAAATTAAGCGAAAAAAAGTGGTTTTTATTTAGTATTTTTTTCATAATTAATAAGTGCACTCTTTTACCTTTCTAATGATGTGTGCATTGCATATAGTTCAGTACTAAAATTAGTCAAACGGCTTAAATTTACTTGCGACGAATTGCCAAATGCCGTTTTTTTGCACTGCAGAATATAATGAGCAACTTAAAGCTCATTTTTCGATCAGCTAACTTCAAGAGATTTGTTCAATCAACTTTTTATTAGTTAGAGACAACAATTTACTTCTAGAATATCAAATAAAAGTTAATCTAACGTTAATATGTTGTCTAAAAATAAAGTTTTAGTAAATGCCTATTGCTTGTTACCATATGGTAACGCTGGGAAGATTCGGGTTAAATAAATAGACTTTGCATACGAGAGTGTGTGTGTGTGTGTGTGTGTGTGTGTGTGTGACTATGTGTGTGTACTTTATGTATTTATCATGGTACTGGCACTCAATTTATTTACAAAACGTAACGTTCACTCACTGCTCCACAGTGCTGTCCCAATATCCCAACAGTGCAACAAAATTCAGCTAAATTATTCAAATTCAGTTCATTCGACTCACAGATACCCTCGACAACAGAACGACTTTAAGTGAAGTCAAATAGTTGGTAGACTCGATTAAAATAATAAAATATGTTTGATATGATTTTAATAACAAATCTATTCAATTCATTTTAATTCTAAATTATTATATCAATATTATAATTATAAATTATAAATCTTCCACACAAAATTTTACCACATTTATAAAATATATATAAAAGAACATTTATATTAAATTTTCACTTACAGTTTTGGAAAAAAGAAAAAAACTTATATTTATACTTTTATTAAAATTTAAAATTTGTAGAAAAAAACTTTGTGAATTTTATATTTATTGGATTCAATTTAGATTAATGCTTGGTTTTCGATTTAATTGCTTGATTATCTTTAAGTGAAAAATATGCAAATATCTGCTTAATTAAGGATAAAAAAATTAATGATATAAAAGAATATTATTGACAAGAGTAATTTCACTCTAATTAATTAATTATTTGATTGAATTTAAATGTTTTTTAACCACTTTTATAAAAAAAAGAATATGTTGATAGATCTAAAACTAATTGATTTGAGTTGTTTTTGCTTTGTTTTTAGCTATTCTTTCTGCTGCTTTATTTAAAGGGTAGCCTGATTTCCATTTGCACATTATTCCCATTTGATGGCTAACTTCTTTTAGCCATGTCAGTAACGATGTCGACGTGCTGCAAGTTTTTAGCACTTGCTACAGCTGCAGTGCTATCGATGTTGTTGCTATTCTCGCTGTAATATTTATGCTCACAGACTTGCCGGACAACTACAGACAAGAATTACAAAGCACTATTACACACACACACACACACACACATACACACACACACTCAATCTCACATTTACTCAATGAACAAATAACATGTCAAGTTTCATTATAGTTCGCCCACAATTTAGACAACCCTCGAGCAGTTGTTGCTGTTGTTGTTGTTGTTGTTGTTGTTGTTGGTGCTGTCTCCGGTTAAACTAACTATAGCTGCGATCCCCATCAGCAATAACAACAACAACAAGAACATTGTCTTTATCAGTCAACCTGCGACCGCTGGCAATGATTCCCATTCCCAGTTCCCAGTTTCCATTCCCAGTTTCCATTCCCAGTTCCCATTCAAGTCCAACGCCATCTACCGACACTTTAGCATCAGCAAATGTCCCACTGTCCGCTGCAATCTATCTCTGTCCCCCTCTCTCTCCCTCCCCTCTCTCTCTCTTTCCGAGTGTGTGTGTTAAAATGTCTGGCAATTTGGAATTTATGGCAGATACATGATTTGTATGATATGAGCGTAAGCAGTTTGCACTCACGTACTCGCATTTGTGCCAGACAAAGGGTTCGAATCCATCGCACAGTGGCCACTTTAGCTCAGATTCCACTAAATTTTGAATTTAAAATTTTGAAATTACAATATGTTATATTTCATTAATTTTTATTTGATAAATTTCAAATTTCCTGTGAGTTTTTAATGACTTTGCTGGCTTCATTGTTCTATATCTTCTGCAATGTTATGAATCACTACTATAATGAAAGGAGATCTGTTCAAAAAAACATTTTTACAGCATTTATTGGCATAAAAATGTAGACAATACCGAAAATTCCTATATTTTTTTTCATTTCTTGTAAGGAAACTATCTTTCACATCAATAGATGATTGAAAAAAATTAAACAAACAAAAAAATACAAAAAAAAAAGATTATCTTTTTCGACGAAGATTTAAGACTCTTACAGAGCAAATTCTTTAATTTTTAACTGATCGTTGACAGCCAAGAGCATTAGGCTTTATAAAATAGTAACATGATTTCTGTTATATTTCTTAAGGATATACTACCGAAAATACAATGAGACTGTGAGAACAGTTCTGAAAGCTCAAGTTTGATTTTTCATCGATCGTTCCTATATTATTTACTGAACCGATCCGACAGCATCTGTAGACCTGACTTACTAGTTTGTATCAAAATAGATGGACAGTTGATACACAATCTTAAAACCCTCTGGAAAAGTATAAATAACATATTAAAATTTAATTAAAAGCATGTTTTAAAATATAAAACAATAATGTATGCTTTCAGATTTACTGCACAACTTAGTTTTCTGTTTAAAAATTACATTTCTTTGATAAAGTTCATAATTTATCAATGCTAAAATGATTAAATTAACCACTGTGCAGTGTTGGGCTTTTGGCAATTGAGGAGTGTAGTGCAATTGGAGCCGGGCAAAAAAGCTGTGCATTGTTTTTGTGTCCTCTGCTTGGGGCAACATTGCATTTGTCTAGTCGCTGATCATTTAATTGTAATTCGTGTCCGGCATTGCCCGAGGTTATCCAAGAACAAAGACCTTTTTGTGTTCTAGTCGCAACTCATTTGTTTGAATTTGAATTTGTGTTTGAGTTGTTGTTGTTGCTATTGTTGTTGTTGTTTATGTGGCACAGGTGGCGTGGCTGATATTTAAAATTGGTTAATTTAATTCGCATGTTGCAGGTGCACGCCTTATTTGTATATGTGGCAGACTGCGGTTGAAATATGCTCATTAAGTTGCAGCGACAGCTGACGGGCTTTTTGGGAGCTTGCAACAGGATACAAAGTGTCTGTTGTTGCTGTTGCTGTTGTTTATGTTGTTGTTGTGCCATCGCATTATGCGCGCAAGCGTAAAACTTTCAATTATTTAAATTATACCACATGAACAATGCCACAAAAGCGTTTGCCACGCATATGCCATTAGCAACATCAGCAGCAGCAACAACAGCAACAACAGCAACAGCATTCACATCAGCAACATCGGTAGCAACAACAGCAACAGCTGCAGGTTGTTGTCTGGCGGATTGTTCGCAATGTTGTCGCTATATTTTTAGTGTTGTTGTTGTTGTTGTTATTGTTGTTGTTGTTGTTGTTCGCTCGTCTGCCATGTTACAAAATTGCCGCAAGTTTAACGCATGTCGACACAGGCAGCATCCATTCTCCCTCCCTCCCTACCTCTCTCCCTTTCTCCCTCCCTCTCTTCATTGCATATCCAGCTGCCCAGCTATCCAGCTATCCATCTACCCACATAATTCATTCATAGCCAACGAGAAGAGACATGAAGTGAGGAGAGAGAGAGAGGGAAGACAGGGGAGGCGTTGGGGCAGACATCGACATCGACATCGAGGGGAGGGAAGAGGAGTAGAGGCGTAGAGGAGAAGATGAGTGATGGCTCGGAATATCGCGCATATCGACATCATTGTCATTGTGTAAGTGTCACTTCATCTCATCCAACTGGCTGCCGCAGTTTCCCTTGACTCCCTTGACTCCCTTGACTCCCATGACTCCCTTAAAAATATTGCACATACGCCATGTATGCCATAGCGCGTATTACGCGCTGTCATTCAAGTTATTGCCGGTCGAAAGCCCGTGAAGTGTGAACTGGTTTCCACTCGATGCCTGTGTATTTCTGATCTCTGGTGACTGACAGTCGGATGGCTGCTTAGTTATACTATTGAATATTGCAGAGAAATGCAACAGGAAAGTGGAACTATAGATGAAAATATACAGATAAATATACATGAGGTTGATATGCAGAATAAACTATGTATAGATTGCTCTATATTTAACTGAGATATTTATAAACACATTAAATAAATAAACAAAAATAATTAAAAATGTATAGCTTAGTTATAGTATTGAATATTGACGGAAAATGCAACAAGACAGTGGAAATAAATAAAAATAATTATAAAATAAATAAACATGATTATAATAGATAATTATCTAAGTTCTTGTACTGAATTTGCAGGGATCATGAGAATAAAAATAAATATAATGATACAGAGAAAGATACATTGCATTGAGATGCAGTCCACTTATATTTTAAATAAAGATTAAGCGAAACAATTGCAATTAAATGATAAGTTTATTTATAGGAAAATAATAAATTTATTTTATATTTGCTTCAAAATAGTAAAATAGATACAAATAAACATACGTAATGTTGAAGTGTAGAGAAATTCATGTAAAAATTCTCTTTTATTAAACTCACTCAAAAATATGAAAAATAAATGTATTAATAACGGCAATAAATAATTAAATAAACAGAAATTAATAGAAGTAATAAATTAAAAATAAGCAATTCGGTAGAATTACAATTAGCATTATATTGTAGCATATATTATTGAAAATAAAAGTAATATTAAGCGCAGGCCAGCAAATAAATATAAATAATAATATCGAGATAAAATATACAATTTAAAGGCTGTTAAGCTTAAGCCAAGTTTAAGTTAAATAAAAGCCAAATTAAACCATAACTCGTCGTCAAAACGGAACGTTCTTTTGTGCACTTTTCCCATCGGTTACATCCTATTACGCTCCCCACTTATTTCGGCCATAAAAAAAGGCTTACAAAACACACGCAAAAATGCCACACACGCGACTTTACATTCAGCGACTCGTCAGCATAAAAAGGCCCATAACAACAATGAGCGTGGGAAGGATGAGAAGAAAGAGGAGAAGAGGAG
The DNA here is from genome assembly GCA_951394115.2 of Drosophila phalerata. Taxonomy (NCBI): domain Eukaryota; kingdom Metazoa; phylum Arthropoda; class Insecta; order Diptera; family Drosophilidae; genus Drosophila; species Drosophila phalerata. Next base: position 33,025,998 of record OX596005.2, on the reverse strand, counting down.
GGAGAGAAGGAGGAGCAGCTTATTGGTACTGGGAAAGGGTTATTGCCATATACACTGTCTGTCAGGCAGGCAACGAGCCAAGAAGATGCACAAACAGATACAGATACAGATACAGATACAGACAACGAAACAGATACAGATACAGTTACAGTTATTACATACACTCTGAAAAATTATTTTAAATATTAAGGAAAATTAAATTCGATTTGATCTATAATTGAAAATAAAATTTCTAAATTTATGAAAAAATATATATTCCTAAATTGAAAGAAAAATATTATTAAATTAATATTGTTCCCAGACTTAAGGAGAGCAATACTAAATTTGCGAACAAGTCTTTTTATAAAAAAGAAATTTTTTCTAAGTTTTTAGAATTAAATTTCTAATACTAATTTTTATTATAGCGCAAGTTTTTTAAATTTAAGTTTTTATTGTTGAAATTTTGGATTAAAGAAAGCAATAATAAATTTGACAACTTGTTCATTAATTTTAAGAAATTCTTTCTTAATTTTTAAAAATATAGCTTTAAACAGAAGTTGATATTTGTAAAAACTTTTTACATTTTAGTTGGAAAATTTAGTTCTTTACTAACGAAAGATTTTAATTTAAGTTTTTTCGAATATGTTTATCCTGTAGATACATTTTTTAGTCTGTAGATTTTTTTGTGGAGTGTATTAGTACGTGTATATCTTGTAGATACATATTAATTTCATTCATTGCTGCATTGCCCTCAACTTGTTTCATATTCGCATGAATTTACTTTGTATCACTTGTCACTTTTTTATTATCATTGCCCTTTGCTGGTTGTTGTTGTTGTGGCGGTTGTTGTTGTTGCTGCTGCTGTGATTTTTTATGGCTCATCCGCATCCAGATTCCTCTGCTGTTGCCATTGCCGTTGTTATTATTATTATTATTATATCATTCTTCATCAGCTTGATTCCCATTCATTGTTGTATTCACAAGGCGCACAAATATTACAGATATACCAGTATCTCTGCTATATATATATGTACGATATATGTGTGTATATGTATTTATATACAGTTTTTCCATTATTTGTTTGCTGCTGTCGCAGCTGTTGAAGGGATTAATTTCTTGATTTACCCTTGGTGCGAGACATATTCTCTACATGCCACATCAAGTTGCCACACAGTTAGGTGCAGAGGATGCTTTTGTTCTTTGCCGTTGTCACTGGCAACAGTTCCCTACTCACTCACTCTTCACTCCCTCTCTGTTCCTCCTTTTAGAGCTCTATTTATCTGCGGCTTTTCGCTTTATATTCTCTCTTTTTTTCTCATCTGCGATGCAATTGCGTGGAAACGTATTGAAAGTAAGTGAGTCGCCTCATTTTTTTTTCTTCTGTCTTTCCCCCATCTCTTATTTCTCTCCTCTTTTCATCACGCTTCCATTACGCTTTCAATCGTCAAATCCAGTTGGAAATATGCTAATGTCAGTTGGTTTGGAGAACAGAAGTCGCCCCTCCAAAATTCACATCACTAAAAGCGTATTAAATTCTTGTCAAATACTTTCTATAGTGAGGGGCCTTTAATCTGAAACTTTACGCTCTTCTTTCTACTCGATTTTCCCCATCTATATGTATAGTGTATTTTGTTTTCATGGGATTATTATTATCTTTGCTCTGTCATATTGTTGATGAAATTGTTTTAAATTTTTCCTTTGTTGGCCATTCTTATGTTTTTTCAGATGCTTGTTAATCCGACACATTTGTTTTTATTTCTATTGCTCTTCTTGTTTTTCTTTAATTCCTTTTTTTTTTTGGATAATCCACAGGGCATCAATTTCAAGAAATATTTGTTTACTATTTGTTAAGAAAACACACGCTACAAAAGGGCTATATGACTTAAAAGATATAAATAGGATTAAAGACAGATACAACTAGCTGAAGTATGATTTTTTTTTTACACTTTAAAAGTGCTTAAAGCTTAGATTTTGAAAAAAAGTATCTTAAAGGATGCTAAAAACTTTTCACTTTTCGGGTTGTCGTGTTGTCAGCAACTTAAGCCTTTTGCCAATTACTTAAACATAAGCAACGCTTGGGGATTTACAAGTGTTTTTTTCCGGCTGCCAGTTTTCCACATTCCTTTTCCCTTTTTTCTTTATCTTTTTTTATAGTCATCCCAGCTAAGGGATGTCCGCTTTATTAAAGTGAGCTCCTCTTCAGTTGATCGTTTGGGATTTATTTTTATTTTATTTTATTTTGTTTCTTATTCTATTCTTTACTATTTTTTTTTTGTTTTTTGTGAACGGGTGCTAACATTAAGATTAAGCTTAGTTTCGAGTGTGCAAATTTGTTTACATTTCCAAAATTACTAAAAGTGTTTATTATCAACTTTTTGTTTACCTGACAACTGTGCTTGACATTCACCAGTTGAGTGCCGAATTCACTGCAGAATCACCGCTGCCAAAAGATGCATTTGGCACTAATTTGCCTTGATGACTCTTGAGCTGAGTTATTAGCCAAAAAACAATTCTAAAATTTCAAATAAGTCGCCTGTCAGTCAAAGGAATTAACCCAAAATGGTTGAGAATTGGCCTAATTGTCTGTGACCAAATGACTTTTGACATTTGACATTTGACAGCCGCAGTGTGGCTTTTAAAAAATATACGAAACATTGCTGGCATATTTTATTAACAGCTTAAATGTTGCTGATTTTTTGCGTTCTCCCAGCGGACTATTAAATTGTCATATTACGCATTGTAAAATGCCATTTAAATAATTCAAATGAAAATCGAAATAAAAATAATATATTTAAACAATAAAATCAGAATTATTATGCATGCGGTTGGGACTTGAATAAATCAAAGCGTAAATAGTTATAAATTGCGTAATTTGAATTGAAAATCAGAAAATTAATAACAAATAAAAAAAAATAAATAAATAAAATAATAAAGGAATGCAAATAAATTCGCCACATGATAAATATTCGCACAGCAATGAAATGTCAAATAAATGTGAAGCTAATTTGTCAGTTTGTTGTTTGTCGACATGACAAACAGACGTCATGGGCTCATGGGTTAAGAGGGGTGGTGGTGGATGGGGAGGGATAGAGGGGGCACAGTCAATCAATTTGAAATGGAATCGAATTCAGTGAATGCAATGCAATTCGAAAATCGCAATTAACTCGCGAATTCTTTAAATTGTAGGGCAATTACCTGTAATATTTATGGCTCAAAACCGCACACATTTGTCGTGTGTTGCATGTTAACATGTTAACATGTGTAATTGTCAGCGGAGGCGTGCAAGGCGTGACAATATAACTGTTAATTAATTGCAAAGCAACAGCCCATAAAGCACAGTGTCAAGAATGCATAAATTAGTTAATATACATCAATGAGTGCCAAACAGCTTTTTAATAACAAATATTATTTCATAACTTTTAAATAAAAATTGAAATGTAATTATTATTTTCGCTTTTTAAATAAAAATGAAAAAATACAACATACTATTTCGTGGCATTTAAATAAGAATTGAAGTATTATAATTATTTTTTACTTTTAAATCAAAAATCTAGAAAATGAAAAAAATTTGGAAATAATTGTTAGATTGGAATTTATATTTTATTACTTATAACAGTTGCCTTGCATTGCTTATATATATTTATATCTTCAAATCACAGAAATTTTTTAAACTTTATTTCTTAAAAACAAATTAGTAATTTCTTGTTGTTTGAGTTCTTTAGTCGAATTCAAAAGCAGATCTCAAATATTAATATCAAAATAAGGCAGATATATTGAAAACCGTATAGTTTTAAAAATAAACTATATTAAAAATAGCACAATTTAAATGTATATAAAGCTTATATTATAAACTAATATAGCTTTTTTCTCCACTGTATAATGGGGCGTTTTTACCTGTTGATATTGCGCACTCGACAAATACGCAAATGAAACGCCGCCAATGCATCAATGCATCATTAGAAAAAATTCATCACGAGATCAAACTGTCAGCACACACACACAAACACACACACACAGATTAGCACACACGCAATGCAGATAAATCGCACAACCAATGAAACAATGTTGACAACAGGCAAATTGAAGTGAGGAGTGTAAAGAGAGGAGAGCGATGAAAGGAAGGGGAAAAGGTAGGAGAAGGGGGAGAGGGGAGGAATGCCGTCCCAGCTGATTAGCTAACTGAATTTATGGCTGTCATTTAATTAGGCAAAAGCCAAAGCTAAAGCTGATCACAAGCCAACAAATCGATGTGTTGCATGCAACAAACGGATTCACTAATTCAACAGATTTGTCAGGCATTTGTTGCCAGGTCACGACAGAGTTAGAGAAAGACAGACAGAGACAGGGACAGAGGATAAACCCAGTCGTAAGTGACACACACACACACACACATAATACATTTGTCAGTGTGTGTGTGTGTGGATTGCCAGAGTTTGTCTTGTGCAAATTTAACATGACATCAAAACTAAAGATAAACCAAAGCAAATTCAACTCACACTTAACATATGTGCATGTTTGTCCGTCTGTTTGTCTATCTGTCCGTCTGTCTATCTGTCTATCTGAGTGTGTGTGAGGGAATTGTAATTGTATTGGCAAGATATAGTTATTAAAAGTATGCCATAATTCGGTCTCAAGATAATCACTAAAGAGCAGCCTAAAGGCAACCAATTTATCCCACAATAACAACAAACCAAATTGTAATTGATGCATAGATAGTCAGAGTCACTAAATAATTACATGCTCATTGAGAGTGAACTTGTCTTGGTGACCCAAACTCAATTAGGATTTGGTTTTGTGCCCATTCAAGTGCACTAATTAACCAAATGTACAAGGATTGTGAATATGCAGTCGCATTGAGAATCTGACATATATATAATATTAACAGCTTAATGTCAACTAGGTCAATTGCAAACTGACTGAGAGTGAAGCTAATTTATTTATTTTAAATATTAAAAACTTATAATAACATCAGAAAATAATATATAACCATTAAAAATATATATATTGGTTAGTATTAGGAGTACTTAGTAAACTATGCAAGATAAAATGGAATTTTAATTGTTGCATTTGCATAAGGATATTAAGAATTAATGATAAAAAAATAGAAAAAACTCTCAAAATTATTTACAATTTATAACAATATTAAAAGAAAATCAGATTTAAAATAAACATCTACAAATGATTTTCATTCCTAAGCTAACGACTGAGGAAATACAAAAAATAATATAAATGTCTAAGAGTATTCAATATTTTTTTTGAAGATTTAGCAAGGATAAAATAAAACCCATTATTACCTTTTAAATAATATACTCAAACATATGAAAAGTTGTATTGTCCTGATTCTGTTTTAAAATATAATAAACTTATATTGAGATTGAGATGTTTTTGTTTAAAGATAGCTTGTCAATTTCTTATGATTTATACTCAATAATTGTTGTCGCAACATTGTCATATTCACGAAACAAGTTCGCTTAATGAGCTCAACTAAATCAGTGAGGAATGAACCTTAACCTGTTTGACCAGATGTTGCAGGTTTCACTGTAGCAGCCGAGAGGCAACTGGCAAATGACAACAGATGCATAAACATAGATATACTTGAAGTAACAGCAGTTGCTCTGCATTTACAACATTACGTATACGCACTGTGTGTGAGTGTGTGTGTTTGAGTGTGTGTGTGTGTGTGTAGCAACAACTGCGAGTGATACAGTAGCAACAACTTGAGACGAAGGACACGTACCGTTAGTGAAATAGGATACAGACTTTAGTAACGACAAGAATACATATACATATACATTGTACGAGGGTGGGATGATCCTTTAAACTTGCATAGTGTTATTTTGAGCTAGATTTGGCCTCTTAATTTATTCTGAATTTAAAATTAAAAAGTTAAAAATAAAAATGTTTCAATTTCAATGCTAAGGTTTCCTTCTTAAATATTTTGAAAATTAAAATTTGTTAATTTTAAGATATAATTTTTAATCAATTTCTTATATCGTTATTAGTATAAAGCAACACATTTGAAATATGATTCTGAGATAGTTCATTTTTCTATACAAATTTATGGTATATTGATAAAAAATGTTGACTGACCAACTTCAAGCCTGCATAACTTTATCAAAACTATCCCGATTTTCAAGCGGAATATCATTTTGGCAACTACTTGGCCTCTTCATTTCTTCTGCATTAAAATTTCATTAATGTCGTTCTAAAATTTGTTTCCTTAATAATAATTTAAAAAATTTTAAGTTTTAAATCTTCTCAGTTCAATGACATATCAAGCCACCCTCGTGCTTAAAGTATCATGTATCAGGAGAACAATAAAACGAAACGAAACGAGATAAAACAGGAATAAATAAAGAGACGCCAGCTACAAGGGCAAGGACAAGGACAAAGATGCTAGCTGAAAGAGTTTTAGCCATTTCAAGTCAGGGACAAGTTGTCGAGTTTCATTCTCCAACAGTTGCAATGCTTTATAATACGCATTGTTGTCATTGTTGTTGTTGTTGTCGCATATCCTTGACATAGCAAGATGCAGTTATTGAAGATTCACATTGGCAGACGACAAAATAGCAACAGCTGACAACAACAACAACAGCAACAACAATAATAACTACAACAACTAAACAAATGTCCTTGCTTTGAAACAACTTTTTGGAAAATGAAGAACACGAAAGTTTCCACTCTTATGTCAGAATAAAAGAAACTGCTCGTCATTTTGTTTTAAGCAGAGTTTTGCCATTTTGCATGTGCCATTTTTCCATTTTCATTTTCCATTTTCATTTTCCATTTCCCATTTTCCACGAGTGACGAGTGAGTTAAAAGTTTGCCTTCAATGTTTGCATTTGGAGTTTTCCTTTCGCTGCCAGTTTTCACAGCAGTTTTCACAGCCAGCTTCCATCGAAATGGCCTTGACAGGATGTCGTTGCTGCAGCTGCAAAGGAGTTTCATCTCCTTTCAGTCAGCTGACACACACACACACACACTCAGATACAAGCATGTTGAGTTTAAGATACTTTTTGGGCGCGGCTAATGAAAATTTGGAAAGCATCTCGAGGCTTGAAATTCATTAGAGAGATGCCTACTTAAACAAAGTTTTGCTTCACTGACTAAAAACTTTGTTCATAAGTCAAAGATCAGCGTTATTTACGCACATATAACCCCACACACACACACACACACACTTAAATTTATATAGAGTGGGAGAAATCGAACTACAGCAATCAGTTTGGCAGAGTGCAAACAATATGCTTGGCAATTTAAAAAGGCAAAAATCGGAAACTCAGCCCAAATAGAATCCTTAGCTTAATGTCCCGATTTGCCGCTTGACTGCGTTCCTCAATTCGAACTCAATCGACGAGACAAACATATCCTAGTAGATGAATCTTGTCGAACTACATGTAGATACATCTATAGAAATGATACTTTGTGAAATTGTTTGACAAATAATACAAGAAATTAAAATACTAGAAAATGTTTGATTAATTTAAAAATTAGTCTAACGCTTCATTTTTAGCAAATTTTAAACTTATTGATAAACGATTATTTTGTTTTTTTTTTTTTCAATTGAAAAAATCATTCACTTTGAGTAACTTTGAAAAACCTGAAATGTACTAAAATTTTTCTTTATGGGTAATCTATGCAAGTATTTTTAGTAAAAAAATAAAACTCGGGAATAATCATTATTTTCGATTTAATAAAATAAAACTCACAGAATAATGATTATTTCATGAGTTTTATTTTATTGAGTCTTATTTTATTGAATCAAAAATAATGATTATTCCTGAGTTTTACTTGTTTGTTCAAATGTTATCATAAGTAATATAATATAACTCAAGGAATAAAGATTATTCTTGAGTTTTATAATAAAACTTGAAATGATTACAGTCCCTGAAAATTACTCTACAATTTATGGAGAACAACTGAAAAGAGATTCGAATAGCAAAATATTCAAAGAAAACTTTTTCTAGTTTTTATACTCTAAATATTATTTTTTAATTTAAATTTTCTAGTTTTATCTCTTATTTTAATATTGTTTGTGCTTTTTTTTTTAAATTTTCTTAAAACTCTTGGGAATTTTTTGTTTTTCTGCAATTATTAGAATATTCGGAACTTTTATAATTTACAGAAATATAAGTAGAGTTTAGCTGCAGCTAATTAAGGGCAACTCTAGGGATTCCTATGCATTTATTAAGCTAATGCCTTTCTTTGATTAAGCTTAGTTGTTGTTAGTTTCAAATAGTTGAGAGTAGAGTGCATGTATTTGAGCAAGTTTTTAAATTAGCCAGGTCTCCATGGAGAGTTCTAGGCAATCCCAAGTGTGTCGGCAAAGTTGGATAATGGTAACTAGCACTCAGACCAGAATTTGTCCTCTTTTAACTGAGTCAATTGCCATCTCTCTGTCACTCTCTCTCGCTCTATCTCTCTCCCTCAGTGAGCTTATCTGTTTGTCAACTTGTTTGCCTCTTGTTTGTTGTACGTGTCGTTGTGGTGTTGTACGCACGTAAACGATTCCGAGTATTTATTACGCGTACAACTTGACATAATTCCTTTTTCCGCTCTGCCAGTTGAGTCAAGGCTCGAGTCGAAGACAAGACATCCTCTTCCTTTTCCTCCCCATCCTCCCCTCTCTTTATTCCACTCTTTAATACCCTATAAGTTGAGGGGATGAGCTACTGCAGCAGTTGAACTAATGTTGACAGAGGCATCCACAGTCTTTTTTTTTTCTACAACTTAGAGTCTATAAGGAGAGGCAACTGGAGGAAATGGAGTTTGACATCGATATGGATTTATGGGTAGCATGTGTGTGAGTTGCATCACGCACTCATTGAGCTCCTTCAATTGCCATCATCATCATCATTATTATTATCAACAGAGTTACGTATTATTATCATTAGGAACAACGAGTGTGACACAAAATAAAAATAAAATAAGTAGAAACTGGCTTATGACGAGCAAATTCGACTGTAAATGACCTTGTAGTATAAAACACTAAAAATTAAAATTATTATAGATAATCACAAGAATGTTATGTAAACAAAAAATCAATTTCTTAGGATATACAAAATATTTAAAATCTTTTAAATATCACCCTAAACTCGTTTTAAAAAAAAAATAGCATTCAATCTAGAAATTAAAAAACACACTCAATAAAAGGCACAACTCGATATTTGTAAGCTTTAAAACAGGAACTGGAAATATTTATAATTGAAACTAAGTTAGTTGTGTTTTAAATATATCAAATTGTATGTAACTATAGTATCTTTTCAATTAAGAATTTACTATACTATTATACTATTCGGAAGATTTTCAAGAAAAGTTTTTAGCTATGGATTATTATAATATATATTTCTTTGAGAGATGTCAAGGTTTATGTATATATATTATTCGTTTTCAAGGCGATTATGCCTTTAAATTTAGAAAGGCATCCGAGCAACCGAACGAATAAAAATATCCAAAATTCTAGAAATATTTGCGTATTAAAAAGTTTATCCTTACTATACTTACTATTTTTAAGTACATTTATTTGTAGTAACTGAAAAATATTCTTAATTAATGGGCAAAGTCGCTAGAGTCAAAAAATTAAGTGTACTGCATTGAAAAGTGGAGTGTATATACTAAATTTGGTGTGTCTAGCTCTTAAAATTCTTGAGATCTATATATACTATATAGTTATACAGACTTGACTGTTGATATTGGTCAAGAATATAATTATATATTCTTATATATATATTCCTTTTTCCTTCTATGCACAATTGACTTTATTCTAACTTAATAGAGCCTTTGTATATTTTAAGTGCAGGGTCTAATAAGTTTTGACTTAACAACTTTATCGGAGCGAAGCGCGTACTTAGTTTTCCTCATAACTATGTGTGTGTGTGTGTGACATACAATGGGATTTCTTAGCGCATTAGCGCAGCAATAACAACAACAACAACAACAACAATAATAACAACAATAACAACAACAACTAAGAACAACAAATACCATTAGAAGGGAAGAAAGTGTGCGCTAAAAGCGACAACCATCGACGCCATCAACGCGAAAATAATGCGGAAAATGCGGCAATAATGGCAACAAAGCTGGAAAATGAGGGAATGGGAAAACTGGTGAAGGGAGCAAAACGATATTATGATTATGATTATTATGTTGTTGTTATTAGATTAAGCGCAATTTTCACTTCTTTTCAGCATTTTCTTTTATCCTCACTTTCTTTGGCCCATTTGCCTTTAATGCCTACTTCCTATGGCATTGTTAGCACAACGCTTTTGGTAGCTCGACACTTCCGTTTGGCTTTGGCTTACAACACTTGACGCCTCCAAGTCAGTTGGCCAAGTTACCAAGTTGCCAAGTTGCCAAGTTACCAAGTTATCCGGGAATAGGCCCAAAGCGACAATGAGGCAACCAGGCAACGAAGCAACGAGGCAAACGGCCATTGTTTTAAGTTAGCCTGTGTCTTAGCCACGCTTAATTGGTTAGCTTTTATTACTTGGCCAAGTGAGCGGCACAGTGGGCACAAAAGCTTAGCGCGGCACAGTGGTCAAAGACACAGTCTAATGTGATTAATTGCATAAGCTTATTCTGTACATTAAATCAAGCAATTAAAGCCAATCTGAATTAGTTGCATATTATAAAGAAAAATATTGAATTACACAGTTTTTTTGATACAATTTAATATTATAATTATTATTTTCTACAGACATTTAATAAATTAAATTTTAAATTTCAAAGTTTTATTTGCCAATTCAATATTATTTATAATGTCATTTGGTAACTCGTTAATACTATTAATTTGGACACACTTATTTTCTGGTGTTAAGTAGCAACTAGCAAATTAGCTACCAAAATTATTTGGTTTAAAATTTGTTTCAATTTATTTTATACATACAAATTATGACCTGCAAAATGAGACAATTAGCTAAATTACGCAATTATAAGTAATCTAAATAAATTACTATTTTATTTTAAAACAGAACTTGAATTTGTGTCACTTAACGCCAAATTTCAGCAATTATTTTAAATGTTCAATTAAGTTATTTATACTGAACCAAAAAATTATATGAAGATATTAATTTTTTTACCTACTGCTTAATTTATATATTTTATTTAGCATACCAGCACTACAAGTAAAATTTTAAGACATTACATATTCATTATTATTTCAGACTTTCTTTTAATTCAACAAGAAAAAAAACACGTATTAAAAGATATAATATTAGATTACTTAAAAATATTTTTTTATAGGATTATTGATTACATTAGACTATTTTAATAATTGGTTATTTTGTAATAGGTTAATTGAAGTTCGTACATATAATTATTATTAAAATTTTTTTATATTTCAAATAGGTTTATTGATTACTTAAAATAATTTTTTTAACAGCTTAATTAAAGTTGTTTTAAATTATAAATAATATTTTTTTGAAATGCTTTTTTTCCTTTATGTTATTTTGATTTTTAATGAACTTCAAGTTAATTATCAGCTTCAATTCTAATTTGGGATATAATCACTTTTTTTTGATAACAAAAGTATCCATTATTTCGGTTGAGAAGTGAGAAAATTCCAAGCCAAAGTGGCACCTTTGTTGCCATCGAATTTTCCTCCTCCAGTTCCCCAGAGACGAGGCAAGAAAATCTTTATTTAATTAAATGAGCTGGCTGCATTAGAGGGGCGTCGTTGGAATCGTTGGATTCGTTGGAGTCATGCTGGCTGGACGATGGAGTCGACTCGACTCTCAGTGCCTGTGGCTGCTCACATCGCACCTACACAAATTGCCACACCCACCAACTAGACGTACACTGCTAAAAAAATGTTCTAAAGTCAAGATTTTGGTCTCAGAACAAAGATCTTTGGTCTAAAAAATGTGTCGAGAACATAAAATTCTTAAATTAAAAGAACACATCTTGGTTTTATGAGCATTTAAAATAAAACCAAGTTCTTATTTTAAGAATAAACGTTCTTAAAATTAAAGTCAAAAAAAAAAAAAATTTGTTTCAACTTTTTTTTTATATTTGTATATATTTTATTTTGTCTTGGTAATTTTATAAATGTAATTTTAATTTGTAACCAGGGTTCGAACCGACTAACAATTTAAGATTTTTATATTAAGATGTTATGATTTTTTAGATTAAATATCTTAGTTTTATATAGTTTTAGTAATTTGCTTTTAAAATAATCTAATTATAAGAACCAAATATTTGAGATGTTTGTTCGTGATTTTAGAATCTGGTATTTTTTTGTTAGTGTAGGGCTGGGGAGGGGAGGGGATGACAAGTGGGGGGTGACGCGTGCCGCCCTTTTTTCACTTTGGTAGTTTGTGGCGCCATTTTGGCGCGAAATGAATTTAAATTGTTTGGAGAGAGCTGCGTCGTTTCCTGCATTAAAGGCAGCTTCCTTTCTTCTTTTTCTTCTTTTCCATCTTTACATTACATTTCCCATTCCCATTCCCATTCTAATTCTCTTGCACCTTTTTTTCGAGAGCAGCTAGAAACGGAATTACTTAATTACAACAATTATTAAACAGCAGCCGAAAGGTCTGCAGCAAAAATAAAGACAAAGAAAATAAAGAAAAACTAAATTAGAGAAAAGTATGGATAAAAACTGGCGCGTGTTTCCTGTTGCTTTTGTTGTTGTTGCTGTTAAGTGTACATAGGTACAAGGTAAATGTTGTTGTGTATTTTGTGTTCTCTTTTTTGTGCTCTCTGCTTTTTTTTGTTGTTGTTATCATTCTCGTTGTTGGCTGTTATTTTAATTAAATATTTTCACACCTACTTCATTTGAGCTTGGCAGGAAAAACAGTTCGTCGTCGTCGTCGTCGTCTTTTTGGTTGTTGCTTTGGCATTTTCATTTATGTAGGTGTTAATTTCCTGTCTACAACAAAAGGCCAACAAACATACTGCATACTGAATGTCGGCTCTAATAAGAATAATTGCCAGGACTAACTATAAAGCACAATGTTTTGCAATTTTATGCCCCGTAAAATTGCATGCGAAATAATTGAAAAGCATCGAGAGTCTAAAGTCGAGAGTCGACTTGACTCGAATTTTGTCCTGTTTCCTGTTTCTTGTTGCGTCTTCTCCTCGAGCAGACAAAGTTTTCCACAGCGCTAGAATAATAGCAGCCAAAGTGGTTATAAATATTTTGTGCACAGCTTCTGTTGCCCGTTGTCCTATGTCCCATGTCCTATGTCCTTTGTCCCTTGTCCTTTGTCTCTTGCCCTTTGGCCAGCGTCTTCACCCTGTCGAGGACAAAATGCAGCGAAAGCCATTTTTCAGCTAAATGAATTTGCACAAGTTGCGAGAAAAGTGCGCAAAAAACGTTCAAAAAAAGCGAACTTGGAAAACAGTTTGAAGTTCTACTGTTGCACAGTGGACAAAACGGTCAAATTAGCTTGCAAAAAATTAAAATATATTTTTTCTTACTATATGAATAGACTGAGCCACGAGCCCAAAAGTTGAACCTTGAGATTTAATATCTAAAATTTTCGAAAATCATGGATATTTTACAAAATAATGAAACGTCTCCAAATCTATTTTAAAGTGTTGTTTTAAACTAATTACGATAAAAGGAGTTGATTAAAAGTGAAAATTTGGGAATTTAATTATTCAAATTTTAAAATACCAAAGGAGGGACATTTAGTATTAAAAATAATATATAAATATATATATACACAATATAAAAGGTAGCTTAACCATTTTGCCCACTGTATGTTGGCACATCTATTAGAAGTGGAGTGAGGATGGGGGGGGGGGGGGGACTGTGGAATAAAATTCGCCGTGTCATCGGGCGCATGCTGCGGTCAGCTGCAAAGTTCAATGCGCAACTAATGAGGCGGCAGCTGTTGACCTTTAAACGCAATTCCGACTTTGTCTTTTTGCCTTATTACTTTACAAAAGTTTGACCAAGAAAATTTCATTTCAATTGCAGGTCCTCCCGGTCCACCCGGACCACCAGGCAAGCGAGGGAAGCGCGGCAAGAAGGGAGATGCCGGCGACAAGGGCGATGCGGTAAGTACTCGAAGGGGGAAGGGGAAAGGGAAACGAAAGAGGAAAGTCCAATTCCAATGTTTGACTTGATGATTCGCAGGGCCTCAATGGCATCAGCGGGGAAAAGGGCTCGGCCGGCAAACCCGGCGATAAGGGCCAAAAGGGCGACACCGGTCATCCGGGCGTGGACGTCTTCCAAACAGTCAAGGTAAGTCAAGGCAGGTCGGACTTATAAGCTGCTGCAAATACAAAGTGGAAAGTGTTAACTTCAAACTTTTACTCAACAAAAAAACTATAAAATTTTAAATGAAATCTGCCTTACAAAATCTTTTAAATAAAAACTAAACTTTAACTTAAAATTTGGTTAAAAAAAATTAAATTTTCTCAAAACCTACCTAACAAAATTTTTAATAAAATCTAAAATTTTATTCGAGAAAAAATTAAAATTTCATAAAATTTTGCAAAACTAAATCTTAGAAGTAAAAAAAGTCTTTTGAACATTAAAATATGCCCGACATAACTAAAAAAACAAGTACGAAATTTTTGTTTTTAAATCTTAACAAAATATTAAATCCTTTAAAAACTAAACTATTATTCAAAATGCTGTTACTTATTTTTAAAATCTAAAAACGATAAATTAAAGTAAATCTTCAGTAAACAATACAAAAGTTAAATATTTTTTTTTTAACGCTTTATAAAAATAAACAAATTTCAATACATATAGAAAAAAAAATTTAACTAACACGAAAATCTGCCTAATACTCTCTTTTACTGAGATTTATATTAAAAATAATTTAATAATTTCAAATTTATATAAATATCTGCCTAACATCTGCTTTTCCCGCCGCATTTTCCTCCATACTCGCAGGGCCTGAAAAGATCGGTGACAACGCTGCATGGCGGCACGTTGGGCTATGCGGAAATTGTTGCTGTTAAGGTATTTGAGCCATAAATATGTTTCAACTGTTGTACACTCAACATGACAGACGTTGTCCCCCTCCTGCTCTCTCTTTACACTCTCCTTCATGGCCATTTTTCAAGGCAATATGCAGTCGGACAGAGAGCTGCAAATATTTGCAACTTGTTGTGTTCTCTCTTCTGCATTTGTCCTACGTTCTGGTCACAATTGTGGTTGTAGTTGTTGTTGTAGTAGTAGTGGTAATTGTTGTTGTTGTATTTTGTAGTTGTTTATTATCCTGGTCATTGTTGTTCGTAATGCTTTTAACTTGGCTCAGCTCTTTGGTTTAAGCTGCACAATAAATTTCTTGCTACTTTTTGCATACTTTCTGCTTAGTCACTTTGCTCAGTTCCATTGAAGGAACATACCAAAACATCCCCCTTCCACTTTACCCCATTCCTTTTAATCCTTGTACACTTTTAGATGTCATTTGGTTATTTCCTGTAGAAATTCTTATCATTGGTTCAATGCAACTTTATGTAGTTTCCAATTTGCTGTGCAGTATAGAAAATAAATAGATATAGACGTACTCCTATCAATTTGGTCATTTAAATTTTAGTAAAAATTATATTCTTTACATTTTCATTTATATTTGGTCAATTTGCTTCAATTTGTACACTGCAATCCATTTTAAACTTGAAAATAAATATTGTTGCTGCCAAATAAATATATTAAAATTAAAAATATTTCATTGTTAAATAAAGTCTTTAATATTTTATATATTAAAAAAATATTATATATGTTTATATAATATCTGAAAATGGGAGTGTGTCTATTATAGAATTCTAAAAGAATAAATATATTTTAGTTTGTTGTTGGCCTTTTTTATTTTTGGTAAAACTTACTTACAATATATTATGAAAATATTTAGAATTTTGAAGTGACTTCTTTTCTTAAATTTGTGGTTGGTTTTTCATTTATTTAATTGAAACTGCTTTGAATAATAATTTTATAACTTTTATATATTTTAAGTTGACAAGTAATTGCTTTGCAGCAGCTAAAAGTAATATTATAATTAAAATAATTATTTGAATTTATATTTTATTTATTAACCAATTTTACTTTTGTTTTTTTATTAAATTTCATTTAATCCTTTATTGTGTGTGTATTGTGTTGTAAGGACTTGCAAGAAGCGGGCGTTAACGTCTCCGCTTCCACGGTCATACAGCTGAAGGTAAGTTTACGGGTTATGGCATAAACTATTCCTATTCAAAATGTATAATATACTTATAAATAATGCCACATGATGCATGCCTCTGCTGTGGTCCCCTCTTTGTTTGTTGCACGTGCCCCTTAAATTAGTTGGAAATCCTGTGTAGAATCTCTGTTGCTAATAATGATATTCTTCAATCATGTAGGGCGAACCAGGAGAGCCTGGACCGCCAGGACCACCAGGTGAACCAGGTAATCCGGGCGTGTCGGGCGAGCGTGGACCACCCGGAGAAACAGGACCTCAAGGCTTGCAGGGAGAGGCCGGACAACCGGGACCGATTGGACCGCCTGGAGTGGCGGGCGCACCTGGCACAAAGGTGAGTGAATCATGACGGAAATGTGAAAGAAAACAGAAGAGATAAAATACGAAAGTAACGTAAGAGAGACAGATAGGGATTGAAGGCGATTCATAAGTGAAACGGAGATGTCACAAGGATTAATGCACTGTTTGTATCTGTTGGATAAACATTGTGACGTTTTAAGTGACTCGTCTTCATCGCGTAACTGTGTGTGTGTGTGTCAGTGTTGCCGATTTAGCCTTTTTCCGGATAGATCTGTGCTTTCTTTTATAACTACTTCAGTTGGAAAACAAATATCAGACATTCCGAACCGAAATTCATTTTTGTTTTATAAATTTTATATAATTTTTTCAATATATATTATAAAAATTAGACAAGTTACATATATCTAGTACTTAATATAAAATTTACACTTAATTTAAAAAAAAAAAAAATTTAAATTAAATTTTTATTGATTAAAACAAATATTTCTCTAATTTGACAAATGTTTAAATATAAACGGTCTCTTAAAAAAAAATCTTGGATTTATGGATCTATGGATTTATGTTTAAATATATATAAAACTCCACTATTTCAATTAAAAAAAAAATTATAATCTTTTCATTTTATTCTCTTAAGTAAATTAACTATTTTTCTTATACTCCGTCCGTTTTTTTATAAGTTGTGTATTTCTGTCTTTATTTTTTGGTGGACAACTTGTCCTGTTTTTGTGTCGAGTAGTTGGCATCACTGGCGTGTGTCTGTGAGCTGTCTCCTTTTGTTTTTTCCGATTTTCCGATTATCCCATTGTCTGTTTTTGTTCGGTTTTCCACGTTATTTATCGTTTATTTATGTATTAAGCGCCCCTCACTTGCCCCTTGCTCCCTCTGACCTTGTTTGCCTTTGCCCTTGGCTTTTCCACTTAATTTTCGGAGAGACGTGTGACTCATTGGACTCTCTGCTTCTCATTTACAGGGTGACAAGGGCGATCGCGGTGATCGTGGACTCACCACAACCATCAAGGGTGACGAGTTCCCTACGGGCATCATCGAGGGTCCGCCGGGACCTCCTGGACCACCTGGTAAGTGATGACTTTGCAGCTGGCTCTCTCTCTCTCTCTTACACATATTGTTTGTTTATTCAAAGGCCACTTAACTTACACACAGATACAGATACAGATACATTTAAGTGGCAACGAGATACAGATACAGATACATTGGAAATAGTCGTAAATTAAGTAAAAACCGCAGCTTATTGATGTTTGGGAATCGCTCGATCGATGGGTTTTTCAAGTGTTGCCACGCGGCCAATTTGGTTGCACATCTGCGGGTTGTTTTATTTATTGCCCCTTCCCGTATCCCCTATCCCCCAGAGAGAGTCTAGACCTAGCCTAATTGAGCCATCGACTAACGCTGTCCCATTAAAACACATTTTCGATTTTTGATGTTCATTTGGATTTTGATTTGGTCTCTTGGTGTGAAAAGCAGCTCGTTAAAATGTAAATCAAATACCAAATACCGAATGCCATCAAATGCGTTGAATGCATTTCCGCTGCATTTTTTTATGAACACACAAATTTTTGAAATATATTTAGACCCTGTACTTGAATATTACGGGGGGTCGTCTGAGTTTTTCAAAAGGATAATTTGAAAAAATGAACATATTTTAAATTAGCCTATACATCCGTTTTCTTATAACCATTAGTCTGTCTATATAACTGTATAAACACCTAGAGAGCTAGACACACCACATTTGGTATATACTTAGATAACTTTTTTCCCCTTGTTTTATACTCAGTTTTTAAAATGTCGAGGTATTTGCTCGGGTGTATTTTATTTTTTATAGATTAAGTACAGGGTCTTTCAGTACAGTCGGGTTTTCACGACTTGCCCTTTAATGCTCTGAAATATATATTCGTCTATGTCTATGTACTCTATGTAGAGTTTTCTTTTTAGTTTATTTTCCCCACATTTGGAAATTGTTTTGCCTGCCGCATTTTGCGATAACATTTACGACCTTTGTGTTTTGTATGCTGCCAAATGCCGCATGCCGCATGCCTCGTCAATTAAATGCCCCACAAATACTCGTAGGGAGCAGCTTCCCACTATCCCCCCACTATCCCCTGCCCCGCCCCTGTCCGCCCACAACATTTTCAATGATTTCCATTTCCATTTTGCAGGCTGCTTTTACGATCTGGCCTAACATATTTCTGCACTTTATGCGATTTTAATAAACGAAAAATAACCCGAAACACACATTTCGAATAGTTGAAACGCTCTGGAATCCGATCCGAATTCGAATCCGCCGTTTGTCATAAAAATTTGTAGACCCGGATAGCTTGAAACACTTACCGCAGTCGTCGTAAAAATGCAACTTTATGTCATTTATGTTGCTTTTAGCGGCTCATTAGCATCGCTACTCCTTCCACTTCCTCACTTGCCACATGCTGCACGTATGCGTATTGTTTGTGTGTGCAGCATGTGGCATAGGTCGAAGTTTAAGTAGTTACTTACCTTTTGGAACGAGATGAACGCGATGATCTCTGTCCAATTGTTTTATTAGGGGTATTCATAAAACAAACAATGCTACAGACATTACTCTAAAAGGGAACTTAAATACAAGTCATATATGTTTGGTGAATGAATTGAAGCAGAACATAAAAAAGAGGAAAGAGAGACTTGGATAGATAAAGAGGAAAAATCTGGAAGAAAGATGGGAGGTGAGCTTTATATGAGAATTTAAGCAAATAAGATTTATGACAAGCTCAAAATATCTGAGTAAATAAAATAATTTTAAAGCCTTTTTTAATGGGTAACCTGTAGACTGAATACAATTGTAATATTTAAGATTACGTTATAAAAAGTAAATATAATAATATTAAACATTAATTAAACACATAAAGTAGGCATTATTAAAATGCACCAATCTCTTATTTTAATTTAAATAGAAGATATAAAAATATTGTAAGTAAAATTCAACTTTTATACAAATATCAACATTAAACTTTTATTTTAAAATTTCGCTTCAAAATATTAATCTTAAAAGAGTAATATTTAAATAAAATACACATGCCAAGCATAGAGAAAAAAATGTACTGAAAATTTCAATAATATTGAAATATATTTTTTGATTGTAATTAAATAGAAATGTTACCGTAATTATTTTTAAGTTTATTTCAACAACTTATTCGATGTTACATATTTTTTATAGTATGTATTTATTTTAAATTTTAAATAATACAAATATAAATACATATGAAAATATAAAATATTTCAATGTGACGGTCCCTGTCTTCTGGAGATTCGTAATATGAAGTCAGCTTTAGTTGAAGTGATTAAGCGTAGACCGCATATTGGACAGAGATTAGTCCATAAGTGCGTGTGAGTACCCCTAATGCATTTGAGAGGCCAAGAAGATGCACCGCTATCAATTAGGCGCATGTTAAGACCCGCATTTAGTTGCCTCCCACTTCAGTTGTCTTATCGGAGCATCAAAGCGTTGTCGTTGTTGTTGTTGCAGTTGTAAGTTGTAAATTGTAAGTTGCAGTTGCGTGAATGTTGTGTGCATTGTTTCTGGATAAGTATCTAGTTAGTTTGGAGTAAGATCTGATGCTGAGATAGCCACAGTTGTCAGCAGTTGCCAATGAAGCCCCTATTCCTATATATATATATATTTAGGGAAGAAGGGGGACACTTCTATGACTCTGTGTGTGTGTTGATGGACATGAAATTGCAATTTATTTTCCCAAATCAGCGTCGTTTTCGAGTCGCCAGCTCAAGGGAAATGCGTCTGATTCTGTTTCTGATTCTGATTCTAATTCTGTTTACGTTTCTGGACATGGACTTGAGTCATTTGGGCTTGATTTGAATAAATTGAATGTCATTTGTATTTGGAATTCTTTCTCGTCTCGTCTCTGCTTATCTTATCGTTGTCGTAATTAGTTAAGCTGACTTGTGCTTTATGTGTGGGCACAAGACCCAAGAACCGAGAACCGAGAACCAAGACCCAAGGCACAAGCTCTGCCAACTGAGAATCAGAGGCCCAGAGCTGGACCTGAGGATGTTTCGGCAATTTAATGTGTCATTTGTATTTTGTGTCTCTGGAATAGAGTCAACTAGTTGAAAAGGCTACAGTCGAGCACACAAGACTGTGATAGACTCTGTATATTTCTATATATATTATGGGGATCTTTAAGCTTCCTTCTCTTTTTTCCTGCATATTATAGACGTTTGCAAATTTGACAAACACAATAGATACTTTGCATATTTCAAGTACAGGGTCTAAAAATCTGCTGGCACAGCAGCTTCAGCTAAAACAGACAGAAGTCCCAGTTGTAATAGACCAACCAAAAAATGTCAATTTATTTGCTGATTTATTTGAATTTCATTTCAGTTTATAAGTATTTTGATTGCATTTCATCCGGGCAGATCTTTCAGTTTTCTATTTTTTTTTCTGTTTTCCGTTTTCTCATTTCTCGTTTCGCTTTTGTATTGTTCAAATTTTGTTGTTGCTGCTGTTGTTGGATATGAAATTAAAACTTATCATTTGCACTTCATCTGCATTGGTTTCTGCTAAGCACAAAGGACCAAAGGGGAAGTGGAAAATGGACAAAACTCAAGCGAGGCAACAACAATCCAATATCCTGCCTCTATAAATCCACTCCAACTCTGGTTTGTCTGTTTCTTTTTTTTTTTTTTTTTGTTTTTTGGTCTTTTTGGTCCCTCTGGTCAAGTTAGCTGTTGTCGGCTGCTGGAATAGTTTTTATTGTGGCTGAAATTGTCGCCTAAAATGCTTAACGCTAAATTATGCCACCATAAATACTTGCAAACCGCTCAGTCCAATGTCGAGTCCTTGTCCGAGTCCACAAAACAAAGAGTATCCCTCTCAAAATACTTAATAAATAAACGGCAAGGCAGCCGAACTGGCAAGCAAATTTATGCACAAGGACGAAGGACGAAGGACCTCATCATCAGACATCTCCACCCTCTCAATCTAGCCATAATTTTTCCAACTTAATAAATTTTCTATATCTTTTTAAACACACACACAAACACAGTCCAGTCTCATTTTGACAAGCTGCACAATTGGATTTATCTATGATATAAATACTCTCTATGTGTGTGTGAATATTTGCCACGCCTCTGTATCCCACTGCATGTGTGTGTGTCTATACGTATATGTGGGTTATATAAATGTTCACTTTTAATGGTCATAACCAACAGGAAAATACAAAGAAAAAAAAAAACAATTTCTCATTATTTCAACTAAACAGGTCGTCAGATTGTTGTTGTTGTTGTTGTTGTCTCGTTTTCAATGCTTTTTAGTGGCGCCACAGTGGGGCAAACATATGTGCTACGTTGACAGATTTACGAGTTCATACCAAAAGTACATACATAAATTGAAAATAATTTATTATTAAGAAACTCAAGGTGTTTAAAAACTGATTTCGTAAATTATAAATAATAAACATTTTTTTTAAATTAGTTAAAAAATATTTTTAAATTTAAGTTAAACATGAAGTTTACAATCTTTTTAAATAATATTAATTATTTAAACTTGTAACTTTAAATATAATTAATAATTATAAGTGTTATTTTTTTTCGAAATAACTATTGTTTATTAACTATTATTTAAAATTCATAAATAGGTATTGTTTCATACAAAAAGTAATTTGAAAATAAGATTTAAAAATTATAGTTTTAGCTGTAAAATTTTAGATATTTATTATTTTCTCTCCGAACAACCATTATTTTAAAAATTGTGTCTTTTTGGGTTTCGGGATGTGGGTTCGAAGGATGAATAATTTTAAGCTTGGTTGCAAAATCATTTTAATAATATTTTTCACAATATTTTTTTCATTAAACTAATTATTTTTCCTAATAATGAAGTGTTGTGAATTTCGTTTAATTTATAAAAAACTTAAAAACACACTTAAAAGAACATGAGTCTACCAAAAAACTTTAAAACAAATTGACAATAAAATGTTCGGGAATCGAACCCACATATTTTTTAAAGTGAGGTTTATATTCATGTGTCAGGTGACTCTCATAAAAATATGGAGATTTTCCTTTTACGAATATTAAGAATTGCAACTACAGTATTCAAGTCCAAGTGCGATTTTGTGGTTGTGAATCTGCTAAAGCACCTGGGTCAAATGGGTCAAGTCAGTTGAAGTTGAAAAGCCACAGGCTTCATTAGCATACAACGACAACAACAACGACAAAGACAACAACAACAACGACAACGAGCGGTTGTCAACCACAGTGCACTGTGTGGTTTTTGGGCATTTTATTTTTAGGCAAATAAACAATTTGCATTTGAAACTAGGACCCAAGAGTCATCAACAGCAGTAACAGCAACAAAAGCAATAAAAGCAACAACAACAACAGCATGAATAATATACACTAAAAGTCACTTATCGTTGTTTGGCATCATCAACAGTTGGACAAATTGTTAACCTAACCAGAAAGCCAACAAATGCTTGTTGACTGACAAATGAATGGACTGACAGACCATTGAGCTGAAGCTGCAATAATAACGCTGATAATTACAAATCTGTCACGCCCCCTTTTACGCCTTTTCTCCCTTTATTTTCCCCACTCATTATCTGTTTATCTGTGTGTCGAGGTATCTGTGTGTATTGTTTGTTCTATTGAAATCTGTCGCTATAAATGCCAAATATTAACATTTCTACATTTCTAAATATCTATTTTCAACATTTACAGGTCCGCCCGGAGAGCGGGGTGATCGTGGTGAGGTCGGACCCATCGGACCCGCCGGACCGCCTGGGGAGAAAGGACCGCGTGGCAAGCGGGGCAAGCGGGTGAGTTGCAACAACAAACTGAACTGAAACTGAAACTGAATAAGCAATGTGCGGCAAACTCGTTTGCAGTCAATTTTAATTAGACTGAATAAACATCAACAGCGAATGAAAAGAAAACAAGCGAAAATGAAAATGATCTACTGCATGCCGAAGATTTGATACTCTTGCAGAGTTCTAAATTTATAATATGACATTAATATGTTGTAAGTTGAGTGAGTGTACAGGACAAACTACTTTATTTATTTGTGGAATTCTTGTTTTTAAAAGTAAATATCAAGCAGACAATTTCGAAAATTGATTGAGATAAAAGTCTACAAACATATGTAATGTAATGTACTTCATACTATAGCATTATTTTCAATTGTAGTTATATGATATCGATGTCCGATTTGATCTAAATTTGGTCAGTATATATAAAATAATATGTAATACAATATCTGCGAGTCTTTTTGAAGTATCTCAAAAAACAGCAAAGCTATATGACATACTGAAAAAATTTATATAAAATTTGGTCAGGATATAAAAAACATAGAAAATACAAAATCTAAAACAAGCTGGTTTTCAAAATAAAGGTAGATTTCAATTAATAATTCTTATAAAAAATATTAGTCCGATGTAAGATAAAATTTAGCAGGATGTGTAAAAAGATACAAAATGCATATTCTGTGAGATTGGTTGAGATATTTTACAAAAAAAAAACAAATCTTTTCGTAATAAAAGTAGTTATTCGACGGATCAGGTCGTCCTGATTGAGATATATTTTATGGGGTTTTTCACGTCTTCTATATTTTTTTTTTATATATCTGATATTCTTGTCCTAGAAATAAATATCCCTAGTCAGAAATGTGTACTTAATGATTCACAACATTATAGCACCCTCTGCAAGAGTATTAAATGAAAAAGGGAAGACTGCGAGAAATTATAATGAAGTGGAGAATTTATTAATATGTAAATTGGAGTGTAAATTGCTTTGTAAAAATGCGTAGAAGCGTTGCATTAATTTAGCTGCTAGCTAAACTTAATCTGTAAAATATGTTGAGCTGTAAATAGAGTTGTAAATATTTAGGGCGCATCCTTTCGCATGGACAGGCAGCACAGCAGCGCCACCTGGCGTTGGCCACCTTGCATGTTAAATATTTATGTACATATATATACATATATTTATGACTGATGGCATCGTCCTTGACTGTGTAATAAGCATGTTGAAATTCTACCGCCTGGTTTCCAGGAGCTGCCTCAAGGAGCCACAGCGGGTTCCACATTCCACGTTCCATGTTCCACGTTCCACAATTCACGTGCCACAGTCAGCTAAACTCATTACAGTTACAGGACTTGAGGCAGTTTCACAGTGGCAGCGACTGTGTGGCAACTTTGATGTAATGCCTTTGATTAAAGCTAAAAGTATCTGCCAGATACGCAACACTGCCAAATAGAAATTCTCGCCCCAAAAAAATGTTTGCCCATGGGGAAAAGGGCGACATGTGGGAGGAGGAGAAAGAGAAGAAAAAAAAGGAGGAGGAGGAGGAGGAGGAGAAGGAAACTATGTCGACGCACTTTGGCGCCTCATCGAAATTGTCAAAAATGTTTTGGCGCTTAAATCTGGAGCTTAATTTATGTATTTCCCCCCATGGTATTCTTTATATTTATTTTTATTTTCTTCTATTTTGTTGTTGTTGCTGCTGTTGTTGTTGTTGTTGGTGTTATTGTTGTTGTTGGGTAACGAGTATCAGGAGCATTTATCTAGGCATTTGCCGTGCGTTATATGCGCATCTTTGGAATGTCAACAGTGCACAGATACTTAACATTTTTATTGGCACTTGAAGAGTCGGCAGTTGGGGAAAGGAGGCGGTAAGGGGTGGTGGGAAAGGGAAGATGAAGCAGCTGTTGCCGCCCCATGACGTGCTGATGGATGCATGAGAAAAGTCACGGATTTTCATATTTTGCACAATAATCCCACCAAAAGATATGCGAGGGTGGGCTGATGAATTATTGATTTAATTAGGACAGCACAACCGTTTCAATTATTATCTGTTTATTTTGGTTTTATAGTGTAATTAAACAACTTATAGCTGCTTAATTTTTTATGATAAACGGTCATATTGTTTTATTTTGGACACACTACAAAAGATGCCTATTTATCATGCCAATATTATATTATTTAGGTTCGAAAAACTGTTGGAGAAATTTCTAATACAATTTTTTTACAGACTTAGAATATTTTCAAATGTTTTAATTATTTGTTTTATAAAGAAAAGAACAAAGACTCCAACATTTTCAGAATTGGTTTGACTTGCATTAATGCCATGGCTTTTTTTTAGAAATTTTTATTTCTACTTTGTTTTTTTTTTTTTGCTGAATGAAAACAATATTTTTTTGTAGTTTGTTGAAATAATGTCAAAATTGACAAGTAAACCTCAAGTTAGCCAAACTAGTCAATATTTTTTAAAATTTATATATATATTTTTTTTATCTTGATTTTTTTTACAATCAAAGAGTAATTTTTTGACTTAAACAAAGAATATTATTGCGTTTTCCTACATAAGCTAATAATTTATCAGTCCAATCTCGCAAATAGAGACTCAGAGACTCGACTGGGAGAAAGCTGGAAGATACACAGATACATAGATACATTTGTGTGTTTGTAACTAGCACGTGTTTGTGAGCGTTATGAAAAATGCATAAGCGCCGCAAGCTGAATTTGAGCTGTATTTTTTTTTGGGCCGCAATGCGAAAGGAGTCTTTCTTCTCCCCCCTCTCCACTCTACATAAATACTTGCGCGTTTTGCCAATTTTCGTAAAAACAGCCTGATTATTGTACGGCCAACATACACAAACACACACATAGAATTTCATCTAGACGTGAGACAAAGTCATATAACAGCCTTTGGCCAACTGCTGTTGCTGTTATTGTTGTTGTGGTTGTTGTAATAACGCGTAATAACAAAACAGCATAAGAAACAGCGGCAACACGAAACTGACTTTCAATACAACCAGAAGCCAACAACAACAACAGCAACAACAACACCGAGTGGCAAGTGGCAACTGGCAACGGGTAACGTGCAGCTTCGTCTTTATGACTTCTGCGTCGATTTTCTTTGAGTTAGCAGTGGGTTGACCAAAGAGTTTGCTAAGCAAAACTGTTCTTTTATTTATAAGAGAAATCAAAATCTAAGAAAAGCTATTCTAGTTGACCTTAAAACTGTTGCAGCACCGACATTTTCTTTGAGTTTGCAAAGAGCTACTTTGCATAATTATTTTATCAAGTGTATTAATTAAAGATCGACTACTAAAATCATTATTAAGAAAAGATTGCTTTTAAAAGTAAGGCAGGAATTTAATTTTTTTTAAGTGATGCGAGAGTATAGATTTACAATAACTAAAACTATTTCACTATTTCATATAGTTTCAATTAAAATCAGTCGACCGTAAAAAATATTTCACAATTGAATAAAAATAAAAGGAAAATACTAAAACAAAACTATTGTACATTTTTGTGCCCATTCTTAATCGTCTTCTAATATAATAATATAATAAGAATAATATTCAAAAATTAATAACAACATTTTAAAATATTTAAAAATTCTATGTTAAAACGTGAAAAATGAAAAAAGAAATTCGAAAAAAAAATTCAATTGCTATAAAAAATGTTTAAAAAAAAATGTTAATTAATATATATAAAGTTAGTTGAGAATATTGCAAAAAAAAAAACACAAATATTACTTATCAGATTTATAAATGATGAAGATCAAGTTTAAAACATTTTATAGTTGGAATAGAGAAATAATTATTAAATTGAAAACAAATTAAAATATGAAGAGGAATGACTTGTCTACAAGTTTGAGTTATAAATGAATATTGTTCCTTTCTTTTAGATTTTTTATATGTTTTAATTTGACTTGAATGTGAGCTTTGTTTTATTGCTGCGAAACCTTTAAGTTGAAAATGACGGGTCGTTTTTAGATTTATTTTAGTTTTTGGCCTGCTTCAGCGATTTCCCTCTACTGTTTGCTCCAATCCACATGAACTTCTCTGGCGAATCTCTTGTCTGCTTTTAGCTGCGGGTAAAGCATGACTCTCCTGACTCTCCTACTTCCTCTTTCCACTCATCTCTCGACTCTCGACTCTCCTTCTTCACTTGGCTCAATGCTATGCGCACTCGTGCCTCGATGTTCGAATGTGGCGATTATGGAATTCTGCCCCCGCTGATATTCAAACGCTGCAGCGACGTGATGTCAAAACAAATGAAAGTCATAGGAAGCGGCAGGCTGAAAATTTCAAGCAGCTCCATCACGCTGCCTTTGGCAACAACAACAACAAATGATACAAAACAAAACAAACAAAACTTTTGGCAACAAACAAAAGTTCGCGACCCAAGCCAAAACCTTGGCCAAGTCAAGGCACCGAGGCAATGTGGAGCATAAAAAATTATTTGCAACAATTGCCATCATCTTCGACTAAGTCAGAGAGTAAAGAGGCGAAGAAAGAGGGCAGAGAGGGGGGCAACAACAGGAGGCAGGAGGCAACTGAAACGTGACAGCTCCCGGCAGCAACAACGGGGCGTCGATTTTTCAATTCGAATTTCGACTATCAGCGGCTTTGATTTTCCGAGGAAAACCTGCAAGCGCAGGCAGCGTCATTACATTGAATGGAAAATGAAAATGGAAATGGAAATGAAAATTGTGAATGTAAATGCCTCAGAAATTATGGCTACACTCTGCGTCACAATTTCTAAATCAACACATTTACTTAAGCCAAGAGAAAACTCAAGTGAATTCAGTAAAAACTTTTAAAATATTGCCAAAATTCTTGTAATTAGTTTAGCAAGGCATACACTGAAAAACAAAAGACCAGCTTCTAAATTCAAGAACATACATCTGAAATATTTGGTTCTTAAAGTAAGATTATTTTAAGAACAAATAATCAAAATGAAGATTTTTAATTTAAAAAATCATAATATCTTAATATAAGAATTTTGTTTGTTATTTGAATTTTAAGAAAATAAGTATTTGGTCTTATTTTAAATGTTCTTAAAACCAAGATGTGTTTTCTTAAATTAAGAATTTTATTCTCGACTAATTTTTTAGACTAAAAATCTTAGTACTGAAACCAAAATCTTAATTTTAGAACATTTTTTTTTATCAGTGTACAAATATTGAAATGATCGTGTGCTGCTTTGGAAAAAAAAAAACATTGACGCCTTTATTGCCACGCCCCATATAATGGCTTTAACCCGAAACAGCAACAATTTCGAGCAGTCTGTTTTATTTTATGTTTTTTTTGTGGCCATAAAAAAACGCAATTGTAGGCATTATAAATTTGACATGTTATTTTCGTCGCCTCGTCAGAATAAAATGCTCAGACGAGAATATTGCGTCATTTTAAAGGGGTTGCGAAAGAGAGGGGAAGTGAAGAAAATACGACTTCGACAGAGATGGGTTAGCATCTGAAATGAATTTGTTAAAAGGGGGGTTGGAGGGGGTTAACCGAGGGAACTGCGATGTGATGGAATGATGTGATGTTCAAGTCTAAGCACTGAGACAAAAGTGTCACACGACACAGTTAAATTAACTTAAGACCCTCGTTTGACATATCGATATGCATAGGCAAATATAGAAAATAAGAACTACACTACAACATTTATTGTCTATATTTAAATGACAATATTTATGATTTATGACAAAAATCTTACTATAGATAGGTATAAGCGCCAAAGGAATAACTTATTGATATATTAAAAATAAAAAACATTTCATAATTTTAGAAAAATCTTATTGAAAGAAAAAATTTTTGGATCGTAGCTCGATGGTTCTCTGGTTATAGCACCCGACCTGCCACATATTTAATATCTGTCACGTTGAAGGAAAAGTCTGTCAAACATGTTTCAACAGCTAAGTTACAGTCACACAATTTATTGATTGTTCCAAAATTATAATAATATTTAATAATGAAATAATATAAAAATGATAAATCATAATACTTTTTAATTTGAAAATAGTCAGCATAAATTTACAAATAATAATTTGTTAAATTTTAAAAAGAAACAATTTTTAGCTTTGGACATTTACCATTTCTCTAAATTTTATTTCCGACCGTTTGATTCTCTCAGTATTGTGCTCTAAACGCATTTTAGTATTTGATCTCTTGACTTGATGATTTGGTAATCGAATTGAATATATACACGCATTTTTATTTCATTTAGTATGCGAAACCTATTTACTTTTATAGAAATATATATGATATCGCATCATGAACAGAGAGTTTTGCGTCTAATATACAATTTACGATCGAGCAACATATTAAAAATTTAAATTAAATTCAAACTGTGTTGCGAGTGTTTTTGCTGCTGATGAGGAAGGAGAGGAAGAGGCGGAGGTTGTTGTTGTTGTTGTTGCGAGAGTTGCGACTGGCAACGGGGCGTATGATGAATATCCAATGACTTACCCACAGCGAATATAGTGAAATTCGCAATTTATGATGCGAACTGACATAGCTTTGGCTAGATTTAAATTTACGTTGTCATTTTTTAATAAAGCTTAAAACAATATTTTACACACACTCACACACAGTTATGCTGAAAAGATTTTTGCCAGCGAATTCCTCGAGCAATCTCTGCCTGAAACTGTTCTTGAAGCATTTATGTCAAATTTATGTAAATATATTTTACAATCGTCGCTCAAGTCACTTCACTTTTTTTTTTTGAGTCTGTTGTCTTTTGGGCCTCGAAATCTGCATAAAATTTCACTCGCAGCTCAAAATTTCTTAGCACAAACATTGGCCACGTTAAGTTGCATGTGTGTGTGTGTTGCCTTTCTCTTAAATAGAGACATAAAAATTGTCATTGCCGCAAGAAAAAACGAAAAATACGAAACTTAACTTGCAGATTCGTTACACGTCACACAAAGTTGCCACCCCTTTTTTTTGACAGTTGGCAACTCCACGGTAATGTGAGACCCAAACTCTTGGCCAAAAGGCACACACCACTCACGATTTGGATGCTTGTGGCAAACATTTTGTCGTCTGTGCCACATTTGGTTGCAAATCAAAGCCTTAAAGTTGCTTACGTGAAATCTAAACGACACTTCGCATCCCATTTCCCATTTGCCTCCCTTTTGTAGCTGTTTTTGTTTAGTATCCTGAGTCTGCCACACGCTTAAAGGTTTCGTCCTTTCGACGTCAATTCGTTTTGGGTGTTGCCTAAATGACGCAATAAGCTTAACACTTTCCACGAGCCTAGGGAAAATCTCAGACAGAGTTTTCATTGCTTCTGCTCGACTTGAGTTCAGTTGCGTTGGCTTTTTACGAGGGTGGACTATTGAGTTACTGGTCTAAGTACCACAATACAAAATCAATTTAGACTTTCAAAAACTAGAAATTCATTTTTTTAGCGTAATTAACATTAATTGGTGATTCTTAAATCTACTTATTAATTTATTATTAATCAGATTAGTCAAGGCTTTTCGAAAAGTCGTTTTTCCACTTTATTTTTGATGGATTTTATGCTTATTTTTGACATTTGAAAATATATATGGTAATTATTTGTCAATGAAAACATCGATTCATCGGGAATTAAATTTTACCAATTCGACAACTTACCTAATAATAATTTGTCTAATACAAATTTTCAAGTATTAAAAAAATTGAGTTTATGCAAAATATTATTTAATTTTATTTATTTCTAGTCAAGTTTGACTTGTAAATTAATTTCTTTACATGCTTACTTTACTTTCAAATCATAGCTTCCTTTTTATATTTCCTTCAAAATAATTTATACAAATGAAAGCTGAAGGAAAAATTAATCTCGCTAATTCTATGTGTATTTCATTCTATTCACTATTCACAAAATCATAGTTTCATAAATATTTGTATGTTTATTTGTATCACTATTGTGATTTAGCTTAACCTAAAATTGGTATAAAATTTAAATTTGCTTTACAAAAAAATTATTTTTTTCTGTTTGATACAGTGACTTTTTTGTCCACCCTCGCAGCTTGATTTGATAAGCCCCCTGCAATGCAGTGTCAACTGCTTATCACACACACATATGCTTATGTATGTAATACTATGTATCTGTGTGTGTTTGTATGTGTGTGACGTCATTGTTCATTGAAAACTGCGCAGCATGCAAATCGGAAAAGTTCCCTCTGTGTTTTCTTTTTTTTGGTCCTTTCTTTCTGTGCAATTTTCCATTTTACCACTATGGCAATTATTTGTGGTCAGTCTTCATATGGTTATCCTGTGAGTATATTGAATATGAAATCGGTGAAGCATGCCACGATTCCAACATGCCTCATTGGGTGTGTGCGTGTGTGTGTGTGTGTGTGTGTGTGTGTGTGGGTGACTTGTAATGTTGCCCCTGGGGTGTGCGTAACTTTTATTTGATGGCAACCGATGATGAGGTCGCTGAGGGAGCAACAAAAACCGATTGAATAAAGAAATACCGGATAGGAATCTACGAGCACACGGATATCTATGTACGTACGTACGTAGTTACGTATACAGTCAAATAAAAATCTCAAGTTAGCGACACCAAATAAATGACCCCGCCCACACAAGAAAGAAAAAAAAAACCCGCCCCAAAACTTGCTGAAAATTTATAGGCACGCATGTGGCATTGGATAAGGCATGGAGTAAGGAAGAGAGGTGAAGGAGAGCAGCTCCAAAAGTGGCAACATTTCACGTATGTAACTTGGCGAATCCTCCCCTCCGTTAGGAATTGCTGGAAGAGGGGGAGGGGAAGGGGTATGAGGAAGTGCGCATTGTTGGTGCGCCATTTTGTGGTTGTGGGGGAGAAATGCGAAATCCTTGGCAACGATTTCCCTAAATACTTCCGAATTTCCGGCATATTACAATATCACAACAGTAACAACAACAGCAACAACAACAACATTATCGCCAACATCAGCAACAATGTTAGCGGCAAAATGAAATCACGCGAAATTTTTACAACGCAACTTGACTTTCTCCTTGTTCCGGACTGCATTAAACGATGGGCAAGAACAGCTAACTTATGATCAAAAAAAAAGTTTCTAAAGAAATAAAAATAATAAATTAAAAATTGAAATTCTTACTTTGTATTCAATTAAATTTATAGCAATTATGCTGACTACAAAGAACTCAAATAATATATAGAATTTCTTAAAATAAATATTATTGCAATTACCTATTAAAAATATAGTCTACTGTGCTAATAATAAAATTACAATTCTTCACAAAATTTAAAGAATACTCACAATTGATATTAATTTAACAAGAAAGTAAATTCTTCAACTTTCTGGCTTACAAATTGTGAAAATAATTGATATTTATAAAATATTAAGCTCAAAGAAGATCCAATTCAAGAATAGGCATATAAAATATGCATAAAATATTCAGAATATTTATTTTGTTGCTTTGCTTCTTTTTAAATAAAATAAAAATAGTAAAATTAAAATAATAAAAGTATTTTAGGCTTTTAATATGTAATCAGTCAATGTATGATTTTTACTCATATAGGACGAGTAAAATAAAAATCTAAATAATTGATACGGAAATGAAGCAATTAATGAAATATCCTTCAATAAATATTAATATTCAAATAGAAAATTCAAAAGAAAAATGTATCTGTAGTTTAGAAACAGGTTGAAAGTCATATATTTTTTTTAGAGTTTATAGATTTAATAAACTTAAGTTATAATCACTTTAAATAGGTTTTCTGCCCATAGTCCACTAAGTCGATGCGATGCGGAACATATTACGCATTTAATGTGGCCGCGTTCCTGCCAAGAACTTCGCATCCATTGTGCGATTCTTGTAAACTTTTGTGGCAAGCAGGAAAAGCTGGACCAGCTGGTGGCAGGGGGATGACTTGGTGGGGTGGAGAGAAAGAGGGAGGAAAAGAGGAAGTCGGAAACGAGCTGCAAAACTTTCACCTCGGGCGGTGTTCAGCTGCTCTTTTCGTTGTTGTTATTCTTGTTGACGCTCGCAAAATATGAAATTTCAAAAGGAAATTTCTATAAAAAATGAGGAAAATATGCGCGCACGCACACACACACACAGATATACACACAGATAGGCAGGAAGAGCGACATATGCTGCACTTGAGCACGACCCGCTATGGTCACGCCTCCTACGCCCACATTTTGCCACACCCCTCTTCTGCCTTCCTCTGAGGTCAGCCGTGTCGCTGAGATCAAAATGATTTTCAATTTAACGCGTTTACGTGCGGCCATTTGTCTGCCTTTGAGTCGGCCTCTTTTCGTGGAAACTACACAGAGAGAAAAAAAGACGAATTCAAACAAAATTCGAATTAGGAATTTGCGTTTCTAAAAATACCTGTTTAGTATACAAAGGTGTGGATTACTTAATATGTGCATCGATATGCTTTCAATTAGTACACATAATATTTAAGCAAAAAAATTATAATTTGAATCAAGTTTTTAAAGTTTTAAAATACTAAAATACCAAAATTTTCGGACTTTACAAATCAGAATTAATAATCATACTTCACATGAAATTGAGATTCGAGATTTTATTTATTTAAATTTCAATATAAAATTAATTTTAAAATTTATTTATCCATTTAATGTGATTAAAACAAATTTTATTCTTTTTTGTTTAAACTTCACAAATTGCTGTTTTTAATATTATCTTACCTTCAAACTATTATTTTTTTTCGATATGATTTTTAACGCTAAAAGAAAAAGCTTTTAAATTAAGGCACTAGTCACTAAGTATAAGAGAAATTCATTTTATTTCCCAACAAATTACAAACAAAGTTTTAGAATAATAATGAAGCGGAATCAAAGCCATTTGTTTTAGATTTTAAATAGAATATTAAAACAGAAATGTAAAAATAAGAATTAAACAGTCGAAATGATAAAAAAATTAATTCAACATAACAAATTTGGGAAACCATTAATTAATGTTGTTCTTTTGTGAAACAGTTAAGTTTAAATGTAGAGTTTTAAAAAAGAAACACTTGATTTTTTCGACCTGTGCATTTTGCGTGGAAATTGCGGGTACTTTGAGCCTTGGCGAACAGCTCGCTGCACTTGACTGAAGACCGAAAAGGGGGACAGTGGGAACAGTTGGATACATTGACGCTTTCAGGCAATTAATTTACAGTGAAAGCGAATTTCCCTCGAAAAAACATTATCTTGACCGAGGCGCCTGAAAGTATGCAATGAATTCGGCGAGGCGAACTTTAAATTGAAAGGCGTTTGTGCAAATATTTCCAATATTTACGCATAATTGAGAAGATGGCTGCCAGCATATATAACATTCACAGATATGTGATTGTGAGTGTATTTGTGTTTGTGTGTGTTTGTGTGTATTTGTGTGTGAATGTGCCTGGATACTTTGAAAATTAAAATCAACCCGAGGCGCTCGCACAAATATTGATACATTCTAATGGATTTCTCACAAGCACACATACACACACACACACAAATACACATAAACCCGCACATACGCATACACTCACATACACACATTCACATATACAAATACGTGTAGAAAAAAAGTGGCCCATACTAAAATGAGAAAGAAGGAGAAAAGGCAGACAAGAAGTTTTTATCGTAGTTAGGCAGCTGCGCCAACAAACGTCCTTGCCAAAATGAGGAAAGGAGAGTGTAAAGAGGAGTACCGAGAATAGAGAATTGAGATTGGTAAATGAAGAATCGAGAATGGCTAACAAACATTTGCCCAATTCACTTTTGGCTCTGTATCTTTTATTTATGTTATTTATCGCAAACTGCCGCTGGCATTTCCTTAAAGCCTTTAAACCTTGAGTTTGTCCTTTTTATACCCCTTAAACTGCAGGGTATAAGGGTATTTTAATTATAACTCTATAAAGAACATGTATATGTATATAAAGAGATTATAAGAGCTAGAATCAAGATAATTTTTCAGTCAGCTTTTTATTAATCCCACGGACATTAAAATGTCCTTTAAATTAGTTCGAGTCCTGCTGAAAAATGTTTACCACACTTACACTTTTTTATTTGAACTATTGATTTTAATTATTAATGAAATCGAATATTATTTTCAATCTTCCTTGTTATTTACATCAATATCGGTTAAATATAAAGATAGTAATGCCTGTTTTAAGTTAAGGCTAATAATCCTTATATACGATAAGTCCACATAAATGGAGCTAAGGGTATTTTATAGTCGACAACCAAAGTGTTTTTACCTCTACATTTTTTTTTTTGTTTTACTCTGACAGTCGTTGATTTGTCGCCAGCATTTGTTTATCGACTGAGAGTCTGACTGTCTGACTGACTGACGGACTGAGAGTCTGACAAGAGATGTGGGCTGTTAATCCCACAGAATGTGCCTCAATTATCGGCAGTGCCACACGCAGAGCAAATGTTAAGCGTGCGCTTTAATTTCATGCGCTTTAATTGCTCTACAAATGGGCGACTAATCACCGGGATCCCTTTCCTTCTTTTCCTCTTCCTCTTTGTACCCACCACCACTAACAATGGCGCACGCAAAGCGGAAGCGGAAATTCAGAGAGTCAAAAGCAAAATTCCCTTCTAGCCACTCTCTTTTTCTCCTCTACATTCAACACTTTCCCCCAGAGACTTGGCAACATTGTGTAAAAGTTGTGTGATGCCACACACACACACACACATACACACACACACACACACATAGGATGCAGATGAGCTGCGCATTATATGAGTATGCATAAAGGAGCAAAAGTTACTCGTGGCAGTGGCAAGTGGCAAGTGCATTTGCGGTAAGCCGTCATGGCGTCATGGTCGTTGCTCCAAACCCCCTTCCACTCCCCTCTTTAACCCCTTAAAGGCCCTAGCTAGATTCAAGTCCTTCTGCTTGTTTTTGCTGCTATTTTTGTTGTATTCGTTCTACCTTTTTATACCCTGAGTCCATTGAGAATGAGCAAACAAAAAGGGTATAATGTGTTTGACGGATCAGGATCAACAGCCGAGTCAATTGTGCCATGTCCGTCTGTCTGTCCGTCCGTCTGTTTGAACGCGTCGATCTCAGAGACCATAAGAGCTAGAGACTTGAAACCTGTAAAGTAGGTTCCTGGATACCGTACGCAGGTTTTTTTTTTAGGATCGATACGCCGAAAGGAAAGCTTTAGTATGAAAAACTTCTACGTTTATTGAGATAACTCGACCAATCTAACACAATATACATCAGGGCTTGTATTATACATCTTGCCCAAATTTGGTTCAAATCGGATCACTATAACATATAGCTGACAGACGCTCAGTCGAAAATCAAGCTTTAGTATGAAAAAGTTTTTTATTTTCATAGATATTTTAACCAAACTGATAGAATATGTATATAAGTTGGTGTTATATATTCTGGCACAATTTGGTCCAGTTCGGTTTCCTATATCAAATAGCTGCCATGGGAACAATCGGTTGAAAATCGACTATTAGTACAGAGTACCATGGGCATAGGGTATCCTACTGTCGAGCGTGCTCGACTGTAACCGCTCACTTGTTCCCTTTGTTTTTGTGCATTTAAATGAACAAACGGCCGCCATTTCGAAGGATCACTTAAGCATATGCCCAACTCACATATGTGTGCGTGTGTGTGTGTGTGTATATTTGTATGTTAAGCGTTTGGCATTGTTTAGCTGTTGTTGTTGCTGTGTTTTAATATCTGTAAGTATGGCACTTTCTTAGACAACAAAACGGCAGTCAGAACTGCAATAAAACCCAATTGTTTCTTCTGTCTGAGCAACATGAACAGATAAAAGATGGAAACGGAAATTGAAACCATTTTGTAAAGAATAAGACACAACTGAATAATATGTTGAATGAAATTATGATGTGTGTCTTTTTTATTTTGTTTAATATAAAGACACAAACTTTTTAACTATTGTTATATTAAAGTGATTATCAATATTGTCCTGAAGATAATACAGATTTAAGAGATAATGCAGTCTTATGCAGCCATTTTCTACAAATCTCAAACTACTCAAAAGCAGTATTCGTAAATCAGTCCAGATTCTAGGAGGAATATTTTTTTTACGAAATGAATTAAATTTTGAGGTGAAGTCATGATTAAAATGACATTTCGTTTTAGAATCGGATCTGTTTTGACAAAGTTATGAATTTTTAAAGCTGATCAAACCTTTGATTTAGCAACTTTATAAGTCAAAATTTTTGTTCAATTTACCATGATTTTTTACAAGAAAATAAAAGATGTCTAATTCAAGCTTAAAGTGTTATTTTATACTAACTATAATATAAGGTGTTGATTAAAAATGAAATCTTGAGATTTAAAATTTAAAATTTTAAAAATTTCAAAGGGGGGACCCTTGGCATCTAAATTGAATTCTGACTGGCGTGGTCGAAAAATATTAAACTTCCGAAATTAACAAAATTTGAATGATAAATCATATCAAAAATAAAAACAAAGTTTAATTAAATTTAAGATTTTATGTGTTCCTCTCGTTTCTAAGTTGTTGTTGCTTCGAATAATTTTATATAAGCGGCTTTTATTTGCTTTAACTCTTGGTATTGTTATTGTTGCTTTAGCATATGTAGTACTATGGATAACAGCTGTTGTTGTCTTAAAACACATTTTAGTTTTCCAAGTCTCCAATGCGAACCAAGTGCATTTGCCAATTTCTCAGTCCCAAATGTGGCCTAAATGTGTGTATAGAAGCGAAGAAGGATAAATAGAGAACGAAAGGGATAGAGCTAGATGGTATGTTGTGGTTTCATCGATGCGTTTGTTGCTCTTTGAAAATATGCAACGAAAATACTTGAGAAGCGAGTGGAGCAAAAACCAATTCATTATCTTTCATTTTGGCACCAAGCACAGACACACACAAACACACACACACATATGAACAATGGCAGAGAACGTTGCACAAGGCACACACACATGAACACTTCTACACACACACACACAGACTCACACACACACACACACACACACTCCCACACACTTAAAATGAGACTCGCGCACCGCACTCGAAGCACGTCGCTGCTTGACTTTATTTTCGACTCCCCTTTGTCCCCACTCTCTCTTAGCCACCCCCTCTCTTAGCCACCCCTTCTCTCTCTCTCTCTCTCTCTCTCTCTGGAAATTTTATAGGTTTTTCTATGCCAGGCATTGTCTAAGTTGGTGAATGTGATGCGAGTATGAACTCAGCTCCGACTTGCACTTAACACAATTTCGCGGCACACAAAAGACTTTCACTGCGGCACAGCAGCTACCGAAAATCTCCACCCCTCTACCCCTCTCCCCATCTCCCGTCACTTTTCAAAAAACACCCACCACAACCACTGTGCCACCTCCACCAATCTAGCTACACTCCCCATCCCCCAATGCACTATGGTAAAGTTGCGTCAAATTGCAGACATTCAAACTTTTTTTAATCAAATTTTTTGTTTATACTTTTTTTTATTCTAATAGATTTAGCCGCATTTTATCCAAGTTCATTTAAATTTTATTGAAGTGATATTTTATATTTATAAAATATATAAAGAAACATAAAAAACAATACTATTAAATGATAATTTAATTTGAAAATTTGTCATTCTCGAAAGAATAACAACTAGAGTAATAATTTCACAAAATAAATCCATATCCATGGGTAATGAGTATTTTCAAAAAAGTTATCATAGAATCATTATAATTTTACTCAGTCGCTCACTCATTGCTGGTGAG
The DNA here is from genome assembly GCA_951394115.2 of Drosophila phalerata. Lineage (NCBI taxonomy): Eukaryota > Metazoa > Arthropoda > Insecta > Diptera > Drosophilidae > Drosophila > Drosophila phalerata. The sequence goes on along the minus strand of OX596005.2, from coordinate 32,987,120 downwards.
ATTGGTCCAAATATCTTAAAAAAAATGTTATAAATATACTTTTACAAAATAAGAAAGCAAGATTTTAGATAAACTGGTGTTTAACTTTAAACAAAAATCTTAGAGAAAAAAAAATATTGACAAACTTTTCCACAGTGCGTTGGGTGAGCCAAGTATTTTTGTTCTTGCCAGTGTGTGTGTGTGTGTAACTGGGTGTGCGTGTGTGTGCGTGTGTGTGGAATGAACGCGTGCAACGCCTCAGGCGGCGCCACGTGGCATAAATTAATCTTCTCACTAAATTTGCCTTCGTATCTCTTTTCCATTTCCCCCCTTCAAAAAAAAACTTGAAACTTCGAAACGCATTCGCAACTCTGAACAGATATTTGGACCTGGTGGCACAAAGTTGGAGGATGACTATGACGAGCCACCGGTCACACTGCTGCGAGGTCCTCCCGGACCACCGGGCACATCCGGCAAGGACGGACGCGATGGACGCGATGGCGGTAAAGGTGAACCAGGTGAGCCTGGAGAGCCGGGATCGTTGGGACCACGTGGTTTGGATGGTTTGCCTGGTGAGCCGGGCATTGAAGGTCCACCGGGACTGCCAGGCTATCAGGGACCTCCTGGCGAGAAGGGAGATCGCGGCGATATTGGTCCACCTGGTCTGATGGGTCCTCCGGGTCTGCCAGGACCTCCAGGCTATCCGGGTGTCAAGGGAGACAAGGGCGATCGTGGCGATTCGGTGAGTAGCAGTTTATCGATAAATCTTATCGATATTTAATCGTTTGCAATGCCATTTCAGTACCGCAAGATGCGTCGTCGGCAGGACGATGGAATGTCAGATGCTCCACATATGCCCACAATCGAATACGTAAGTTAATTCTTTTTTTCTAACTGCAGCTTACTTACTTTACTGTTATCCTGTATAGCTATATGGTCCTCCAGGTCCACCTGGTCCTATGGGTCCACCTGGACACACTGGCAGTCAAGGCGATCGCGGTTTGGATGGACGCAAAGGTGATCCTGTAAGTGAATTTATTATCTCTGTTATAAATTCTTTAAGAAAATTTAATTTTTTGAAGAAATTATTTAAATGTGAAAACTTGAGATATAAAATCTGAGATTTTCAAAATTTCAAAGGGGGACCCCTAGCATTAATATCGAAGCCAGACTCTAAAGGAGTACAATTTTTTTTTTCAAAATTAATTTAATAAGAATGCAGAATGAATTTAAAAGCCATTATATGGTTAAGAATATAGTTAGATTAAAAATCGCTTCAGTTTTCAGAAAGTTATGGAAGTATATACGGAAATTTATAATTTAAAATTTGTGTTGTTTTTTAATATAAGGAAAATTTGTAAACATGCTGAAAATAGCAAAGAATTTTTGAAAATATTTGACCCAAAACTAACATTTTCGATTTCGGTTTCTCAAACAAACGTACTAAATTTTAAAGTCTTGGTATATTTTAAAATAAGTAAAAAATATTTGTTTTCATAACTCCTAATTTCTTTTCTTGACTAAAAGTAATTCTTCTTTTTCCTCACAGGGCGAAAAAGGACACAAGGGCGATCAAGGACCCATGGGCTTGCCCGTAAGTTGAAAAATATATATATATTTGATTTCTGACAAACTGAGTGGCTTTAACTCTTTGATTTTGCTTTTAGGGTCCAATGGGAATGCGCGGTGAATCTGGTCCCTCTGGTCCCGCGGGCAAAGCCGGAATTCCGGTAAGTCGCTAATTATTGGCATTAAATTTTCATTTGCAATTAATTGACTTAATTAAAAATTAATTATTTGGCTATTTTATGTTGCTACAAAATTGTTGTTGATTATCATGTTTTATTTTTGGTAATTTGTTTAATTGTTCTAATTATTTGTTTGATGTGACTAAACATTGTCTAACCGCTTAAATGTATTCGTGTCTCTCTCTCTCTTTCATTCTCCTCTCTCTCTCGTTGTACCTGGAACAGGTGTGGGGCGACTACTAATACAACTTTAATAATTAATAACAAGCACATTGCGCCAAAAGTCAAATGAAATGCGAAATAAAGCTACATAAACAAACACACATGCAAACACACACGCAATTCACATCCATTTCTACACACACACACATGCACACACACACATATACACATCACACAAATATACAGACGAGGCAATCGAGCAAACGAGGAAACACGAAAAAGAAAAACAAAATATTAAAAATGATGCATTAAATAAACATGCATAGACATTATTAACGTCGTTCAGTTTTATCGTCTATATCTATTTATATAGTCGCATATTGTAACGTTTATAGCATAAACAGATCTCTGTGTATATGTATGTATATCAAGTTGTACATACAATCTCCCAATGTACATACATACATACCAAACTCAAAGCAACCAAGCATGTCAGCTATGATTCTCCCCCATAGATATAAAGATATATAGATTAATATATATATATATATATATGTATGTGTATCTAAGTACAAGAACAGTTGGGCAAGTAATTGTTTTGTCAAAGAATATGCACTCAAAGAATATGAACTTTAAATTTTAAAACGATTAAAATCAATAGAACTCAATTGAAACCTTTTCAAATAATTTTAAAAAAAACACAAGAAACTATTAAAAAAAATATAAAAATAAAAAAGTAAAAACAAATAATATATTTCTTTAAATATGTGCATATTTTTCTTAGTCAAAACAATTACTTGACTGACTGTATATAAATAATTAAGGAGAACCCTGAAACCCAAATGAGTTTAAATAAAAGTGCATGCGATTAACCGAAGAACTCTTAATAAATATAAATAATAAATTCATATCAACTGAAATAAAACAGAGCCAAGAGAATTGTGTGGTGAGCAGAATGTTTATTGAGTATTTATATATACAAACAGACAGACAAACAGAATCGGAAACAGAAATAAGTGAGTGTAATTATTTCTATACAAAGATCGAACATATTTACATCTATCAACTGAGTCAACCCACTAAATTCAGTCCATTTGACAGTCAAATACATATACACAATACATATACATATACATATACAAATACATACATATACCTTAACATATACATATATACAGAATGCGAATGAGTTAAGTACACAAAATAAGCACAAAGAGCCAAATAAACAAATAAACAAACAAACAAACAAACAAACAAACAGAGATGCATACAACAAATATACAATGCAAATATTTTAATTGCATTTCATTTGCCGCTCTCGCACTCTGTGCAAAATTTCCGAGCATATCCGAGCAGCAGTTGCATAAATCATACGCACCGTGGCACATGAAAAAGTGAAACTTCAATCATATTGTGGGTGTTATTTTAAAAGAGTATGTTTTTGATCCAATATATTCGTTGATTCAATCTCAATTATTATAAAAATTTCAAAATTCTGCTGTTGCTCGTTTCAATAGCTGCATTGTTATGTTGTTGCATTGTCTTAGGTGCCGTCCAGAGGCTTTGTCGAATAATCAATTTTGTAGGATACAAAGCGATATTGCCAAAGTGCTTCAGTGCTTGACAAAAGAGAAAATGAAAAGAAAAGAAAGATAGATTTAATAAAAATAAATCCTCAACTAAGTGAATCAAAAACATTTAGCCAGAGGCACAGTATTTCCCTATTTAAACTGTAAACTAACATTACTAAATTATCCAGTTTAATGTGTTTTTATGTCTACAGCAAAAAAGAAAATACAAAATACAAATACAAATAAATGATAAATGATAACGAATCTCAGCATACTCGTAAATAAATGTAATGCCATGCGATAACAACAAAGAGCTATCTTCCAATTGTGCATATTTTTCAGTGTTATGTATGTTTAACTTCACTACGAAGCGCGCAGTCAAATAAATTAGTTAGGCTAAAGTTTAAATAAATCTATTTATACATATATATATATATATTTGTGTATATCAACTAAAATACCGTATAGTATTGTATGACAGCACAATAAAATATTTGCAAATACATGTGACATCGGCGGGCCGGTGAACAGCAACAACAAAAACAACAACAACAACAAAAAAACAGAACGGCCTCAGAATACTCTTATCCATAAATATTATAGATTATCCAACCATCCTCTATACCAGGGATTGCTTAAAAAAGATATGAGTTTACAAAAAATTAAGCCTGAAAAAATGCCTAATAATACAATAAACTATTTCTGATTTTAATAAAAAATTATGAATCAATATTTAACTATTGCTTAACATTTTTTCTTATTAAAATTGAAATTAAAAATTTTTGATTAAAAAAAAAATTATTCATCAATATTTAACTCTTAATTAAAAATTTTTATTATAAATATTGAGAGATAACTTTGTTTAAAAAAATCCAAATTAATATTTGGTTATATTTTATTGATATCCGAAATATATTTATTTCTTAAATCAACAAATAGTTTTGATATGATAATTTATTTAAAAAACATTATATTCATTACGGTCCCTGCTATATACAGCTTAAAGAGTATTTAATGATATACGAGTATCATAAATGTAGCATGTATCCTATTGGTTTCATTGAACATCTCAAATAATAATATAACTATAATGCAAGTTTGCAATTTTCCAACTAACTAATCTAAAATGCACAAAACGATTGACATATTGTAATAAAATATTAATTTATATTTAATAAACGAGAATATGTGCGCTAAAAATGTAAAATGTCAAATGAAATACAATGAATGGCAAATGCAAACGAAATCAATTAGACGAGTATATACGAATATATCAAATGATAAAAGTGGGTCATTATTTGCATATTTGCATTAAACAAATACAAAATGCATTTTATGAAAATAAGCCTATAAGGATTACGCAGAATGATTCGTAAAATCAAAAAGAATATGTCAATTTATTTTCAATTAGATATGTCAGCTCCTAAATGAAAAACCTACCTTCTAATCTCATAAAACATTTGCATGTCAATTTTCATTTAATTAACACTTTACGAATGGATTAGCCAAACTCGAGATGTACATATATAAAATGTCAACTAACAATAAGATATGATACTTACTCAGCTTTTGCAATGATGGACAGTGTAATAACGTCCAACTAATTCCGATTTTTTCATACTCTATCAATCTATCGAAATCTCTCCAACTTTTGTCTAACTAAACTCATTGTATTCGAGATCCATAGGCTAGAATAATGAATTGTTCGAGCAGCAAATGCGCATAACACTTAACTTTAACTTTAACATGTACTTTAACTTTAAATTTAAACATAAACTACAATTACAATTGAACAATAAACACATAAAATAATTGAAATGAAAGTAAAAACAAAAGAGAATTGACATTATAAGCTGCTAACGTTAATCGTAAGTGTACATTTGTTAATTACGTACTAAACAAAGTTTTTGCAATTAAATAATATAATTATACTTATGTATGTATTTATGTGTATTTATGTCTATACATGTAGAGATTGTGTATGTATGTTTGCCAACTTTTGCCACAATGAAAACAGAATGTGTATGGGGAAATATCCTTAGCCAAGGACATCGCCTTGACAGGATAGCAAATTATAAAAATTATAATATTACAAAGCGGCTAACGAAATCAATATCATTTTCATATTAATTATGCATTTTCAATAAAGTGATGGTTTTTTACTAAAAACAAACAAACAAACAAACTTGTGTGTATGTACTATAGTGTATAATTAACAACAAAAACACACACAAACACTATGCGACAAAATAAGGACACACATTTAAGCAGCTCTCTAATCTGTTGCTTATGCTTTTCATTCTCCATTGCTACAGGGTCCACCAGGTTTGGATGGCATGAAGGTACATATATTAAACGGCTTACGAAATATTTAAACTGAGTCAAGTAATTGGTTTGAATAAATAAAAAAATTATAAAATATTTTTTCTAATTTTATAAAGTAGTAAAACCCAGCAAATAACATTATTTTAATTATTTTAAATCACAAGTTTTTATTTAACAAAAAATAAATCTATTATTTTTGGAAATATGTGTCAAATATTTACATAACTTTTTTTATTTAAAAAAAAAATAAAAATTAAAAAAAAGAAGTATGTAATAAAAATATATATGTTACTATTAATATATAAATATATATTTTAATAAAATTAATTGCATTTAATTTATTTATTTATTCAATTTGACATTCCCAATGCTACTAGTACAAAAAGACATAAGTTATTGCATTAGTCACAGATATGATTAATTTAAATTAATATTTAGAAGTGTTTTATTTAAAAAAAAAGAATAGAAAAAATGTCTAAAAACACTTTTCAAAAGTTTAACTCAATAGATTTCATAATTTTTTTTTTTAATAAATCATATATTTTTTTAAATTGAATAGATCTTAATATTTCTTTTTCTTGTCAATACAATTACTTGACCAAACTGTATTGTGTTTGATTAATTATTTTATTTAAATTATGAAATATTTATTTTGTTACAGGGTGCTCAGGGCGAGACGGGACACAAGGGGGAACGCGGGGATCCAGGATTGCCGGTAAGCAAAGTTTGCACAAGTTGGATTAACTTTAGATATATTTACTTTCTAGTAACTATAATCGTATATGTATACGCACATTCACACACACACACACATACACACATCCATGTGTTGTCTGTTTACCTTATGTGGTTGCTAATTTGAATAATTTGTGTTTCTTCTTTTTTATTTGTTTATTTTTTTCTCTTCTTTTATGCATGCACCTCTGTCTCCTTTTGGCGTCGTACACTGTTATTTTCAACTATGCAAAAATCCCCAAATGTATCTCAACTTTTTTGACCCACACCCACACTCACACACACACAAACACATACACACGAATTTAAATACGCACACACATATATACACTTGACAAAAAAAAAGGGCACCGATGGCATTCCCGGTCAGGAAGGTCCACGTGGCGAACAAGGCACACGAGGTGATGCTGGTCCGCCGGGTAAGCGAGGCCGGAAAGGAGATCGCGGCGACAAGGGCGAACAGGGTGTGCCCGGCCTGGACGCACCCTGTCCGCTGGGCGTTGACGGGCTGCCGTTGCCGGGCTGCGGTTGGCGGCCGCCAAAGGTTAGCATGGGAAATTATTCGTACTCGTAACTCACTTTCAAATTGGTAAAAGCGTGGAAATTTGCATGTGCAACGAAGCAAATTAAACTCTTTATACAGTACGGAATATTTTTATAAGAATTTACAAAAACTAAGCCCAAAACAAAGCTAAGAATAAAATTTAAGGATACCAAAAAGTAGTTGGTGAGATTTAAATAAGCAGAAACTTGAAAATTTTAATGAGAAAACATACAGATTAGAAAAGTTAAAGAACGAGAATACTAGCTCATTAATATTTCTAAACCAAATAAAAAGTTTTTTTTCCATTTCCAAAATATTTGAAAGAATATTAGAAAGGAAAAAGCGATAGAAGCCAAATTAAAAGTTCAAAAAATTTAATCTATTTTACTGTGGCGGTTCTTAATATTTTCCGACTACAATCGGATTTCCCAAATTATTTTTGAATTTCACTACATATTCTTATATTTTTCATAACTAAAACTTTGTCAAGTTTCTTTTTTTATTTTATTGCCACCAATTTAATTATTATTATTATAGAAAAAGCCAAAAATATTTAAATAAAATTCTCGTAATTCTTAATCAGGTGTGTTCCAGAAACGTATAGAGAATTAAAAAAAATTATTTTTGAAAAAAAAAACCGTTTGTAATGTGGATGTTCCTAAAATGTAAGAGATTTAGTAATTTCAAACAACTTGTTTTGGAATGATATTAAATTTGAATTTTAATTAAATTTAAAAATTTTTTTTTATTTTGTTAAATCTCTCAACATTTTTTTAGATATTTTAAAACAATAGTTTCCTTTTCCAGGTACACCAATAATAATAATTGCTTTTGGATTGCCTTAGCGCTGTTATAGATTTGTAGAACTCACCTGAATAAAATCTATTTCATAGCAGATATTCTTAGTTCTTTGCTGTTTTTTCAAAACTTATTTCTCAAACTTTGGTATTGTAACTTTATTTTTATTTCGAGTATTTAATTTTAATATTCTGACTCAGTATTTCAAAGCATTATTTTTGTTAATTCTTATAAAGATTGCAGTGTACTCGTATTTCTTATAATTGTTGTTTATGACTAACTCGGCTAACTAACTTATGCTTTTGCACACTAACACACAAAACACACACACACACACACACATGCAAACGCATACGCATACGCACAAATGACACACATGGAAACATGGGATTAAAAAGGAGACCATCATCTCAACGCCCATGCACAAGGATTATTTACCAGATGTCACACAGCCGGAGAGCAATGCCAGCGATTATGAGCAGGAGGATGACGAGGAGGAGGAACAGCCGGAGGATAATGAAAACGAATATGATGAATATCACGAGAATTTGCATAACAATGACTAAAAACGAATGGAGCCGATGAAACCGAAACCGAAAACGAAAACGACCAAAAGCAAAAGCAAATGCAAACAGCAAAGAAACTCAGACACTGAAATACAGCCAAAACAAATAGATTTCCTACAAAACACACACACACATATAGAAGTACAAACGCACACACACACAGACACAGATATATATACACGCAGAGCAGACAGATTGATAAACACGCACATGGTTAGAATTCGTAGTTAAGCATTTCCGGTTTCCGGTTGCCAACTTGGCTCTGTTTCTGTCTCTATTTCTCTCTCTCTGTTTCTGTCTCTGTCTCTGTCTGCATTTCTGTCCCTGTCTGTTGACACATGCAATTAGCGCTAACCGATGCAAAGTGGCACCCAAAACTGTCTAACTACTGTATATTCTATTAGCATACACACACTTACACACTCACACACACTCACATACACTCACACTCTCAAACACTCGTAGTTATTTGGCTTGGTGTTGGAATCGCTTCGTTTTTTGTTATTCCCTTTTTTCCCATTTTTTTTTTGTTGTGGCCATCAACTTTTGCCCTTTTCTTGCTATATAGAATTATGTTTCTACCCTCGCAGGAGAACTGGCAGACATGGCTCAAGGACGAGCTGAACGCACTGCAGCATACGAAAACAAAAAACTAATTGCCTCAGCTGCAAATGCGTTCAACCTGCAACCATTTCTGAATACCCATCAAAAATCATGGACCAGAATGTGGATGTGCCTCGGCAATATTCAGATGAAGCTTAGTGCTTTGGTTATTATATTTAGCTATTTGTTATTGTTAATATAGATATCGAATCGATCAAAGCTCCACACACACACACACACACACACACACACTCACACACACCCATATATATACACATACTCCTACTCGTAACTTATACAAACAAATACAAATGTGCCAAAACCTTTGAGAACTGCAGGAAATTTCTCCATTGTTCCACTCAGTTCGACTCAGACTCACACCATTCTAGGCATTTACGAAAAAGTTACATATATTTGTAGTCTTAATTTACATACATACATACCGAACACACTTTTACACACAGTACACACAATACACCTAAACTCAAAACAACAACAACAAATATTTGTAATATTTAAATTATAAAAACTGTATCTACTCTACTGCTACTTCTCTTTTTACTCTAAGCCAACAAACTATCTAAAGAAAATAAAATATTTTAATAAAAATACAAAGTTAATAAAATTACATCAAGTGTTTTATTATGGATTGAAAGCAGATGTCATAAGCTGAGAAAGCATTTAAGAAATGTCTTTATAAATTTTAAAATATATAAGGAAATTTTTTTATTTCAGATTTAACTGCAAAAATATTTTTTTTTTTCTACACTTTTCGAAAATATCATTTATATATCCATTGCATTTAAAAAAAAATCAGTTCAAAAATTAAAATTTTGAATTTGCACTTTTAATTAAATTTGAGTATATTAATTAGTATCTGTAAGCTGATTAAATTTGATTCCAAAACGATTCAAATTTTCGTAAATAGTAATTCCAAAATTTGGCAAATTTCAAACCGTAAACATACCAAATTATTAAAATGTTAAAAGCAGACCAGATTTAAAGAATCCATAAATTTGAAAAATTATACAGTCTATTAAACGGAATGTCAATTGGATTTTATATTGAATTATATTTAACTAAGTGTTAAAATAGTTTTAAAAATAAACATATTTGTTTGAAAATATCTTTGAAAATTTTCATTTACTGCACACTTTTAATCATTGGGATTCCTAGTCTATTTAATTAATATGAAATTTGATTTTAAAATGCTTAATTTTATTTTAAAATGTGGAAATTGTGAAAATTTATATTCAAATTAGCGCGCGTAAAAAAAGCACCATTTTTTTGCGCAGAGAGACGCATATAATTTCTAGAGCAACTAATCTCTCTTTCTCTCTCTTTCTCTCTCTCTCTCTCTCTCTCTCTCTCTCTCTCTCTCTCTACGCAGTGATACCACTTGATACAAAAAATTTATTTCAAGTCTGGCAAGCTCAACAAAAACTAAAGCTCGCTGCTATAAAACGGCAAAAGAGCTTTAAAAGCTTTCGAGCATTGAAAGCTCAACATTTGAATTGAAACGATAAACGGAAATATGTAGTATTGACAGCCGTAAGCTTTTCAAACGAATGCCACAATTTTATGAGCATGCAACATGAGAGTTCTATTCTTTCATCCACATGCAGTTGCATAAATTACGTATCCGCCCTGTTGCCACCGTAGAAGTAAATCGTTTCCAAGTGTAGCCAAGCTCGACAATATATATTGTAGTAGCTGAACCGAAGGTTATTTGTGGCCCCAAGCAAAATTATAATTTTCATAAATTGCCAGCCAATTGCTGATTTTATCGGGCTGCATAAACTGCGGTTGCCACAAGGATTTAAATAACTTTCCCTTCTGGAACAGCAACAAGTAAGGACTTGTCCTGGAATATGTAAATAAAGCAGATTGTTTTGTTGTAGATGTTGAGCATTTATTGTTTGTAATTTGTTGGAACACTTTACATTTATATTTCAAACGCCAGAGATGCGACGATAAAACTAGAACTACACACACAAAAACAATTTGAAATTTTAATTGGTTTAATTGAATAATTTACGCATCAACAATATAGTATATGCATTCGATTACACAAATCTATAGTTGTAACTGAGCTTTGAGATATCATCATTATTATATGTATAGAGCTTATACTTGTGTTTTAGTATATAAAATATAAATAGAGACATTTTTTGTTTTCATTTTTATTATTTAACAAATAAGGCTACGAAAAAAGAACATTGAATTGGGCAAAAGGTTGAATTACAATTGACAACATTTAATTAACAACAAAGTTAAAGACTCTCTCTTTTCTTTTTCTTAACTGGTCTGGCATTTTTGCGAGTAAATTAGAATGTACATTTTGTTAAATTACTAGAGTTAAACCAGCAAACCAAGTCAGGTATTATCATCCCGATCCAAGCAGTTAGAATGTGGTCTTGCCAAAAATAAAGTTGCCAGGCGCATTCGCATCCTCGGCAGCAAAGTATTCCTTCCACAAGGCGGCAAACTGTTCCCGAGTCACATCGCTTTGTCCTTGGGCCATTTTGGTGAATGCCTTCTCGCACTCCTTCTTGTCCACACCATAGCTGGAGCAGACGAGCGTAAACTCCGTCACATCGATGCCACCGTCATGAGAAGCATCCTCCAAATCGAACATGAAATTCATGTACGCATTCTGCCAATCCATCACGCTGCTGGGATCCTTGGCATAGGCGTCCCACATGTTGCACCACTCATCCACGCTGACCTGCACATACAAATGAAGGCAAAGAAAAGTAAGAGAGTGAGAAGAAAGCAGAAGAAAGCGGGCTTAAAAGCATCTGATTAATGCGTTACGCCCAAAATACGTTGGAAATCACATAAAGCGTCTAGCCGCAAAGTATTCGTAGATGGCTCATAAAACATCATAATGGCAGTGCGGATGGTGTGAGTTATTGTGAGGTGGCTAAAGATAGTAGGTGAATGCGGGTTGTAATTTATGCCACCAACACGTTATGTACTTCTTTTTTGTTTCCTTTGGCCAGGCCAAAACAACGGCAATTACCGCAACATCAGCAATCGACGCCTTGACCAAATTTAACAAGCCAAAGTCACTTGACCCAACAACAGTGCTGCTCACTTTTCAGCGACTTAGCTAGCTAAATTAATATTTGGAAAAAGCTAGAAAAGGCTAAAAAAAAAAGGAATGTTAAACGGCTACAAATCTGTTTACTAAACTGTACTCATTTGTTGGCCAATATATTATATTATATATATTATATTATTATTATATTATTTATCTAATGTATAAAATTAGATCAAATTATGAAATACTTATTATTTAAATTCAATTTTTCAGGCATATTCAAAAAATCTCTAGAGCCCAAATGCAAAATAAACAACAAAAATTTTAGCTGTTTCTAAATCCATATCCATATCAAATACTGGTATCCGAGGTCAAAAATCTGGCAATCTGAATAAATATATGTCAGACTCATTGTCCTGATTGACTGACTGACTGATTAATTTATTAACTGTTCAATGTAGAGCCCAAAGGGTATGACCTAGGAGTCTGAAATTTTTATATTGAGAAATATGACTCCGAAAGCATGTTTTAAAACAAAATATCTGTCATACTCTAGTTTAGTTTTTTTACATAATAATCTCTAGAGCTGAATTTACTTCAGGTTCAGGAATATTATGATAGTTTTGAATATTTATATTTCTCTTTATTACTATAGTTTTAATTTTTGATTACCGTTTTTTTTACAATTTTTTCCTTTAGATAGAAAATAGCTAAATTGACAGCACTGCCAACAAGGCGCTCTACTTTACCTCGCAGTTGACTGCACGTTAATTTTGGGCCAAAGACTGTGAGCCAGATGTCTTTGTGGCGGTGTAGTTGGCCCTATTTGTATGTGGCCATAAATAAGCAAAAACACTAAACAATGTGCGGCCAGTGCCATCAATTGCATTGGCAATCGAAAGCACCGCAACCACTAAAAGGGCACCACCACCACCATCATCACCACCGCCATACGCACCACAACCACAACACAAACATAAACAGCAACACCCTCGATTCGAACTAACTGCATATTTTTTATATTTATTGCATCTAAATGCTACGCGTTGCCAAATTGAAATGCCAAATAGGCCGCATATCCTTGACCGTGTCGTGTCTTTGCTGGCCCTGTTTATTGTTGTATTTGTAGTTGTAGTTGTGGTTGTATTGTTGCTGTCCGCAGTGTGCCATAAAGTGAGTTAAGGCAACAACAATAAATCCAAGTCTGTTGAACACAAAGCCAAAAACTGCACAAAGGCCACAAACAGTTGACTTTAGCTTATTTGCAGCTAACTTCGTCAAGTAGCTGGCTAAAAGCCAACAACTTTGCGGCTATCTGTGTCACAATCAAAGTGCGGCCACTACTGACAACTGCAACTTGCAACCTGCAACAGAGAAAGTGCCACATCGAAGCAAAAGACACCTGAATGCTACGCAGTGAATTTGTGAGCTTTTCAGCTGGGTCTAAACTAGATTATTTAATTTGTGCTGATATACACTGCAAAAAAATAATAATAAGAAGTATTTTCTTCAGACATATCCCTTCTTAGGTATGAAACAAAATATTCCTTTATATTTATAATAGCTAATGCTCACTTTGAAATATTTATATGTGAAATAAATTTGAATTTCAATAAATTATTGTCTCAGTTATATTGTGTAAAAATGTCAGCCTCCTAGGTCTTATGGTACAATAATCAGTGAGTGAGTGAATGAATGAGTTAGAACAAAGAGTTTTATACATAGAGTTGCTGAGTATCATAAGTATGGTTTAAGCCTATTAGATAAAACTATTTTTTATTTTTAGGGGTTACGTTTTCATTTCTCCAACACCCCTTATTAGGAAACTTTAAATATTAGAAATGATTTTCTAATTCTAAATAATAATTTTTATACTCTTCTCTTGTTTTCGAATTGTATTATTGTTAAAAATATAAAAATATATGTCCTGGCTATTAGAAAATAAATTGAGATCATCTGATAATAAATGTCACATTTATTTAAAAAATGTCACATTTTTATAAACTAATTTTCTACTAATATAAACACTTGAAGACAAATTAAAGCTATATTTTTGATTTTCAGTGTGAAATTGAGTCTGTATTTCTCAGAGTGTAGACTGATTATGCCACAGATAATCCCAGCGGTTGCACAAACGCACAACCGAATCAACTTTGTCTTTTTTTGTAATGAGCAACGGCCTAGAAAACTAACTCAAGTCGTGGCCCGGAACTGAAACTGCATTGCTCAAATAATTCACAATTCAATTTCCGTCCATTGTTGTCGTGCCGTGGAATTTGCTTACTCTTCCCTGCCCTCCACAACCCCCGTCTTCACTGCCCCTCGCATCTTTCTCCTTCTTCTCTTCTCTACAACTACACACACTCCACTCGAATAAAAGGCAAATTTATGAGCATTTTTTGTGCAGTATGCGACCGACTTTGTAATGTTTGTCGTTACACACATTGTGTGTAGATATATATTTGTTCTATGTGTGTGTGTGTGTGTCATTGTGTGCATGTGTTGGTGAGACACACTTGTCAACTGCTGTCACAATGGCATCGAGTGCAGTCCATAGATTTCAGCACTGTTGTTGCCACTGACAATGAAGCCATTCAAACTGAGAGCTGCAAAATCCCAAAAACGAAGCACTTGATAAGCAGTTGTCCTTTTTGGCCCAGTACTCAAAGGCTACATAGGCTGTTAAATTTGTGACAGATCTTGGACAGTATAAGAGCCAGAGCTACCAAATTTGATATCAATTCACTCAAAATAAAATATTATATATCAAATATTTTAAGTCGCGATCTTGGTTAGCAAAATGTTTATGTTTCAAAACTAGTAATTAATTTCAGAACAATTATTCTTAACAGTTTTTTTTAACATTTACATAGATAACATTTAATATAACATTTCTGGAATATGAAAACCACGAAATTACTTTAGAAAAAAATATTGAGCTTTTGCTCTCCAACATTTTCTTAAAATGTTAGAATGTTTTTTCAATTAAGAATAAATGCCATAAATATTAAACATTTTTGACAAATGGAAGCTTATTTTTTTAATTTCAGTGGGACAATTGGTTTGTGTTTCTCAGAGTGTACAATTTTCATTAATTTGATTGCCGAATGCTGCCGTTAATCATAGTATATTAATTTTTTTGGGCTTGTTCTCCTATTTAATTTTTTTGCTAACTATCTGGGAATACTTTGTAAATTAAAAAGGTAAAAAAGAGGCAAAAATTGATATAAAAAAAATTGTTTTTATTTTACTTATTAATTAATTTCTGGACATTGAGTCGAATAAATGCGAAGATACTGGGTATCTAAGAGTCTAGCATCTCAACTGTAGAATTCTTACTAGTTCTTTATAGCATACACACACACACAACAAATACACACACATACACAGAGAGATAAATAGTGGTATGGAATGTGAGCTCACCTGGCCATCGTTATCCTTGTCCGCCTTCGATCGCAGACCAGTCCAAATTTCCATCATGACATCGTAAGTCTCCTTGTTCTTTGGCGTATCCTTTTCCCAACCGCGCAGTTTGCAAACGCGCTGCAACAACAACAACAACACAGAAATGTCCACATAAATTGAGTTATCAGTTACGAGTTGAATAAACAAAATGCGAATTGGCAACACTCATGCAGAAAACAACAGAAAACAACAGAAAGCAACAGAAAACAACAGACAACAACAGACAACTGCAGACAATAACCAGAAAGAATTCCATACAAAATCAACAGAGTGCCAAAAAATGTTATTGCAACTTTGCACCATTCAAAATGTTGCAAATCGTTGTTGTTATTGTTGTGGTTGTTGTTATTGTTGTTGTTGTTGTCTCAGCTGTTGGTCGATATACCTCGTAGGTTTTGCATATTTATCAGGCAGCATTTACTGAATTTCATTTAATTCAACAACAACAATTTTGCACAATTGTTTTGGCATATACAGTTAGTCAAGTAATTGTTTTGACAAGCTATAAAAAATTCACATATGTGTAAAAAAAAATTACAAATTCAATTTAGGTTAAGATAAAAAAAGACAGGTTTAATATTAAAAGTTTTGAAATAAGACATTTAACATAAACTTTAAATGGATATAAATTGTTATTGATATTGTCCGCCTTAATTTTTTTAAAGGTAAAAACTGATTAGCAACTTAAAGTTTATTAAAAAAAATTTAATTATTTTAATATTTTTAAAGCAAATAACTCAAAACATAGAAATAATATTTTTTTGCCAAATAAAATATGTGAATTATAAATTTTTCAAAACTTGAATCTTGAATAAATGTATTTTACGATTAATACCATGCCGTATTTTTTGATTCCTTCTTTATAATTTTTTTGAACTATTAAGCAATTAAAAATTCATTTAAAAACAAACAATTAAAAGCAAAGAAATTTATTTATTTATTTTTTGTATATTTTTTATTTTATATTTCTGTTGTCAAAACAATACAACTAGTGTTTTTGAACTCTATTAAGTTTTTTTTAGTACTTTTTGGTTATACCTCTATTTCATACTTTTTTTTAAATATTTTTTATAATTGGTAAATTTATGTATTTTACCAATCAAATATTTTTTATTTTGTGCAAAGTAATAAATGTGACTTTTATATTTATGCTGTCAAATCAATTACTTGACCAACTATATTTTAGCACTGTTTCAGCTGCTGGGTTTTATATCTTTCCCCTCTGTCGCACTTACCTCGATGGCCAGCTCGAAGTCCTTAACGTCAATTTCGCCGCTTTGGTTCACATCTGTTGGCCAAATTCGACAATGCGCATTTAGCGTGAATTGCGTTGTTTGCGTGTTATGTCCAGTTGTTGGTCAGTTGGTTATTTGTCAACAAAAACCAAGAGAGAGAGAAAAAAATAATAAAATAGATGGATGCACATTAATTGAAGTGAAAGATGAAACGGAACTCATGGTGCAGATGTCTCTAAATTCCACTTCCTTTTTTTTGTTTTTTGCATATTCAGCTGATTTTTATGCCTACTCGAATTTGTCGTCTATTCTTTTGGCATCTGAAAGTGGCCATTTGAAAGTGGGCGTGTTAACGACTACAACACAACGGTGTGCAAATGACCACTTTAAATTTCAGTGTCAAGTATTTGGCACTTGCGTTTTATGGCCCAAACAGCAGCAGCAGCTGTTGCCAAATATGGCAAATGGCCAACAGCCAACAGCCAACAGTCAGCAGTCAGCAGCCAAGTCACCTTAGCGGTTATTTACTGTTTACCATGGTGCTCCTCAATTAGTCATAATCGAATAACACTTAACCTTTGTCACAGAAGTGAGTTGCAAAAAGTGTTGCCTACTTTTCAGCGTGCAGCTGCAACATTCACTGTTTTGTTTAACTTGCCACAATTGGCATAAAGTTTACAACTAAATGGTTTTAAAGTACACAGCATTTTCCTAACGGCAGCCGAAAACTATGAGAGGAAATACTTGCTACTTAGCATACATCAAGTATACGCAACGTATGCAAAGAAGGTTGGCAAATTGAATTGCATTTCGAGGTTGCACTTAAAATATTATCTCAATGACAACGTTGTTCTCTGCTCCTCATAAATAATTGCGGAATTTCATAGCTAACTCCATCTTTAGTATACACTCTCGATAATCTGTTAAGTAATATTTTAAGTGATGTAAAAATATATCGAAAATCCACAACTCCATGTTCGCGGGAGTGAATTTCAAGTACTTTAATTTTATATCGAGTTTCATTAAAGGTTTTAAAAAATGTTAAGCTGTTATGTTATATAAGCCGATTGCCTTGCGGAATATTATTTTCATCATTAATTGGTGTATTAAATTTTAAATTAATCTTTTTTCTAAGCTAATAAATAACTAATTTTTTTTATGTACTGAAAGAAAGCTTTCTTCTATCGGCCAAATATTGGTGGATCATCTCTTTTTAATTTCCTCGCTGCTTTCCGCTTCTCTATCGAAAGTCCTTCTATAGGTTTTCTTGAGTCTGTAATATTATTATATAGACGGAAAGTCAACTTGTACTTACCAAAGAACACATTGAACAGGAACAACAGCTTCTTCTTGCGAAAGTCGGAGATGGACATTTTGTATTATTGTTGGTTTTAGTTTTATTTCAGTTTTAGATTTACGTTTATTTCGCTGGCTTGCTCGACGACAGCTGCGGAAAATGGAAAATAGAAAATTGGATAATCACATAAGATAAAACACACCAGAGGGACAGAGAGAGAGAGAGAGAGAGAGAGAGAGAGAGAGAGAGAGAGAGAAAGAGTACGGAATAATAAAAAAAATTGCTAAGAAATGCATGGAATGTGGAAATTCATTCGAATTTAAAGTGCACTCAATTAGAGGCGGTAACACTAAAATGGGCGTGACAGTCAGCTTAATGTTAACCCCCCTGACGACTCGTTAAATGAGAACCGTCTTTAACCCGTCTTTAACCCGCCCCTTTGTGTTAGTTTATGACAGCTAATTCAGCTAAAGGAAATAAAATAAAACTGTCTAAGGATGCACAAAGGATGCGCGTAATGCAAATGCAAAAGCTCCACGAGCAGCTTGGAAAATTGAGGAAAGAAAGTGGGGGGAAAAATCGTCTGTCAGCCTTCCGAGTCATGGCTCATTTAACCTTCAATCAAAAGCAAACAAAAGCTAGTGGGAATAACTGCAGTCAATAGAACCTGGCTTTAAGAGACCCTGTACCTATTCTTTAAAAGACAAGTAAGAGAAAGAAATATTTATATTGAAAGATATATAATAAATAATTCAAAAAAGTGACAATTCTTTCTGAACAATCCGAATCTGAAACGTAGTCGAATGATATATACCTAAATATATTTTTACTCCTGATATTCCCAGTGCTCTATTCTTTAGGTTTTTGAAAGCGGAGCCAGCCAGACGCACAAGCAAATTTTTTTTTTCAAATAGTTAGCGCTGACTTAAGGAATGAATTTTTAAAAAAAATGTATCATGCTATTGTTAGCAAATTTTTAGTGTTTTTAGCTCAATCCTGACAGGATTATTAATAAAACTCTTGTGAAGACCAGGACTTTAAAAACATTATAGAATCAGAGAACTAATTGATCTAAAACCATAATTTTCGTCCATACTGGGACTAAAAACACAACATTTTTGATGCCAAAACTATGGTTTCTTGGTCAAAAGATTTTAGAATTAAACGTAGATTACATATTTGGGAGATCATTTGTTCCGGAAAGTATTAATGCACCCTAAAAGTTATATTTTTTTAATTTTTGTTCACAAGCTTAATAGACTCTTTGGTACATTTGAAGTACAGGGTCTAAAAACAGGCAACGAGGTCAAAGGCGGCACGTTAAATCAGGGTAAATATGCCAAAGGTTTGGCTTGTGGCAAGCTGGCAACTGTGCCGCCTCTCAACACACATCACACATGTGGCACGGTCATTGCCAGCTTTGAAGAACCGTCTTTTGTTCACATACCGTTAATCGGTGTGGGTGTGGGTGTGTGCGTGAGTTTTGTAAGCTGAGTATGGCCAAGAGCTTCATTCGGAAACTATTTACTTTAGTTTACTTTTGGCGAAGGCAACGAATCACCTGGCAGCCTTCAATTGTTGTTGTTTTTGTTGCTGTTGCTGTTGTGTTTATCATCTCATCGCAAAGCATAATTTCACAACAAGGAAATTGCAGGCAGGATGTCAAGTGGAAAACGAAATGCAATGAACATGATGACAACGACAACGACAACAATAAAGACATGCCGCAGATACGGAAGCGGATGAGCAAGAAGATGCGGATGAAAATAAGTATATATATATATATATATATATATATATATATATATTCTGCAGGTGAGTTGATGCTGCTAGCTGATGACTTGGGCTGCCAGCCAAATTTAAAGAAATGGCCATAACAGCAAAAAATTTTCAATGGCCAGCCAGCAAAATATTATTTGCTTTTATAATAATGCAACCTGCAAAATTAAATTCAATTATTTTAACTGAAGCTGCTTAAACCCTTTTTTTTATTTTTCTTGCTCTTAAAACAATCTCAAAATTGCTGACTTCCCCAGAGAAATTTCCAAGTGCTAAACTAATAAATATTATAAAGCTCATCAACATATTTTATGCAACTCCATAATGGGCAGTAATATTTTAGCTTGTCATATATAATTATTTATAGATGACACTAAATATAATTAGATATATCACTTTTACGACAACTATGATAATCAAAATGTAATATATATTCTACTTTTTCCAAATTAATATTGATGATATAATTTTCTATGATTTAGATAAGACATTAACGGCCTAAATTCACTGAAATATTTATTGATTTCCTTTCACAAAATTTGAGCAGAGATATTAAACATTTGTCTTTCCTTTCGTATTTGGACTAATTTCTTACTAACCATTCTTCGTTAAGTATTTTATTTAATTTATGAATATATTGAAATATAATTTAGTCTTACTAAAAATGTTTTATATTTTTGTTTAAATTTATTTTTTTTTAATAGATCGAGAAAAGATAGCAATAAAGTTTTCCTAATTTTGGTACACTGTACATTTTTTTCATATTTCAATTTTCTTTATGTAGAGTTGTCTAATTATTGCTTTGCTATTTTTCGTCGTTATTTGAATATATTTTACATATATTTTAATTTAATTTCTAGTTTCATTTTTCTTGCCTTTCCATTTCTTATAAAAATATTTATAAATCGTATGAGATACCAAAGTAAACAACTGATGTTCACACTTGTCATTTATTTTATAAAAAGAATGCAAAAAAAATGCACAAAGTGAGGCAAGTAAAAATATTTCAAATTCCTTTTGACGCGTTCATTTTTTATTTTAATTTATAACGAGATTCGAATCAGTTTTGTATTTCCTTTTTTTTGTGATTCACTTCAACAAATGGAATTAAGGTAAAATATGTCGTCAATGGAGTCGATTTTCATTTGCATTGCAATGCGATGTGCGTGAAGGAAATTGAAAATGAAATTTAAAGCCTTTTAATAAAGAGTTGCGCATTTTACGCACACACATACGTGTAAATATGAATCTACTCAGTCAAGCGATATATATCCGATATGTGAAATAAATAATTAAATATGCGTGCAAATTGAATTCGCTTTGCAGTTAAATCCGCACATTACGCATACGCCACGTGGTGCGGTCGTCATTGAAATAAATTAACGTGCTACGTTCAAAATTTTGTTATGTCACTGTTGCCAATTAAATGTTTTCATTAATATTTACGCATTTTCCGCTGCAAAATGTTCCCCATTCTCTCTGACCCAGTTCATTATGTTTGTTGGGGGATTGTCGGTAACAAGTCTCGCATTAATTACCAATATCAATACTCAATATGAGTACTCAAACTCGTACCCAGTGCATAAAAACCACTCGCACCAAACCACAAAATGGCTTTGGCCGTGGTTGTGGCTTTCTGCAGGAATAACCACATCATAGTCAGGGACCACATCATGATGTCCAATGACAGCCGCCTCGTTAATTAGGCCCAGTCACAGACTCACTGCAGTTTCTAATAACGCAAATAATGTTGCCCATTTTTGTTGTCACTTTTATGGCTCGTTGGCCATCAACATTCATCTTCCATGTTATAATTATTTGGCCAATATTATAGGCCATAAAAATTTTTAATTGACATTTTGGAAGAGCTGGTGTTAACTGTTCTTTTACCAGGCCATTAAAAGTTGAGATTGTCTCACAACTAAAGTGTTTGCCAAGCATACGTGGCGTATACTTAATTTGCATCAACTATAGTTTAGAAGATATTTAAGCAGGTAGGTTTTTTATAAACATGTATCAAAATTAAAACTGTACTTAAATTAATTTTTAAATCGAATAAAAAGAAATAAAATATATTTTCAATGATAAAAATTAAATCGAATAAAAAGGAATAAAATATATTTTAAATGATACAAATTTATGTTGTAAAAAATATAGAAATAATTTGTTAAAAGTTGAAATATTTATAACCAATTCAAAAGTCAAATAAAATAATATGACCACCGATTTTTTCACTTCGATAATCTGACTTAATTCTATAACATTTAGGGAAATATCACTTATGTTCCAATAGTCTCTTGAGATTTTCCTCTAAAAATCAGTCGTTTATAAATTTTTAACAGATTTTTGAAGTTATAAGCAAAGACAATCATAAATTTATTTTTATTTTTAGCCAAGTTTTTAGTTTCTGGTTTATTTTCTAATATTAATAAGTTTATTTTAAATATATCTTATGCATTTCTTTTCAATTTTGAATAAAGCCAAATTTAATTTAATAAACTTTAAATATTTTTAAGAGCTGAATTTGGTATTGATATTGATACTGGTATTTAAAAAAACACAAGCCATTCTTTGGGTTGTTTTTAATAGAAGTTGTCAATTAAAATCTCTCAAGATTTGATAAGCTGATTGCTTTCATATATAAATACTTATGAGTACTCTAAAAGATGTGTTAATTACTTGAAAGTACTGATAAATGATAAGAATATTATATACTATTTCGAAAGCATTTAATTCTCTGTGGGATCAGCTCTATCTTTATTTTTACTGATTTTGATTGCAATTCAAGTTTTTGTGTGGCACAATTTTACAATGGACACTAATTAGTTTTTGTGATGCCGCAAATTTGCGCAGCCAATTTAAAATAATAGAGAAAATGCGACTGTCTTTTATCTGTCAACGTTGTGGCACTGAATGGAAAACTGCGAGTTGATGCTGATTCAGTTGATGTTGCACTTGCAACAGTTGCAACTGTTGCAGTTGTTGTTGTATTACACTGTTGTTGTATTGTGTGGCCCCGCAGTAATTTGGGTAATTTGCATTAATTTACATTTAATTTAGTGGGGGCAACAACAGACAAGAGAAGAGAGAAGAGCAGAGAGCAGAAGAGAAGAGAAGAGATAATGTTTTAGGCCTGCGGCGCAATGAATAAAGCGGCTGACCAAACAAACCAACAGACAGACGGACAGACAGACAGACGGACAGACTGACAGGATGTGGATCCTTGAGCATACTTGATGTATTTTCTGTTTGGCAACTTTTATGAAGAAGAACTTTGGGCAACACTTTTGAATGAATTCATTACAAAAGCAGCATTACTTGCACTTGTTAAGTTTCTCGCTTCACATTGAGACTGCCACAAAAGGGCGGTGGGCGTGGCCAGCAGGTAGGCGTGCTTCCTTACAAGACTGTCAGTCCACTTGACTGTGGAAAAGAAAACTACCAAACTTGCTTTCTGGACATTTCCTTAAACACAAACTCAACCTCATCCTCATTCTTATTCTTATTCATATTCTTATTCATATTTATATTCTCTTGTTCTTGGGCTTTTCAGAAACTCTGCTCGTTACTTGCAACTTGTGTTTTTGTTGCTTTTTCGAATGTGTTTTCGAAATAACGGAAACTCTTAACACAAATACAAATGCACTCTCACACACACACACTCACAAACACACTTACACACACAGACACACACACATTGTTATGCTTGCACTTTACCGTTGTGTTTAACTCTGATTTTGATTCTGTTTCAGATTTTTTGACTCCGACTCTGGTCTCTTTTTTCGTGTGCTCGGCAACGCGCTTCGCTTATTTGTGATGTTCGTTCTTGCCGAGACATCGGCTTTTATAAGCGCCCAAAACACGACGTCGCAGTCGCAGTCGCCGTTGACTGCAGCAGCGACTGAGCTTCGGCGTCCTTCGTCGTCGTCGTCGTTTTCGTTGTCGTCGTCGTCGTTTACTTCGTTCGCTTTGGGTGCTTTTTGTCATCGCACATTTTATCTTATCGCTGCGTCTGCGTCGCAGTCGCCGTCACCGTCGACGCTGCTCTGCTGCAGAGGCATGCATTTTGTATCTGTGTCTGTGTGTGTGTCTGTGTATTTGTGTCCACTTTTGGGTTACCACGTGCAACGTTGTAGGACAGCATGCGGCATTTTTACTGTCTGTTAGATTTTTTTGAAGATTTAACACTTGCCAAAAATGCTAATTGAATTAAATTTAAAGTTATACAACTTTTAGAGAATTTATTAAACTAATTTATATAATTATATATTAATTTATTAAAAATCAAATACGAGCAGTAGGCACTACCTTAACCAAGATACAAAATTCAACTAAGAATAAAAATTAAAAATATATCAAATTTAAATTAATACAAAATTAATGCAAAAATACATCAAAATTATCATGGAAAAAACTCTAAAGAAATCAAGAAAAAAAGAGAAAAAAAAGTAAATATGGGATCCTATGGGATCAAACAGAATACTTATTTTTACTTTATTTATTTTTGTATTTTTTATGACATCAACAAATAAATAGACGATTTAAAAAATAAATAACAAGAGTTTACTAAATTTATAACTACTTTAGTGTTTAGCTTATCTTATCAGAACATTATTTATCTTACTATCTGTTGGCCAAAGAGATTACACTGATGACCAAGTGCAAGATACATATTAGTTAATCTAAACAGAACAAAAGAATTTATTGTAGTATACAATTAAATTAGAAATGCTTTGGAAAAAAATCAAAGTCAAGTACTTTTCGCGAATCTCTACAGATATTAATAAGAATATACTCTGAACACATAATGTTGGATATTTCATATTGTTTTTTACGAAATCCATAAAAAGAACTTCCATTTATTATAATCAATTTTAAAAAAACAGTACACTTAATAATAAATATATATGAAACCTTTTTTAAATAAATAAGAAATCATACAAATAATTTCATATATATTTTATGCTCATTTTTTTATAAACAAAATATCAATTTAAATGAATTCAATAAATGTTAAGTTTTCACATATTTCAATTAATATTGAAAATTGATTTTTGCTTGTTACAGATTTGTACAACATTTCTGAATGAAATAAAAACAAATAAATTTAATCAATTAAATGCATTTTTTTGTTAGCTCAGCTTAAATTATTCATAGCATACTTTTTGGCTGCATTTCCGCTCAGTGCATTACCGAAAAAAAAAATGCAACAAATCAAAATGTACAATTGTTCTGGACAATTTTTAAGCATAACCTTGACACACAGACACACATATATATACACACACACAGACATTAAATGTACAGTGGTGTCAGTTGGCAGCATAATTACAGTGGTGGTGCATTCGCATTCGATCATGTCCAAATGTCCAAGTGTCCAAGTGTCCAAATGTCCAAATGTGGACCACCAACTGACTGCAACGGCAGTCAAAGACATTTAAGCAAAACAATTTCATGCCTGCTTTTCTTGCTTTTAATTATACAAGTCGTACACACACACACACACACACACACACACACACATATATATATATATACATATATAATATACAGTAGATGAGCTCTTATATGTGCTGGTAATTGTCAACTCTTGCTGAATTGTCGCTGCCAATTTATCAAAATGAAAAAGTGGCCAACAGACTCGCGCTCCCGCTGCGCTGTCACGGCAGTCACTGGGCTCTAGGACCCAAAAACCCAAACAAAAATGAAGCAGAAGAAGGATAGAATAGTTATCCTTAACAAGACGAAGTTTAAATACTCTCAGAGAGCGCTGCATTCCATTTTTAGCTGATCGTTTCTATGACATATTTACGATATTGGGCTCCAAATTTAGAAAAAAAATTTCTAAATGATTTAGACAGTACCAAAAGGACAATATATGAGTTTGGTTGCGATATCTTCAGAAATAAAAATGATTTTCATACTAAAGACTGATTTTCAAATTATCCTTGCTATGACAGTTATAGTATATAGTGATCCGACTTTAACCAAAATTTTTCTGAATTTTTAAAACATTTCCAAATGGAAAGTCTATGAGTTTGGTTGCGATATCTTCAGAAATAAGATAGATTTTCATACTAACGATACATTTTTGAACCTATGGCATCTGTATGGTGGTCCGATTTAAGACAAATTTTTCTAGATGTATAAATTAGCATCAGATAGACATTCTATGAATTATTTTGAAATAACTCAACAAATAAAAAAGTTTTTTATAGTAAAATATGATTTTCACACGTTCGTTTCTATGACAGCCGTTTATAAATACAGATATAAAGATCTAATCCGGTTATACTGATTAAGGTAAAAGCTATATAAGAAGCTAAGAAATTGAGAAATTGAGGAATTAGATACTTGTATTTTCTTTGATCAAAATAGGACCCTATAATTCACTTAATTGCGTTACAAATTTCATGATAAAAATGATATTACATTTTAAAAGGGTATCAGAAACAACATAAAACAAAAACAATGCACTGGCAGAGTATCATCTAAATGTTCCATTTCCAAAACGTTCCATTTTGCAGCAGCATCAGCATCAGCTGCCCATTGCGGATGACCGTTTTACCAAAGTTTCGCTTCGCTTCGTTTTGCTTCGTTCCGTTTCCATTTTGAATTACACGATGTGTGTATATGTGTGTGTGTATGTGTGTGTGTATATGTGTGTGTGTGTGTGGGCGACGGTGCGTGTTGTAGTAGACAAATGTTTAAATTTTGGGCCCTTTTACCTGTTTGCACCTCAAGTGGCCATAAGAATTCCTCTGCCTTCTCTGCCTCTGCCTCTGTCTCTGCCTCTGCCACCGTCTCAGTTGCTGCCTCTGCCTCTGCCGCTGCCAGCAGCTGCTGCCTTGGCAAAAGGAAACGGATGTCGACATTGACACACTTTCATATGCACATGAGCCAGGTCCATAACCAAAAAGGCAGCAACAGCACCTTAACCAGGTCCAAAGCACAAGCAGCGGTAATGGTAGCAGTGCTGCCAGTTTAGCTATTTATTTGCTAAAACTAGCAACTTAAAAAACAATTTGCAATTTTTTTTTTAAATGCCA
Organism: Drosophila phalerata; assembly: GCA_951394115.2. Taxonomy (NCBI): domain Eukaryota; kingdom Metazoa; phylum Arthropoda; class Insecta; order Diptera; family Drosophilidae; genus Drosophila; species Drosophila phalerata. The sequence continues at coordinate 32,960,218 of OX596005.2, read as the reverse complement.
CAAATCTATCAACTTTTAAGTTTAGATTTGACAACTTTCAAAAAAAATTTTCAACTTTTTAATTTAAATGCTATTAGCCACAAATCTAGCCATTTATAAGTTTTCCTTAGCAAATTTAGCAACTTTATTGAAAAAATACCATTTTTTAAATGTTCTTTAGCATTTTTGGCATTTTTGATAGCTTTTTGAAATTGATTGCACAAATTACAATAGATAATGGTTTAAAAAACATCGGAACTTGTATTAAATTTGTATCGATTATATGATTGGGTTAAAAAGTCAAAACATTTATAAGCACTTGACAAAAACTACAGGCAGTGAGAAGATCGCTGATTTAAGTGAAACTGACTAATTAGATAGCATTATAAGTATTATTTAATTAAGGACCGGTTTTTCAATATCTATATAAGGGAATTGATAGCTATATTAGAGATATTTTTTTTTATTATTATATTAATGGCATTGAAATTAATGTCAAATTTGAAGATATCTTTTTCATAATGTTTTTACAATTGCTGAGATGTGATGATGATGTTCCCTATTAATTTAAGTATTTTCAATATAGATTTTTTCGCTCTTAAATGCATACATATATTTGCTGAAAACAAAAATTGTAATGAGCTTAACATTTTTTTTTTTTTTGAATATTCTCATATTTTTTAGCATTTTTCATCAACTTTTTTTCCCAAATCTAGCTGTTATTGCTGTGGAGATTCTGGCAGCACTGATTGGTAGCAGCCAAATGTTAAATGGCTGCAAGCTTTGCATACTTTTTGCCTCTGCTTGTTGTAGTTGTTGTCAGTGTTTAGCTGTCCACCTATTTCATGTTGTTGTTGCCTGTGTTGCTTGAAGCATAAATGAGCGGCCACTAAACGTTGGCCTTAAAGTACAGGTAAAAAGGTAGAAGCCTTTTTGGGTACAAGTGTGTGTGCTCAGATGAAAGAACTTGTGTGTGTGTGTGTGTGCCACATGTGAATGGGGCACGACACTGGCACGTTATTTACAGGCAATGCGCACCTGCAACACACACACATTCACACACACACACACACACACACACATATTTTCCGGTCTCTTCCCGTTGCACGCTTTTGTGCGGCCTTCCGTGGCAGCCACACACACACACACACACACACACACTCGCTTTTGGCCATGGCAATGGCAACTTGATTAGACCAACATGAAATTAAGTAATTTCGTCGTATTGTTTAGTGTTGCTCCGGCAAGAACAACCTGCAACAACAATGGCAGCGGAAACAAAACAATAACAAGCTCGGACGCAAAAAAAAAAAACAACGAAAACAAAAAGGAAAACAAAAACAAAATAATGAGGAAGAAGAACTACGAGCATACAATGGAAACACGCCAAGAAAGGCGAACATAATGAACATCGTCAGCGGATAACTACACTATACAACATGAAAAGCACACACACACACACACACACACACACACACACACACACACACACACACAGACCGATGCAATACACTCACAAGCGAAAGGAGATGGGAATTTAATGCCCTTAAAGGAGGTAAATAAATAGAAAAGAACAAGGAAAGTGAAAACCTTAAGTGGCAGCCTTATAATTAAACTCTTTCAAACTTTAACAGATTAAAATTTTAATAAAATATATTTGATATCAATATTTTGTTTATATTTCAGAAATACTCTAGATTAAAGTTTTGAATAAATAAGTTTTAATTTTAAAAATTCAATTCTAGATTCAGTTAATTATGAATTAAAAGCAAGTGACTAGTGCGATAATTTATATGTAACTTTAATTATATAATAAATAATAATAATTTTTGCAATTTTGTCAAAAAAAAAAAAAGTTCTTTATTTTATATATATTTCTCAAGTTAGGGAAAACTAAAACTATGAGCGTTATTTTAATAAGTGAAATAATACTATTATTTGAAAATAATAAATTGAACTGGAGTTTTTTAATATTATTAAACAATTTTTTTCTCATATTTTTTTCTTAGTTGAATATCTAATTTAGTACATTCTTTACTTTACTAGTCCTAATTTTATCCTTAAAATTTATTCCAAGTTTATTCGTCCTGGTTTTTGTAATTATTTAATAAGATTTCATTTTCATTTCGTCCTTTATTAATTTAAAATATTAATGATATTTTAAAAAACAGAAACATCTTTTGTATCATTTAATTATAGTATTTATTATTTAATATTTTGTTATGTCAAAAAAAAAAAAATAAATAATTGTTGTAAATATTAAAATAAATGTTTAGTCCTTGTACTATATTCACGTACTTTCTCTGAACAGATTATTACAATTAAGTAATTAAAAGTCTAAAATGATAATTGCTGGCTTGAACATTCTTTGTTGCAATATCCAAATGCATTTATCTGCCATTCTGTCTGACTAATCAGTTTAGGAAATGCTCTGGCCTAAAAGCCATTCAAAAACACAGACATTCTCATTCTCATTCTGATTCTGATTCTCAATTTTGTTCTCGTAGTCATATTATAAATTCCGCTCATAGAAATTCATGCTCTGTAAATGTATACATGGGAAAAACTTCGAATCCCCGCATCCGCGTCCAAAACAGAGGGAGAAGAGTGAGGGGGAAGAATCTTCCTACACCCGCTGTCGCTCTTGTTCTTCTTCAATCTCCTGAATCCTCGGCGGATTGCGTGTTTGGGTCGAGACAGAGCGTCAGGTGCAACGGCGGTTGGAACGTTGCAAATTGCGATGCGCAACAGACCGCGCCCTCCGCTGTGCCACATCTGGTGGCAAGGACTTTGTCTGTGCCACGCCCCCTCGCCCACCTGCACAGCATCCCATGGTGCGGAATTAAATCAGCTGCCCCTAAAAAGTATGCAAGCTCGTCATGCAACGCTGAGGCGCTGAAAAGGGCTCTCTTTTAGCTGGAGGCGGCGAAGGGGGGCGTGGCTCGGCTTGCCTGTGTAATTTACTGTTATTTTTTAAGCGCTTTTCTTTTATGCGCTCACGCCAACAACAACAACAACAGCAACTACAACAACACAACACAAATAGTGCAAACAATTGTATTGCTTGTTTTATTTGGAATGTTTGTTTGTTCGTTTCGGGGCTTTTCGGTTTTATACCCATTAACCAAAGTGCTTAAGGGCATATAATATTTTGATGTGGAAATCAGAAATACAATTATTTACACAATATATTTATGTAAATTTAAAATATATTCAATATGTTATGTAAATTTTAAACGAAAAAGATATTAAGAAATTCAAATAAAACAATTTAATAATTATGAATTGAAATAATTATTTATTATGAATTTTTATTAATATTTATCTTCCCATATTTTACCAAATCAAAATTTCTAACTTAAAATTTTCCTTGTTTTGTGTTCCTAATTATCTATACCCTTTACAAAAAGTGCTGCGACTCTGTTATATTTAAGGTTCACAAGAGATTCAAAATTACATATTTATATATTTAGCTGAAAGGATGTTAACTTATGTAAATTTCAAATATTCTTTGAATAAAGAAATTTTGATGTAAGGTATCCGAAAATAAAGCCAAATCAACATAAATAAAATAAAATTTTAAACGGTAAATAATTTTGATTTTGTATTTTCACAATTTTCATATCCTCAATTTTATTTCAAAATTTTAAATTTTCTATATACAAAATTTCGTAATTATGTGTTCCTACATTTTGTATAAATTATTATAATAATTATTTTCGAATTTGGTGGTGGTGCTCTAGATACGTATACTTAATTTATTTAAAACGATTACCATTCTATCTAGTTTGAATACACTTTACTCACTAAAACTATTTTAATTTAATTATCCCTATTTTTACACAATTTCTTTCCATAATTATAATGCAAAGCTTTTAATCAATTTTAAAATATTTATTCCTTTTAAGAAAAATATACATTTTTTTTACACTTGTGCATTTATAATAAAGAAAAAAATATATACAATGTGTAGAAAAATATATAAATTTCTGACCTGACACTTGGAGCAACAGGGTATCTGTCAGTCGTGATATTGTATGGTTTAACTCGCTTTCGTCGAACAGAACGTGAGAAATTACACATGTCCTTCTGTGTTTTCAACATGTCATTGCAATTGTTGCAGCTGTATGTGTGAGTATCTGTGTGTGTGTGTCTGAGTTTCTGTGACTTTTTGCTTGTTTTGTTGTCTAGTTGCGGAGATTTATGCTTGGTCAAAATAAATTTGGCTCGTGTCGTTTTAGTCCGCCAAATTGATGAGCTCAGATCAGATTTGTGCTTCTTTCTGTTGCAGTTGCAGACGTTGCATTTAAATTAATTTTGACATTTGACCTCGACTCGCTTGTGTAATTATTTTTCCGTGTTGCGAGGGTCGTTCGAGAGTATCGAATTCCGGCCCACACAAATCGGAGGGAATTGGAAACGAAGCTTGCATAACTTTTTGGCACAATAAACGAATTTTAATTTGCAGCTTTTGCCACAAATCCCATTTTACCCTCCTGCAACCCACGCCACTGCACCAGCCACGCCCACAACTGACCTTCATTGGCTGAACATAACGCTGACCCTCCCCCCCACCCCTACCCCAAAAAATTGCAAACTAAAAACTAAGCTCTAAAAATCAAATTAAATGATCATCGCAGCTGATAATACTCTAAAATAATGCATCGAATTCAAGTATGTAAAACTCATGAAAATTGAGTAATTATTTATTGGAAGAAATAATTAATTCATATTATATTTTTAAATGGAAATAATTAGGGAAATAAATTTATGCACGTTTTCAAATTAATATCGCATTCAAAATATATCGGGATGTTTACGAAATCGCAGATATATGTAATTTTAATAGAGAGAGATTTCATTTCATTCAACCTTAGTTTTAAAGTAAATTCCAATTTCACTTTATTTTTAATCCCAATAAAAAACTATTATTATTAAATTTTCATATTAATAACGAAATTATAAACTATTTTAATAAAGTGATTTCAATTTCTGAAAAACTTCGTACATTTAATTATTCTTTTTATTACATAACATTTCTAATTTAAATCAATTTATGAATTTATTGTTAAAATCACACAGATAAAATATAATTATAAGTTTTGTTTTAAAAGTTTGGCTTTGAATATGACAATATTTTTATTAATTGTTTAATCTATTTTTAATTTTTAATTTATTTGAATCGAAATTAGTGTATTGGAATTGCACTTTATTATTTTTTATGATGTCAGATATATTCTAAATTTATCAAATTTAGTTAAACTTTTTTTATTTTTAAGACTATTAAGCTGTTGAGTCCCAGACAGTTGATATTGGTAAAAAGTTATATCAAAAGAAAGATAGAGTAGCTGTAGGCTTAGGGTAGTTGTAGTTATCGTAACCCTAAAATGCACCACATACTCGTATGCAAAATAAATATCAGACAAACGGACGGCATCATAACAATTATTGCCCCTCCGGCCCATTTTGGCAGCCCGGCTCGACTTGGATCCGAGTCTGGGTCAAAGGGGGAAATTTAGGCCTATAGTTTGCGAGGCGGGTGGCTGAAATGACAGCGGAAGCCGAAAAATTCCATTGATTTTGGCAACGGCAATGGCGACGGAAGCCATGAAAAAAAAAGGACAGCACCCTGATGAGGCAGGCAATCCACATTCCACACTCCACATACCACACTCTACAATCCACAGACTACAATCTACAGTCTGCAGTCTGCAGTCGGCAATGGCCCCAATTGTCTATAGCTGGGGTCAGTTCAGACAGCTTTGGCTTGACTTGGCCTGGCTGGGGTAATTTATCTCTCGGACGGACCTTTTGGGAGCACACTTCTGGTATTTGTATATGGTCTAGGCTAAGGTTACGGATACGAATACAAGTACGAGAACGAGAGTATGACATGCGGAAGACATGTGCAAAATATGTTTTCAAGAAAAAAGAAAAGGCGCTCGTTGTTGGCTTCCTGCAATCAGAGACGTGGCAATTTACGGCACAAGAGGATAGAATATTATTATGGAGACGCTGATAGACTAGACATTTTTTTTTTTTTCTTTACAATATATTATTTATAATTAATATTAGTTCTATGTTGATTTTTAACTCAATTTTTATACTAAATAATTTTTTTATTGCCGACTGCTTTTAGTCGTGCATCAATAAATAAATAAAAATTATATAAATAAAATAATAAAAACTGTTCATGGGGAATTGACAACGATTCTATTTATAACATTTTTTTTGTTTCACTTTTTATTACATAAAATTAAATATTTATTAAATTTTTAATTTAAATACTCTCTATATATTGTGTGACTAATGCAATAACTTATAAGTCCATTTTTTACTTGTACTTTTAGGAATGTCAAAATAAATAAAATATATATTTTAATTTTTTTTTCAACACTGGCTTTTAGTTGTGTACAATTAAATTAATTATTTTAATAAAAAAAAAAAACAAATGTAAGTGAAAGTTTGCAATTTTCTGGGGCTTCGTAGAAATCTGGGAAAAATATATAAGCAATATGTAATTTTCCTACTATTTATTATCCTGCGCACAAATTCAGAATCTGGAATATTCTGTTGACTTAAAGTATTATCCTGTGAAAGGCAGTTTTACATTTGATTTTTAATGAACTTTACAAGTCCACAGTCGGGAAATAAATAATATTTAAGAGCTAGAAAAGTTAAATCTAAATTTAATATATAAAATAATTATTTTAACTAGTTTTGATATTTTTGTTAAATTTTAAAATTAAACTTTGTTTATTTTTATTATTTTTTTTGTGATCTAAATAAATTGTCTTTAAGAAAGACAAAGATAAAGACTCTTTATTTTAATAATAATCGTCTGCTCAAGTGATTCCCCTGGTGAAACTTTTTGTAGATACGACGCTGGCAGCATTTGCCGCATTTGTATCTCACAGATACAGATACAGATCCAAATATACAAATGCCGCACTTTTTGCAAATGTTTTTCGCAATGCTGCGCTGATAAGCAGCGCCATGACAAAAATGTCTGCCAAAACCCAAAAAGAAAAAAAAAAAAAAAAAAAAAAAGAAATCACTTGATAAGCACAAACCGAAGACAAGAAAGAGTTAAGACGAACGCACTTATCTAGCAAAGACGTCAGTACAGACGTCAGTTAGCCGCAACTGTCGTCATCAAATCAGCCTTGAATCGACATGTGAATTTGTCATTTTAAAATCAAATTTATTTAATTTATGAAGAGGGCAATTTAGATGGCCTTCTGTCAAATTGAAAGCAGCTTCTCAGACAATGCAAATCCAAGTCAAGTGCAATTTATAATTGCGCATAGCCAAGTAGCTTTGACTTATCTTCAGGTCAATCAGTTTATCATTATTATCATAGTAGGTACACAGAAAAAAATCTTTTTAATATTCCAGCTTAATATTATTAATTTTAGCAATTATATAAAAACATGTATTCAGAATATAATTGTTAAATTAAGACTTAACATTAAAAGACTCAAAGTACCGTGATATATGTGATGTAACTAAAAAATCACTGCGATCGGCAGTCCACGCTAGTGACGAAAGCAATTACATTTTTATTTTTAATATAAATATACATTATAGTTTTAATATCGGTAGTCACGAAATTACATATTAGAAATTTTGGGACATGAAAAGACTTTATTCACTAGACTTTTACCTCGCATAGAGGTTTTTTTCTTAAAGAACCCCAAGAATCAAAATATTGCTCAGACAAATCGTGCTTAAATAAAGTATTTTGTACTTGGTTACAGATATTACGGGATTATCTTACTTTTGACTCACTTGATCTTGGAATTCCGACTTTTTTTTCTGTGTATTATATTGTCTCTGTTTATTTATTTTAACTCATACTGCGTTTATCAGTCGCGTGGCGTGCGAAATATTTTTGTATTTGATTATTTTTTTTCATTTCGCCTGCACTGCGGCAAACAAAAGACACCACAGCAACAGCAGCAACAGCAGCAACAGCAACAAAGACATGACATAATTTAGACACTTAATTTTCTTTTAACTTGACTTTGATTAGACAATCTCCACAAGGGGCAAAACTGAAGAAACCGTCACCTGTGGAGATCTCTTTGGCAACCTATCGCGTTTTGTCAGCGATTTTACGATTTAACGAGCAATATTGCAGGCGGGTTGAATCGAGTTCAAAATGTTTAAATACTATATATACACATATAACAATTGAAAGGAAGCAAGAGCAGAAAACAGACAAACTGTAGAGTATAGTGAATACACATACTATACTCATATCATTCATCAACATAAATGCAGTTGCAATTTCCCATTTTCCCATCCCATTGCCAACATGTGAAAACCGCAAGTTTTGAGCCACATAAAATAACCTCAAAAGAAAAAAATAAACAAAAACAAAAACAAAAGCAGAAAAACAAACACAAAAAAAATGCATATAAAAATAAATAACATGCACCACAATTTCCAGGCAATTTGGTTAAACGCTAATTGCTATTAATAAAAAACGCTGCTCACCTCACGACAAAAACTCTAGACACCAATTCAGACTTTGATATCGGTACAAGATACTCTTGGATAGCTGTTTATGTATCTAAAATACCTGTGCATAAATATAATGAAAGCAGGCTCAAAGGAAACTTATGTCCTTCTCTTAAATAAATTCAACTGATATATATTTTAAAACTAAGCAACTGCTTTTGGTTTCAGAACTTATAAATATTTTTTCATATTATTTATTTTATTTTGCTTGGCAAATAATTAGAATTTTGAATTTTTTTTTGTAAATTCATACTTAAATACTTATTTTAAAATATTTTAATAAAATTCAAATTAAGTGAAAAATCAGTGTCAATTAAGCAATGTTTAGAGTGTTTGCTAATTAAAAGAAACACATTTTTAAAAACTATTTAATTATGACCTTTAAATTAAACAAACTATTGTTTATGTTGCAGAAATTATAAAAAAGTATTTCGAGGTTTCAATAATTAGTACTAAAAAACATTGATTTATTTAGTAAATATTTGGTATTATTATTGTTTTTTGATGTCTGATTAAAACGTAACACAATTCATTTAACTAATCTCTGTCACGACAACTGCAACTACAAATAATAAATAATCACACAACATTTATTGGTAAGCTGAAACAAAATGTTTGGCGCCAGTGTGCATGCCTCGCATGTGGCATGCAACGTTGGCATTCCCAAATCCCAAATCCCAATCCCACTGCCATTGCCATTGGCATTGCCATTGCCACTGTCAGCAGCAAGTTGGAGATACAGGAAACACAACACAACACAACACAACACAACACAACTGAAGACAAGACAACAAACGCAAACACAAATACAAACACACACAAAAGCAAAAACAAAAGCAAAAGCTAAAGGCAGAGATAGCAACATTTAATCGTGAGCGCCAACAAATAGTATAACCTAATCAACAACAACAACAACAACAATAACAATAGCAACAATAACAACAACAATAGTGGCAGCTGGCTAACCACTTGAAGCACTTTCGTTTTCATGTGAGGCAACAACGACAAAGTCTGCGGCAACTTCAGCGGCAGCATCAGTGGCAGCATCAGCGGCAGCGTCAGCGTCAGCCGTGTGGAAAGCGTCCGCTGCTTGCCACATCATGAAGATACGCTTTGATAGCAACTACATCCAGCGAAAAATATTTATAGTCAAAACATCTGTGATTTTATCAAAACTCATTTCAACAAAACACTTGGATTAAGTATTATTGTTGTAATAAAATCAAAGTTTAAAACGCTACAAATTTAAAATGTCATTTTAAGTTTAAATTTAAATCATATTATATTTTAAAATTACCACAACATATTTTAAAAATAAAATATGTTTCATATTATAGAGTTCCTCAAAAGCGTTTTTGTGATATTTAAAACATAAAATTGTATTGAATAAGTAACTATTGGTTACTTTAGTATTAATCTGTTAAATTAACAAGGCCCCAAAAAAAAAAAAAAAAATGATTAAGAGCCAGTTTTTTAGTGTCAAATTAAGTTTGATAACTATATTTTTAAATTTACTCAAAATTTTCTAAATAAAATACGTTTTATATTATAGAGTTCATCGAAAGCGTTCTTGTGTTATGTAAGAATTAATTATGTATTAAATAAGTCACTATTGGATTTTTTAGTATTAATCTGTTTAGTTAAGGCTCAAATAAGAAACAAATAATTAAGGGCTTGTTTTTTAAAGTCAAATTAAGTTTGATAACTAGATTGAAAATATTATGACGTAAAATGCATGGAAATTTATGTAAAATTAAAAATATCTCTGTGCTTTAATTAATTTGATTTATTATTAAGTATTTGAATCACATTGAATATACCAATATATACTTATAGACTATTTAAGTAATTCGATTATTTTTAATTTAGAATTCTCAATCTATCTAGAATAATCGTAATTGTTAAATTTAAATTTGGATCTCATAACTTTCTATTCATAATTTTATACAATTTGAATGTACAACTTTTAGTTGATATAAATTAATTTAAAATAATATATACAAACAATATTTTTGAATATAATATTTTAATGTGGGATTTTCACATTTAAATTAAAATCTATGAAAATTTACTTTATTTATATTTAATTTTCAATTTAATAGTAATAAGTTCCATACTTGACGCTAACTTAAATCAAAGTGTACTGGTTTTTTTTTTTGAGTGTTTCCAGTTTCAGCTGTTGTTGCCGCTGCTGCCGCGTGGCATGCAAATAAGTTGCAAGTACGTTGCGAGCTGCCTTATGTCGATCAGCTGTGGCAACTCAACTCAACATAACACAACACAACAAAACACAACTCAACGCAAATGTTGCTCGATTTTGTCGGGTTTTCGAACTCTCGATGGTCAGATCAGCTGGCCACATGTTGCTGCCACTTGTTGAGTATGATGCAACCAACTGCCATTGAATAACAGGCAGCCACTTTGCAGTGAAATTGCAGCCCACTGGCGTGCACCACATGCAACACTGGCAACACAGGCAACACATGCAACACATGCAACACTGAGAGTCGAGTATACTCTCGTACTGCATTCAAGGTCTCGAACCGCGATTTCTCCAAACGCCAACGCCAAAAATTTACGTGATCATTTTGTTTAGCTTGACTAATTTGACTCTTCAGATTGTTGTTGTTGTTGTTGTTACTCTACAGATTAATGTTGTTGTTGCTGTTGTTGTTTTTGTTGGTGGTACTGTGCAGACTAATTGACCCGCAACGCTTCCGTTGATTGTCGCCGCACGTTGCATGCGTAAAAATTCATTTGATTTCTAATATTTTCCATTCGATTTAAATAGTTTTTTTTTTTTGTGTTTCATTTGGGTTTAATTCAATTTTTGCAGAACTGTGAAAGTTCACATCAGTTGAGTTTTGAGCCTTAAAAACTGAGATATACCTGAAAATCAAAAAGGGAAAAACTTGATTTATTAAACGTTAATTAAATTTAAAAGCAGCATGAAGTTAGAGTACAAATCATGATCAAAATGACATTTTGTTTTAAAATCGGTTTAGTTTCGTCAAAGTTATGTAATTTTGAAGCTGGTCAATCTTATGACCTAGCAACTTTACAAGTCGAAAGTTTTGTCAAATTTTCCATGATTTTTTACAGAAAAATTAAAAGTCTCAGAATCAAATTTAAAGTGTGGTTTTATACTAATAACGATATAAGGAGTTGATTAAAAGTGAAAACTTGAGATTTAAAATTGGCATTTTTCAATATTTCAAAGGGGACTATGTTTGATATGAACAAAATGACATTCCGTTTGAAATTTGGTTGAGTTTTGACAAAGTTATGGAAGTTTGAAGTTGATCGAACCTCTGATCTAGCAACTTTACAAGTCAAAATTACTGTGATTTTAAACAAGAAAATGAAATTTCTCAGAATCATTTTTAAAGAGTTGTTTTATACTAATTATGATATAAAAAGTTAATTAAATGTAAAAACTGGAGATTTAAAATTTTCAATTTCAAAATTCCCTTTGCATTAAAATTAAAACCAGGGTAACAATTTTTATTGAACAAATTTAGGCAACTCCACAGTTATTAAACTTTTTCTCTATTGCGTAAGCTGAGTGTATTTTGTTTTTTTTTTTTTGGATTTACTGATTAACGCTCATCGTCGACGGGCGGTAAACAAACAAATAAACAAACAGATAGACAAACAAACATCAACAATAATTCAGTGGAGGCTGAAGGCGTCCGTTAATTGTACAACAACTGCAAATGCAACAGCAACAGCAACAGCAATAACAACTGCAACTGCAACACTGAGGCAACAAGACAACAAGCAATGACAACGCCCACAACAACAATAACAAATTGACAGGCTGGCAGACTGGCAGTAGCTTAACTTGGCTTAAATGATCAATTGGCAGCGTAAACAGACCAATGTTGCTGTTGTGCCATTGTTATGGGCAATGTTGATGTTGTTGCTGTTGCTGTTGCATTTACGACTTCCCCATTTGCTGCCACAAACACAAAATGACTTATGGGTTTGAGCATCAACGCGGAATTCAAGTCGGGCGTGGGTCCGGCTCTTGGCCGGGTCCGAGTTTATGGCCTGAAGAGTCAGCTGCTGTTGCTGTGGATGTTGCTGTTGCCGTGGCCGTAATGAAAACGAAAGTACTGCGGATACACTCATGCACTCATGCACTCATGCACTCACTCACTCATGCACTCACTCTCACATTCACTCAGCCATCAGGCGAGTTGCATTCATCATCATTCACACTCCTTAGAAAATCAAACGCTTTTAATATTAATTCCATATAATAAATAAATTACAAATTAAACTTGTTCAAATTGCGTGCGAATGAATAAATGAATGCCAATTAAATGATGTACTCTAGTTAAATAAGCAGGTGACAAAGTACAAGTTGCATACGTAACCAGAAGACCTGGCGTATACGTAACATGAACAGGCTCCATTGATTACCCCCATTTAATTACCATAACTAGGCGCATTGACCCAACTAAACATTCTATATCTATATCTTGAATCTAGGAATCTTGATCAAGTTCATGTTAATTATTATTAAACTAATCGCAGTCTTAGTTGCAATTCTAGTTGCACTTGTGATATTTGTATTACAATTGTAAATTGCCATTTAATTCTGTCGTTGTGATTGTGTAAAATACATATCATGAGAGTCAATACAATAATTATTTCCAGAAGCTCTTTGGCTTACAACTATATCATTCTTAACGATATTTCTGTCACGATCATTAGGAATTTTAAATAATCGCTAATATTGCATATGTTAGTTCTGTATGTTGACATCTCTCGCATAAGGTGGAAATCACAGTTAATTAATAGTCAAATTAATAAATACGAATTATATTATATATAATACGAATATATTATCATGATCAATTGGAAGAGTTTTGTTCTAATTGAATAATCAGCTTTGTGTTTAACTTAAAAAATAATAAAATATTGAAGTGTATTATTACTACAAGCCAAATCATACTATCAAATACCAAATAATAAATGAACAATCTGTTAATATTTATATAATTTTTTGTATTTAATTAAAGACAAAAACTGTCCTCTCATTGAAAAATTAAATTACAAGTAATTTTAATGTAATGAGTGTATTATAATGTTATGAATGTTAATGGATCAGATTGAGTTGTGGAATATTATCAATGTTATCGAATTTTTGTAATCACAATATCAAATACCAAAAATTAAATTCACTATCATATGCTCGATAACTTTTATCTGACTTAAATATATAAATACATATATAAATAAATATAAAAATAACTAATTCAATTTATAGTGATTTATTTAGGGAATGAAATTATTTATGAAAAACCTAATAGAAAAATTTGTATTTAGCTATAAAATGATATCTTGTCGTGGCGATTTCCAGATCACTGGATGGCCAAAAAAGGCCACAATTCTGTAGAGTACGGTGGCAAAAAAAAAAATTATATCGAAATATTCTATTATAGTATTAATTTAATTTCGATATTCTCAGTGCTAAAAGTTAAAGTTATCTTATTAACACTTGTCAATATAACAGAAACTTTTGGGAAAATTCTATTAAGACATTACAATTGGTCATTTATAATTAAATTAACATTTTTAAAAATAGACTTATTATTTATTTTACATATTTATTAGAATTTGCTCTTAGATAAATTTTTATTTTCAGAATCTTAATATTTTTTGTTAGGTGAATGATTAGTTTGCCTGAAGCTTGCCCAATTTTCCCTTTCCGCCAAGCAAAACGTTGTCGTCGACGTCGTCGTCGTCGTCGTCGTCATCTGTGTGTGGATGTTGTTGTAGTTTGTTGTTGTTTGTTGTTCATTTGCTGCTGTTCGTTGTTGTTTGTTAGCTTCTCTGTTGCCTCTCTCTGACGTCTGTGACGTCTCTGCTGTCTTTTCACTTTCGTTGGCGTCGCTTTGTTATTATTATTGCTGCTGTTGTTGCTATTGCTGTTGCTGTTGCTGCTGATATTATTGTAACTAGCAACGGTATAGAGGGGGCATGCAACACTAGCCACAACACAGTCAAATGTCGACGCCGACTGCGCAGCTGGCGATGTAACCGAAACGGTAAATGTTTGTTGGCCAAAACCTGAGCAGCGCCCAGTTGCATTTTGGCGCTCGTCGCAAACGATTCGCCAGCATCGGAAACACACTTCAAATCCGACTCCGACTCCGACTCCGATTCCGATTCCGACTTTAATTCCGACTTTGGCGTTGCGCACGCGCTCAACGAAAGTGAAGAAACAGTATTAAAAAATAGAAAAAAATAAAAAACGGAAACCGTAAGCGTTAATAGTCGTATTGCCTGCTTCAGGCCACCCAACTTTAGCGTTAACTCCATCATTATATAACCGAGGGCAGTTTCAACTCGCTTTTCAGTTTTCCGTTTTCCGTTTCCAGCTTCTGCTTCTGCGCACAATTTTGAGGCCGAAACGCCCACAGTTGTTGGCTAATTAATGCGCAGTGAAGCTGGGAAATCTCGTAAATTATAATATTTAAAGGCATTCAAAATACAAAAAAAAATACAGAAAAAATACAAAAATTAAAGGTCTAAGCTGCGAATGCGTGTTATTAAAAAGTCAAAAGTTGGCTTGAGTTGCAAGCGTGAAAGTGAAAAGCAAACGTAACAGTAACAATAGTCGACTGCTCATCATCATCATCATCATCATCATCTGCATTAGCATTATCATCAGCAGGATACCATCTGCCACAGTTAGTACACAGCGAAAAACAAGTACAATATAAATCTCACTATTCACACTTTGATTGAAATATTTAATTTTTTGATTGAATTAAAAATATTTCATACTAAAATCTCTATTTTTATATGGAAATTTTAATCATTGTTAACTTATTTAACCATACTTAATACCATTTACTTTACATTTTAATGTTCTTGCTATCAAATTTAGTATAGTATGATTTATGATTAAACTATTTAATATGTAGTTAATTGAAAGATTGCATACCTAATTAAATCTTAATTTTAAAATGGAAGTTTTAATCATAAATCATTGTTAATTGAAATATGGAACCATATTATAAGCGATTACATTTAAATGTTTTTGGTATAAAATTAGGGTTAGTATGATAACAATTATTTATTTTGTAGATGGTCTAAAGATTGTTCATTAAAATGTCTATTTTAGTATGGACATATTAATCATTAATTGGTATCGAACCATATTATATTTAAAGGCTTATTTATTATTAAAAATTGAATAAATCAAATATAGTTTCAATTTAAGAAGTATTTATTTGAAAATTAAACATTTCAAATTTTAAAATATAAAGTATTTTTATTATATTAAAAAATAAACAAGTTGCCTAACAAAAAAGATAATTTTCAAGGGCTTTACTTAGTATAGTCAATTTTAGCTAGTCAATCTTAGTCTTACTTACAATCTTACTTATTTTAGTCAATCAGACACTGAAAAATATTCAAATGATATATTTTTTGTCGAATATATAAAAAAAATCCTTAAGAATCTTAGATTTTAAAGTAAATTATAGAAATTAAAGTCATGGCAAACTTTGATAATTTGAATACAATTAAACGTTAAGCAAAATGTGTAATATTTCATGTTAATTGTTATTGAATAATGTTTGTAGTTAATTCAAAGTGCTTTATAGTTGATTTTATTAGAAATGAATGCATTTCGAAAGTTAATAGACAAACATGAAATTATACAACGCATTTATTTGAAACAGTGTATGAAAACCACAGGCATTAACTGCTGACTCTGACTGTGGGTCAGTCATGCGAGTCGTGCGATGAGTCGATGAGCCGATGAGCCGATGAGCCCGAGGCTGTGGAAGATGATGACGATGATGATGAAGCTATCGTCACCACAAGTGTCACTTCTGCTGTTGCCGCTGCTGATGCTGTTGTTGTTGCTGCTGTTGGTGCAACAAACGACGCAATTTGAGACAGGTAAGTGTAAGCGATCTCCTTCAGCAACAATGGCAACATCTTCATCTCATGATTGTCATTGTCATCTTCATCTATATTCCAGATTGCGGTTGTCGACCTGGACATCGCAATGCGCGAATTATTGCTGGCGCCTCCACCCACGAAGGTCAATTTCCGTGGCAGGCATCCCTCGAACTGTTGCATCCCTCGCTCGGCTTTCTGGGACACTGGTGTGGAGCTGTGCTCATCCATCAGTACTGGATACTCTCCGCTGCCCACTGTGTGCACAAGTAAGCATCGCATCATAAGTGATTAGTGGAAAATTTTTTATTTTTTTTACATTTAAAATTACATTTTATAATCAATGAAAAAATTGTATATACTGGTAATTTTCTAGTCATAAACTATATTTTAATTTAGTTAGTTAAATGTTGCTTCGTAAGCCTAATCTCTTTGAAATTACTTTATATTTTAATCCACATCATTTTTTTTTTTAATCAAATTAAATTTAATTGATTTCTTCATCTCGATTTAAAAACCTAGCATATTCAAAAATTCAGCTTTCAGTAAAAGTGAAGACTCTGTTTTTAATCCACACAAAGTATTTGGTTGTGATTTTATTCATAATTTAGGATAAGTTGATCCCAATTGTTCCTATTAATTTTTTTTAAGCTAAACAATTTCCTCAAAGTGTAAACTTTGACCCCGAATTTGGCCTTGCATTTAGAAGTTCGCAAAACGCCGTCTTATTGCACAGTAAAATTGTCTAAGCTATGTTTTGTAAAAATAACAGTCTTCTGGCTCTTATGGTTTGGGCTGTGCATAATCAGTGAGTCAGGACAAAGAGTCTTTTATATATATAGATATAAAAATATCTAATTTTTAACATATTCGTAAATCAGTATTGATCATTTCTAATCTTGCAGCGATCTCTTCAACCTGCCCATTCCTCCACTTTGGACCGTTGTGCTGGGCGAGCACGATCGCAACATTGAATCGGGAAACGAGCAACGGATTCCCGTTGAGAAGATTGTGTTGCATCATCATTATCATAATTTCCGACACGATGTTGTGCTGATGAAGCTGTCAAAGCCCGCCGATCTTTCACGATCCTCGCACATTCGACGTATCTGTTTGCCCTTCATGTTGAGGGAGTCTCAGGAGTCACCTGCTCCCGCCGAGAAGGATGTCCTTAGTCAGCAGCTGGAGCTGGACGATGTGCCCGAGAAGATTGACAACTTTCTGCGCAGTGTGCAGAGTCGCAGGCGTTATCGCAATGTAACTGCTCCCAGTTCCATAGACATGTCCATGCGGGAACTGATGAACATGAAGATTCTGAATCGATTACGTCAAGCTCTGAGACAATCTCAGCGTTCTCCACGTAGCAAGAAACGCACACGCCGAAGAAATGATAAGCTAATGAAACTCAAGTTGGAATCGGATCAAGATGCCGATCTAACAGAGCACGAGGACTCCCATGAGATGCCCTTCTTTGACTGTGTTGCCACCGGATGGGGCAAGGCCAATATCAGTGGCGATTTGTCCAACGAGCTGCTAAAGACTCGAGTTCCTCTGCATCAGAATCGCAGGTGAGTTTCTAATTTGTAACCCTCATATTTAACTTGATTGAAGATTGTGCTCTTGAGTAAAGATTTTTTTTTTTGATTTTGTAAAATAATTATAATGCTAAATTGTATAAATTTTTAGTGAAGTTGGATATTATATGTGGCTTTAAAAAAAAATTAAAAAATAACTCATATTTTTTGATCGGAGTAAATATATGAAGTATATGAAAATAATTAAATGTTTATTTTAAAATCAAAAAATTACTTTTATATTCTTTTTTTTTATAAAATTTATATAAATTAAATGCACTTACACAAAATTGCACAAAACTTATTTAAATATTTTTTTTTAGATAAAAAAAATTTTTTTAATAAAGATGAAAAAAAGTAGCTAAAATTAATGTAATTTAATCCTGTGTAAAGAAAACCATCCAAAAGTAGTATATCTAGTATATTCCCATTCATCCAGATTTGTATTTCTTATATAGGTGTATAACTTTTTTTATAATTACGGTTCTGGTTTTTATTTTTGTCAAGATTTGTCGGAAATAAAAATCTTTAGCCTGTTCTTAAATCAATCTGGAAATATTTTGCACATTCAATTCATTTTGAGTTTGTGGATTCCAGTCCAATAAAGTAATAAAATATTATTTTCAAATGTTTAGCCGAAATGCAGCGTAAGAAATTAAATTTTTTTAAGTCCGATAAGTCCGGAACAGGCTTGATAAATTCTATTCTGAACTCTGAACTCCTGTTTTATTCGTTCTGTGTCCCCTTAGGTGCAGAGATGCCTATGGCAGCTTTGTGAACATCCATGGAGGACACCTCTGTGCTGGTCAGCTCAATGGAGAGGGAGGCACCTGTGTGGGCGACTCCGGCGGACCGCTACAGTGTCGTCTGTCCCGTGATGGACCCTGGATATTGGCCGGGGTCACGTCCTTTGGCTCGGGCTGTGCCCTTGAGAACTTTCCGGACGTTTACCTGCGAATCTCGTACTATTTGAATTGGATTGAAGACACGATTGCCTCACATTAAGGCGAGCTAGGCTCGAAAGAAAAGCATCCAATGATTGATTTTGATTGATGTGATTGATCGTGCTGTAATTGTATTCATTATATATATGTATGTACTAGATCTTAAGGTATTTATGCAATAGATTAACCTTGTACCTTAATTTAAGTGTGTAAAGTAAGCATAGAATGTTCCCTAAGTTGTTTTCGTTATGTAGAATATAATCTACAACAAATCTCCTGGTTGGCTTAACATTTAATATCACAGTGGGCTATTATCATAGTTATTATGTAAATGTATGTACTCGAATCCACTTGAGGTAATGTTCCAAATAATAATCCTATACTCCACATCCGTATCCGCATCCGCATCCGCATCCTATACCTCACTCAGCGTGTGAGAAGCATCGAGTGGCAGAAGTTTCTGCACCTCAGGCTGCAACGAGTCCTGTGAACTCTTTTGGAAGGATGCATTAAGTGTTAATCCATTGAGAATGCTCGCTCTCTTCTCTCCCTGCTCCAACTTGTGCGGAACTCCGGCTGGCGGTGACCAGAAACAGAGCATAAATGCAGCACTCAGCTGATAAAAGCCGGCGAGTATCAAGCACAACGTAATGATACCCTGTAGCAGCGGGAAGATGTACTTAATGCCATGCACGAGCATCTGCAGTGAAACAGGTAGATTGTCAATGGTCAGATCAATCCAGAGCAGCGGCAACACCATATTCTCAAAGGGTTCCATCAGGCTATTAAACTTGATATTGCCCACAACTTGATTGGCCTGAAGACGCACGTGAGCATGCACAGGAACACCCAATTGCTAAAAGGCAGAGAAAGAGGTCAGAGGTCAACATTTTTACTCTAAGAGAGAGAGAAAAGATCCGGTCACTCACCGGCTGCAGCATGACTGTTGTGGCAAAACGCGACTCATCCGGATTGAGACCGTCGAAAGGTTCCAGCAAACTGGGATCAGCATGCATAAAGTGTGGATAAGTTATGGCCAGGGGCATGTCTATAAAATGGAATGGGAAAATCCGAAAAAAATTAAGTCAAGTTGCATAGATTTCAGATAACAGTATTCAGACATATATTTTCTATAACTTCCTTTTTGCGGCTTTCACAAACTTTGAACTGTCATAGCTTTTCAAATCTTAAACGATTTCCTTGCGGCATGTTAATTTTTTATTTATTTGGCCTCTAATTTAATTATGCATCAAAATTAAAATAAATCAATTTTTTCCATAATTTTAATCCGTTTTCTTCTTACTGTCTTCTTGAACCTTTTTCCGAACTTTTCATAGCTTTTCAAATCTTAACCGATTCCCTTGCGGAATGTTAATTTTTTTCAATATTTGGCCTGTAATTTAATTCTGCATCAAAATTAAAATAGATCCATTTTTTCCATAATTTCTCCGTTTTCTTTTTACTGTCTTTTTGAACCTTTTTCACAAACTTTAAACTAACATAACTTTGTCAAATCTTAACCGATTTCCCCGCGGAATTTAATTTTAATCATTATTTTAATTCTGCATACAAAATTGTAAAATTTAATTTTTCACTCACTGTTTAATTTTTTCATACTATCGATCACTCTCCACTCTTTCAATACTATCCCATTAACTTTTCTATTAAAAAATCTTAAAACTGGCATAAATTTGTCAAATCTTAATCGATGCCCTTGCGGAACTTAATTTTACTCTGCATCAAAATAAAAAAAATTCTATTGATCACTGTCCATTCTTTCGATATTTTCCCATTAACGCTTCTATGAAAAACTTCATAACTGGCATAACTTTGTCAAATTTTAACTGATTTCCATGTAGTATGCCATTTTTTTCTAAATGTGACTTCTTATGAAAATCTGTATTAAGACTTTATTTATTTAGAAAGTTCAAAAAAATTGGATTAATGTCAATTTTTAACATAAATTCTTATACAATTTTTTTTATATTAATATCTTTTTGATTTCTATAGTGTATTATTTCATATGTTTCTGTCTTTGTTTTTGTAATTCTTACGAAATGTTCGTAAGATATTGATTATATCAACATAGCGAGTACTCACTGTAGTAGCAGGGCGCAACATTTCCCAAGCCGCGTTTTTGGCAGTGATTGTTTTTGCAGAAACACGAGGAGTTCACATTATCCAAGTCGCTGTCGAAGACATTGGGTTCCATGATGTACTCAACAGCATCCTGACCCTTAAAGGTTAAGGTTCTATTAAATTTCAACGGCAGAGTCCGACAGAATGTTCTCCGGTAGATGTAGAAAATGTCCTCCTCGTTCATGTCTCGAGGAAACAGAGTTGCATCGTGACTGCCCCAAATACGATTGCACTGAGTGCCACTGCAAAGGAAGGAGCAAGGATTTCCGTCAAGGATGTGGCTTAACAACAGCTTCAGTTCAGCACTTACTTGGTGGCCTCATCGTAATCCCAGCGCATAAATCCCCGCTCCCCGTTAATGCTGTGCAGGGTATAGCCCCGGGGAGAATCCGGCAGATTGACTCCATGCGAATCCTTACGCTCCGGCAAATGCATGTTGAACACATTGCTCTCATTCCCCTCACGGAATAGCTAAGGGAACACAAATTAGAGTAAAGATTTAAAAATAATCAAAGCTGCATAAAATAATCTGTTTGATTGAGTAAATCTACGATATACTATTTTTAAAAAGAATTCTCGAACCAGTTCAATTTTTAATTCAAATTAGTATTTTGAAAACATATTTAAAGTAAAATTTGATTTTTCAAATATAAAACTAATTAAAACATTTGGAAAAGGCTATAGTCAAGATACCGACCATAGGATACCTGTTACTTATTTCAATATGCAGAAAAGTATTTTAAAGAAATTACTACCTAAAAAAACTACTGTATACTTTTAGGAAATTGTATTGAAATAATAACTTTATTAATAACTTTGGTTAGCTAATACTCCCGTTCTACTTGCCCGATCTTGATGTGATTCAGTGAGATTATAGGTAATATTAATAGATAAAGATATTTAATTTTCGCTATTTGCGGGGGCGGAGGGGGGCGTGGCTTAAATTTGAAACAAACTTTATCTGCGTGGGGTATATAGAAGTCTGTGAGCGAAAGTTTGATATCTCTATCTCTTATAGTCTCTGAGATCCTTCTGTTTATAAGGACGGACGGAAAGACTGACAGACAGACGGACAGACACACATGGCTATATCGACTCAGCTATTGAAGCTAATCAAGAATATATATACTTTATGGGTTCGGAGATGTCTTCTTCGGCCTGTTACACATATTCCAACGAACACAATATACCCTTTTACTTATTTTGTAAGTAAAGGGTATAAATATAATTATATATTTATTGATTTTAGTACAAAACTTAATGATAACTTTTATTAACTTATTTATTTGAGAGATGTAAGTTATGATGTTGAGAAAGTAATGCATTGAGAGTATTCACCTTTTCCATGAGGCCAAAGCTGGCAAAGTTAATATAGCTGGGCACGAACTTGGAGGCCAAATGCACAAGGTGATCCTCGTAGCCCCACATGTAGTCGTGGACACTGACCTCGAGAATGGGTTGGGCATTGAGTCGCTTGGTTAAAGCACTCAATCCCAGGGCTGCAAACATGGAGAGACTTGCTGCCTGGGTGCTTATGCCCATATAGGGAATATTTGGTGCCCGAATGCGATCCAATTTCGGGTCACCCACCGAACGATCCCTCACGAAGACGTATTCACGACGTGGCGTATAGGTGATGGTGTTATTGGCCTCGTTCAGGGTTACATTGTGATTGGAGAGCACCTCCTTATAGACATACGGACCAACCTCCTCGATCTTCATCTTGGCATCTCTGCCCGACATAAATGCATCCGCATTTGTGTAGTTGAACATGTGTACCTTGATGAAGACCTCGAGTGGTGGGAAGAGCCATAATTTGTAGAGTAGTGTATTGGGACTCAGACTTAGTTGCTGAAATCAAACATAAATAAATAAGATTATTTATAAAAAAAATTTACTGTAAAATAAAAAAACAACTTCTAAAGTCACGAACATTGATCCTAAGTATTTTTTTCATAAAATATAGTATTGCCAAATAAATAACAATATTTATATATATGTGAACTATATATGAAGACCGACTTCTAAAATCAATCATCTTTAATATATTGTTCTTAAAAGAAGAACATTATAAGATCAAATTACTAAGAATAATACATTAAAACATATGTGTTCGAGTCCCACTCTTTCCAAAGAAAAGAAAAGGAATATTTATGAAGCTACCTAGACAGAAAGTGTAATATATCAAAATAAAAAGCAATAAAAAAATTGTTGATTTAAAAAACTTTCTTATTTTAGTTACAAATTTAAATTATATGGTTCGAGTCCCACTCTTTCGAAAGAAAAACATAATAAAGGAATATGTATGAAATTACTAAGAAAAAAAAGTGTAATATATTAAAATAAAAAAAATTATATAAAATTGTAAAATCTTTCTGCATTTTTTTTTTAATTTGTTTACTTAAATTTTGAGAACATTTATTCTTATTATAAAAACTTGGTTTTATATGAAATGATCTGCCGCAAACTTCTTAGTTTTGAGACCAAAATATTGATTTTAGAAGATTTTTGATATTAGTGTATTGATATTTAATGTGACTTACCCAATCTACAATGAGCTTGACGGGATCTGTCATAAAGATGACCGCGCCAAGGAACAATAGCGTCATTCCAAGTGCCGCACATCGTAATAAATCTGCGAAATAAATTGGAGCACGAGGTGAGTTATGCAATTACTATAGTTTAAACTCTGTCGCAGTCGCAGTCGCGGTCGCAGTCGCAGTCGTAGTCGCTGTCAGCGTCGCGTCGCGTTGCGTCGCCACATGTTGCAAGCAAGTCGAAGTTCAACAAGTTTGCAAAATCTGTGACAGCTTTGTTGGATCGCGTGTGTATGAAATGTTATTGACCTTCGCCACAATTTGTTGTCGCTGTCATGCAGTGCAAAGATCTGCGACCTGCCTCAATGGCAGGAGCAGGAACCAAAAGCCGGCAAAAAAAAACACCAAAAGGCCTATAAAAAAATCCCCAACAACTCAACAAGGCACATACTCGAAATTGTCTGTTATTACCAGAGTTCAATAAACGTTCTTCGACTTTTTATGATAAACGGGACAAGGGAGGGAAGAAGATAGATGGAAATGTAGACAGACAGACAGACAGACAGACAAACTGACACTGGAGCAACATTTTATGATGCTTCCAAAATCATAAACTTGTTGCCTTACATTTTATGCAGTTCTCATAACAAACTCGTACATTTCTTTTTTTTTAATTCTTTTTTAAAATGAACTCTTATCCAATTTAAATTTAAAAAAAAATACGTGTTTACTGTGAGAACTCCTTATAAAGTATTTAGCATTTTATGCAAGGGTTGAATGTATCTAGATGTGACCTCGTTCTAGATTATTTATATTTTAAAAGACATAAATAAAAATGTTAAACAAAATACCTTAATTATTACCAATAAATTATGCCGAATTAAGCAACATTTCTGTTTGGTAGAATTTGTAGACAATTTTTCAATAAATTAATTTTTAGTTTGCCAATAATTTGTAAACCTTGTTAAGTTAAAATCGTATATTATTTGAGTATATATCACAGCGAACGGCAGTTCGCTCTAGTGACGAAAGCAGCAAGAAGGGTGCGAAAGGCGACTAGATATATATACAGCTAATTTGGAAAATTTGCTACGACTGTCCGATCAGATCGAGTTATATACCGATCGAAAGGTTGAGTCCTAACTTACAAAATGGCATACTAAAACTTTTTGTAACTCACCTGGTTCATGAGATACGGGGGTGTAAGTGGGAGGGGAAAAATTTAAACGATCGCAGCTAATGGGGCCGTTGGGGCCTTTTTGAAAAATTTTTTATTTTTAAAAAATTCTAATCAAAAATACGCGTCGATTGATACCCAAATCACCCAAATCCAATAAATGGTTCGAAAGATAATAAAATTTAAAATTTTTAGTGGACTTCTCAAAATGAGATGAAAAGTCAGTTTGTTTGTCGGTTCGTTTGCGCGTATCAAAGCGCTAAAATAGCTTAGATGTAATGATGAGGATTTGTTTCTTTTCAAAAATATAGAAATGTTTGTTCTACGACTTTTTGAATTTCCCGCTAGTTTAGCGGGAAAACGCTATTTCCCGCTAAAATTGAAACCCCAATAGTTTGCACACCATAGAAGCTACAGATATGTCCTATATATCATTGGAAAGGTGAGTTTAAGGGCTTTTTGACGTACCTTCAAACTTTTTTTCTAAAGTACTCAGGTAACACTTTACAGGTGAAATAAGGTTTTTTAGCTTATATTTTGGCGATTTCTGACAAAACGGCTCTAACGATTTTTATTAAATTTATGTATGTTTTAGTACGTAAAATTCTGCGTTTTTTGGTATATAACACATCAATTTTGGTTAAGGGGTTTGGAAGATATTGCCTGTTAACTGAATATATATATTTTTCCATCGGTCGAATATCACGTTTTAGTTCGAAAATCACGTTTAAGTACTAAAAACTTTTTGGTTTTATGAGATATCTCAACCAAACTGATAAAATACGCATTTTACATTGTTTTATATATCCTGACCAAAGTTGGTTCAAATCGGACCACTATATCATATAGCTGTCATAGGACCGATCGGATCAGAATTAGGTTTTAGTATGAAAAACTTTTTTGTTTTACGAGATATTTTAACCAAATTGATAGAATATGCATTTAAGTTAGTTTTATACATCCTGACCGAAATTGGTTCATATCGGACCGCTATATCATATAGCTGTCATAGGACCGATCTGGTCAAAATAAGGTTTTAGTATGAACAACTTTTTTGATTTATGAGATATTTTAACCAAATTGATAGAATATGCATTTAAGTTAGTTTTATACATCCTGACCGAAATTGGTTCATATCGGACCGCTATATCATATAGCTGTCATAGGACCGATCTGGTCAAAATTAGGTTTTAGTATGAAAAACTTTTTTGATTTATGAGATATTTTAACCAAATTAATAGAATATGCATTATATGATTAAGTTAGTTTTATACATCCTGACCGAAATTGGTAACCGGTAATCAAACCACTATATCATATAGCTAAAATAGGACCGATCGGGCGAAAAGTCTTAGTATGAAAAGTAGACAGTAGTAACGCGAGCGAAGCAAACAGGGGCGGAGTCTCTTAGCTATATTTTTTACTATCTCCCTGCATTTATGATAAAGTAAAAATGTCAAAAGCAAAAGCATTTGCAAAAATTTCTGATATCTCACAAAAAAAACCTCTACACGAGGTAAAAGTCTAGTGACGAAAGCAATTTTTAGATCCAAAATTTCTGATATCCAATTGTGTGACGAGCTAAATTCAGTTTATTATAAAAACTTTAAATAAAAATAAAAATTATTAAAAAAAAAAAAAAACACGAAAATTGGTATTCGGCACTGTGCAAAAAGTAATTTTTATGTACAAAGAAGCTCTCCTTTTTTAAGCACAGTGCACAATGCCAATTTTCGTGTTTTTTTTTTTTTAATAATTTTTATTTTTATTTAAAGTTTTTATAATAAACTGAATTTAGCTCGTCACACAATTGGATATCAGAAATTTTGGATCTAAAAATTGCTTTCGTCACTAGACTTTTACCTCGTGTAGAGGTTTTTTTTGTGATTTCATATAAACAGATAATATGATTATCCCGTATCTAGCTAATATTACTTAGTCCAATTTTTAATTTTGTGTTGTGTTTAAAAATAGATTTAGTCTTCTTTGAAATTAATGTATTAATTTAATTTAATGTCTCAAATTATTTTTTTTAATTAAGTTGATATTATTAATAAAATAAATTATGATGCCGTATATAGCTTATAATATTTAGACCGATTATTATTTTTCGTACAGTGTATTGAGGGATATTTAAGTTTCTCTAACAGTGTTGAGTACAACAAGATATGACCTCATTTCTCTACTTAAATAAATAAAATAAACAGAGATTATGACGATTGTCCTGCATATATATACACGTACATAGGTAAGCTTCTTTAGTCCGATTCTCATTTCAGTGTAGTGTATCAAAACACGTTTTTGTTTTATCGATTTCAGACTGCGACTTGTCAAGATGCTCACCTTCCAAAAAAGAGTGTTATCATTGAAAATGTTTTTTGTTCCGGGTGTGATCTTAAACTGATTACAAGCTCTTCGTAACGTTAAATAAATATGAGTAAGAGAATCTCAGTTGGCGTGACCGATTTATTGGGGTCATGGTCACATTTGTGCCTAGTCCACACCCATTCAGCAAAACTACTCATAAATCAAAACAAATTGTTAACCCATTTATCAGCGAAATCATTTCCCAAATCCCCAAAAAAAAAAAAAAATAATATTATACATGTACTCGTTGCTGCCAATTAGACAATAAACAATAAACAATAAAATATCACACTAAGAACCGCACTAAGCACCTGTTCAAGATCATTGAACCGCTTACCAAACCCCTACGGCAGTTCTTTGAAGCACTCAAGAAAATAAAATAACATAAAAAACAATAACAATAACAACATTAATAAGAGCAACAACGACAACAGCAAAACTCATTAACAATTTTATCTTGGCTTTTTGTTTTCTGTTTCTATGTTTGTTGTGATGTCAACTTTGTCACGCCACAAAGCGTAAATAAGTTCAAGATTTCAAAATCAAAACAAAACTCGAGAAACTATCTATGATATCGAATGCATACGAGTACTCGTGAATCAGTATATAGATGACCCATATGTGATCCTTGCCTTGAATCACAGTCAACACACAGCGACGCACAGTGGGCAATTAGCTTCATTTTCTAATACCTTTCTTAAATTAGTAAAATATTTTACTTTTTTCATGCATACATTTGTATTTAAATAGTTTTTTAGAATTAAAAAAATAAATATATAAATCACGACACGAATATGTTTAATAAGCCCCAGTTTCTTAGATTATAATGTTATTTTAATTATTTGTATTGGAATTTTGCTTATTTTTTTTAAATATTGCTTATTTTACTATCAAGAATTTATTTATTTAATGTCAATTATGAGCAATGGACGCAAAAACATATTATATATTATAATTATTTTTATATTACTAATAACAATAGAACTGTATAAAAAAAATAACATTTATTAAATCTTAAGATAAAAAATTAAAATATGAAAAAAAAAAAAAGTATAATAAATTTGTATATTAAAAGCCAAAAGAAATTATTTTATTCAAATAATAAAATTGAAAAAAAATACAAACAGACGGAATCACTGCAGTTTTTAAAGAAATTATTTATTATAGGCTAATCTAGGCGTTTCTTCCACTGTACGACACTTTGATCACTTGGCCAGTTAGCCATTTGGCCAGTTTTGCTGGGCCAACTCATGTCGCCAGTCGCAATAGCACAACTTCCATAAATTAAATGCCAAACAAAGCGTTCAAATTATTCTGCTGCAACGAATCTCACATAGAAAAGGCCAAAAAAACAACAACAAAAATAAAAAAAAAAAACATCGACGCGTCGATCGGCGAGTGGTAAATTATGCAATTGCATTGCCAAAGTTACTGTGACTTGTGGCTAAGACTTGGGCTGAAACGGAGACTGAAACTGAGATGACGATTTAAAAGGCAAAAGCCGAAAGCCGAAGCCAAAATTGAGTGTGAGTATGAGTATGAGTATGAATGAGTGGCGCTTGTCTCGACAGCTGATTTGGCCTGAACCCGTTTCTGGCCAAAAGCTCATTGGGGCACTTTATTAGCGTGTCAGACAAAATATGCAAGTTACACTGCTAAAAAGTGCACTGTAAATATGCAAATTATATTGAAAAAAAAAAAATTAGACAAAAAAATATTCATAAAGTATTATAGAATATTAATTATCACAAAAACATAATTAACATAAGCATATTTATTTTTTATCTATTTTATTTTCTTAAATATTAATTTTAGCAAATTTGTATCCATAGCAACCAGCTGCTAATTTTTATTACAATCTGTATCTTGTAACGCTTCGCATCAAATCTGAATAAATAATTAATACAGAACAATCTCATTAATTCAAACGCTTGCTAATTCAAACAACCCGAAAATTCGTGGACTATAAAAATGTATATTAAATTCTGTTATCCGAATATCTTTAATCTATAGAAATTCAGTTACATGTATTTGAAAAGGAAAGTAAACAAAACTTAAATAAAATATTCTAGGATTGAGAGCTATTGACCCAGCTGATAAGCTGAGCACTAGTTAATAAATCAATCATATTAATTAGCTACATCTACTGCTAAGAATTATTCAAATATAATTCAAATAAACTAGAATCGCTTATAAATTATGCTCAATTTAACAAAAATCTATTTATATATTTGTCAGCCACACGTGTCTTAACAAAGTGAGTAATAAAAATATTGTTAAACTTGTTTCCCCTAGTGTATTATGTAACTCATAGAATTTAATAACTTAAATAACTTAAAATCTGCTAAATCAAATATTCCAACAGATTTAAGCAAATATGGAGAATTTGAGTAAATAAAATTGACAAAATAAATATTTAATTGATATGCAAATGTTTACTTTAAATTGTAACGAGAAATTGTATAAATAAAATTGACAAAAGAGAAATACATTGTGTATTAAAATGTAAATATTTACCAAATTTCTTGTTTATAAATTTTATGATAAAATCTGAGCTTGAAGCACATTAACTAGATTTTAAAATCAATATGCAATTATAAACATTATTTTAATCTTAGTTTCTTAGTTTATGCCAAGCAAAATATTCAAAATATTTAAATGAAAATGTTAGTATTTTTCAGTAAAATATATTAAATTAAATTTAAAAAGCTGTATAAATTTGAGCACAATTTTGCGCAGTGTAAAGATACATTTCTACATATTTATGAGGTTGTCGGTTGACGGTTGACGACCGTCTGCAGCAGTTTGAAGTTCAAGTTCGCTGCATTAAAACCTGAAATCTGAAGAAACAAAAAAATAAGCAAAAACAGTGGAAAAAAAGTGCTCGAAATGCACACTGTTCAAAAATTATGAACTGTCAGCTAAAAGCGCAATCAGCGACACAATATTGAATTGAAGTTGGCTGAGTTTTGGCGTTGACCCACTAAAGTCAAGAATGAATTGCTTTTATTTTCCGAGAGCTACAATGTATGTAATATATTTTGTATGTTTGAGACTGTGTGACTGCGTATGTGCGACTTCCGTCAAATGACAATAAATTAAGTAAATATACTAACCAGCCAGACAGTCAGACAGACAGACAGTCAGTCAGTCAGCGAGTCAGTCAAACGGTTGACGAGATTCTCGCTCGTGTTGGGATATGAGATACTTGCGAGTATCTACAAGATACTCTCAGCTAGCACTTTAAACTGTTTCATTTGTTTGCCAAATCTACAGCCTGTTTGCCTGTGTTTAGCTAATGATTATTCTCACATTGTTCCCATTGTTTTGTTTGTTGTTAATCATCGCCAAAAAAAAAATCCCAAATATAACCCTTAAATAGTCGCAGTCAAGTTTCTCGTTAACAATTAGACGCCTGCCAATAAGGAAAAGCAAATATCGCTTTACAACTTCCAGGCTTATCGGAACCAGTCTCCATTCTCAGATCTCAAATCTCAAATCTCCATCCGCTTTTAGAACTGATAGGCTTTTGTTGTATATCTGTTGTCATTGGTTTAACAATTGTTGTTATTTGCATTGTTTAGCACTTGTTAATGTGTGCATTATATCTATTTTCTATGAGTGACGATGTTTCCCCAAAGCTCTAAAGAATTTAACAAATATTATGCTTTGCCAAATATATATTCTCCCTTTTTGAGAATGAGGCATTTTATTATTTAAGCTAACGTACTTACAAGTGTTTAAACATCTGAAAACGGCTGAGGGAAAAAAAAGGTTAACACTTTTATTTTGAGATGACAAACGTGAATCAATCTCATTTCTTGAAAGAAATATCTATTTATATGTATATAGAGATATGTTGATATACGAGTATGTATAATAAGATGCCTAATCACACCCAATTCATCTTTAAGGCCAAATGCAGCACATTGCTTAAAGCTCACCTTCAATTTGAGACCGTTTTTCGTTTGTTTTTTTTTTTTAATTTTTTTTTTTTTTTTTTTTTTTTTTTTTTTTTGTATTGAAATCGTCATCAAATCGGACTTCATGGTAAGATAGTACGTGACGTTACAGTCTAAATCGTTGCAACTTCAAATTATAATTATAATTTATGCAAGCTTAATTACAATTGAGAGATCCGTTAATACACGTACTACTCGGAAATTCAGATAAACTTTGGAATTACTTTATATTCAATGACTTTGTCGTATCAATTTAATGATATGACAGCAATTACATACGAATCAATTCAAATCGGTTTAAGTCAAGTCTACAGATTTACTTAACAAATCAATTAGGTTTGGAATGAGGCTTGAGGGCAGATAATAAATTAATAACTAAATTACAATTAATAATAATACACTGTTCGAAAATCAAGAATAACAGAAGCATTCTTTTTTTTCATACGAAGTGTTCAGTGTTGAATATTAGAAATATATAAAAATATAATAGATTATTTTATGCAAATGTATTGCATTGTATGCGAAATTCAAACAGCAAATGTACAATGTACATTCCTTTTAAAATAATATACATAAAACATTTAAATAGTAACAAGTGTCAATTGTAATTATTATTTACTTAGCAACTACTTTTGGCATTGTGCTAAAATTATATTAACATTCACCTCCGACTTAACTGGAATTTGGCCAACAATTAAAAGTGAATTAAGCAAATTTCTCAGATTAATAACAATATTTAACTAGCGACGCGTGTAAAGGAATATATATATATACTATTTAAATAGTTCGCCAAATAGATTATTCATGTTTTCCATAAACTGAAAATTCTTCATTACAAGTTGATGGAAATTAAGAAACTCTTGAGCATACGTGACTTCCATTCGAATATCCGTCAAGTTTTTTCAACATACTCCCTAAATCCTGCTTAATAACATTCAATTCCAGCCCACATATTGCAACATTTGTTGAGTTTTGCAACCAGTTTTGCAAGAGAGATACTCGAACATAAATATTTTTTGTTTTTTTTCTTTTTTTGAGAGAATTTAACGATCGTGTCGGGAAGTTCCCTTTACTTTAAAGGCGTTCCGAATTAACTTTTATGGCGCTTTCAATTTGGTCAAAATGGACACTAAGCGGTATAGCGGTATAATGGTAAAACGGTAGTAGAGTATCGCTTAATTAAAAGCAACTTTACGATTACTTTAACTATTAACTATTAACTATTAACTATTACTATTTATTTACTCACTTGCATTGCGCTGCGTTTTGTTTGCAAACAGTTTCATTTTTTAAGGAGTTTTAACCAAAGATTTTTCAACTTCTTGCAACTTTTATTTGATTTTTTTGCAACTACGTTATTTATTTTTTTTTTTGCAACTATTTTAAGCCGTGTGGCAATCAATTAACTGATATTTATGGTTAGCGGCTTTATGACAAAAATCAATTACTTGAGCTATTAATTTATATTTTTTTTTTCTTTGTTTATACAGCTTATTGTTTATGGTTTATTACTAAATAAAACGATTAACAAGTCCACAGATGATATCTTGGGATCAATTAGCTGAAGTGGTTAATTTCAATTAAAATTCCATAAATTTAAATCTTGTCGACAGATTTATTATTATTATTATTATTCTTATTTATCAATATCAGTTATGCACCTGACTTGAAAAACTTGACAAATGCACTTTATTTTTTTTGCACAGAGTATGTCCCATTTGGCTACGAAATCTGTATAGGATTAATATTTCGAATATTTTTTATTTAGAATCTTTTCAATCCGAATTAGTTGCACTTGTTGTTGTTGTTGTTGCAGTTATTATTGATAGTATTATATGGTTGTGACTATTTCCGAATCTAACTGACACGCACTTCCTATTCTCACGATATTTGACAACTTAATGCGACGAGCTGAACGACAGTGGGTACCTTTATATGGACTCTTGGGCCGGGCAGCTCAGCTCCGACTGAGACTGAGACGAAGTCGAAGTCGAGATCTCAGATCTCGGATCTCAGAAACAGAGACATAGACCTAGCGATCGAGCATCTAGACAACGTCGAAGCGCGAAAAATCTTTTCATGAACCGGTCCACTTTTGAAAGCCCCTGTTCGAAGTTGACGTCGATGTTGACGCCGACGGCGACGCTGACTGCGATGCTAACGTTGACTGCAAAGTGGCGACGTCAACGTCAACGTCAACGCCGCGGTCCCTGAGTGTCAACATCAACAAACGACAACAATAATAATGTAGACAACGTTAAATGATCGCCAAGTACTTGCAACTTAGTATTATTGTATTGTATTGTATTGTACACGTATTAGAATGATGAGTTAATCATCTCTGGAGACTCTGTTTACTCCTCCATGTTAACATCTGACTACAACTTGGGGGTTACTGAAGTTCGTCAATATTGTTGCGGTTATTCAAGACATTTCAAATGCTATTGACGTTATATGTTACATACATTTCACTTATACCAGATTTAATAGCTCAAATTACTCTATTTAATCCCTAACAAGCACAACCAGAGTAAAATGCTCGGTAAATTAAAATATTTCCATATATATTACACTTTGATCTAGTTTGCTTAATTATCTAACGATAAATATGGAATAAATTAATCTTAATTAAATATGAAAATCGTAAGTTTTAAAATAAATATGGTAAGTCAAAAACATTTTTTATAAATTTGTATAAATGTTGTAAATATTAAGAACTTTAAGTTAAGTTTAAACTGACTAAAAAAATTATCCTGTGAAGTAATTATTTCAATTTAAGCTTTACCATTTCACACAAATAATTTTATATTTGATTTAAGTTCCCCATATTTTTTTTATCAAACATTTATATATAGCTTATTACTATAAGCCATAAAAATCTATGATTTTAAGTTGAATAAAAAACATTATAAAACATATAAAGTTTTATATACTAAATATCGCATTTTTAAAATGACGTATTTTTCTGATGGGTTTTACTATTTTTAAATAAATTTAGACATTAAAATATGATCTTTGTTAAGCAATTGTGTTCTATTTAAAAATTTAAATAGTAAATATTTAAATCAAATCGATTTTCAAACTGATTTTGATTTGAAGTTTGAATATGCATATTATTAAAGAAATTATTAAAACACTAAATGAAATCAATATTCGATTCGGTTTGAAATCTGTTAAGTAAATAATTTGATCCTATTTTAATTATTTCAGACAAGTAATTTAATACCTGTTTTATATGCAATATAAATGATTAAATTTAACGAGCTTTTTAATTTAGTTAAATTTAACTTTAAAACTAAATATCGATATTTTTCCCCCTTTGGTTTTACTATATTTAAATAAATTGAGACATTTATATGTGATCTTTGTTAAACAATTGTGTTTTATAATAAGTTTTATTACATTGTCTATTTAAATAGTTAAATGGTTAATAGTTAAATCAAATCGTTTTTCTCCGTGCACGCACACGTGCCTCGGGCTTTTTGAATATATTTATAAATCTCTCGCATTTAATATAATTATTAGTATCTGTGAACGGAGAAGTGGGAGAGCGGAATGAAGGTATCTAAGTAAGTAATAGCTATTAAGAAGCAATGCGGATAATGATCAACCTGATCGATCTAGATCGTTGACAATGTTTATGTCACGTGTACACTGTAGACTGTTCACTGTACAGTCAACAACCAACAAGCAACAGGCAACAACCATTGCTTTGTCATTGGCCTTTACTATCGTATTATTGTCAGAGTGTTAACACAAACTAGTTACCAATGAGATGGCTTGTGGCAGGGCACTCCATTAGGCATTAAGCGACCCTAATCTTGAAGCCAAGCTAAGCGCTGATTCTATGTAAAGATCGCATGTGTCTAATGCTCTCACAAATATACACACATACACTCAGAAAAAAACAATTTGTTGTTCTATATATATAAGAAATCTATAGCAAATTTATGAAGCAAACATTTAGAAAGTTAGATCACACAAAAAAAGAACCTCTACGCGAGGTAAAAGTCTAGTGACGAAAGCATATTCTAGCCTCAAAATTTCTGATATCCAATTTTGTGACGAACGAAATTAAGTTTAATACAAAAATATTAAATAAATATTAAAAAAACAATACCTCATAAAAATTACTTTTGCGCAGTGCCGAATTCCAATTTCCGGGTATTGATTTTGTTAATTTATTAGTATATTTTAGTTTTAGTATGCCATTTTTAAAGTTAGTACTAAGCCTTTCGATCGGTATATAACTCAAAGCAATTTTTCCATATTATATCGTGCTGCTTGCGGCACTAGCGCGAAATGCCGTTCTCAGTGATATTTTATATGAGAATTGTATGAGAATAAATATACAAAATTTTGAACTAAATTGTTGAAATAAAATACAGAGTTAAGAAAATGTATGATAATTATGAGAATTATTATGAGAATTTTTGAAATTAATTTTGAATTTATTAGCACAATATATAAAAAATTTTGTTCAATATTGCCATTAGCTTTATTATTTTCTAAAATTAAAGCCGAACTACATTATTCACTGACGATTTCTTATTAAAATTTTTTTTACAGTGTACGCACACATATAATTTTTCGTACTTAACCCGAATCGTCCTGAGCAACATTTTTTTGAATTTCTTAATGAAAATTTCAGGGCTGATAAATTTGAGTTCGCTGAATCCGAAAAACACATTTATTTTGTTCGTCCTCGTCAGGATAATCGACAGGACCATTTTTTCGGCTGTTACCATATGGTAACGCTGGGAAGTACAGGGTACAGGTTTTCTTAATGCTTCAAAATACAAATGTTTGAGAAAAAGTCTAATAAATACAACTTAATCCAACAGGGGGGCTCTTCCTTGATATATAGGACCAAACTTGGGTCAAATCGGTGCAGTATATCGTATATATAACACAACTGTCATAGGAACAATCGGGGTCAAATTCACCTTTAGTATGAAAAACTTTTTTCTATTCTGAGATATCTCAACCAAACTCTTAGAATATGTGACTTATATGTTGCTACACATCCTGACCAAATTTGGTTCAAATCGGACCACTATATCATATAGCTGCCATAGGAGCAATCATATTTTATGAACAAAACAGTGCGAAACGCGAATAAAATGTATGGAAAAAACCTGTACCCTGTACTTCCCAGCGTTACCATATGGTAACACGAAAATAAAAAGCGTAAATTAACTTTAAAAAAGTGTTTTTTATTTCAAATTTGTTTCATAATTAAAAAGAGCACTCTTTTAGCTTTCTAATGATGTGTGCATTGCATATAGTTCAGTACTAAAATTAGTCAAACGGCTTAAATTTACTTGCGACGAATTGCCAAATGCCGTTTTTTTGCACTGCAGAATATAATGAGCAACTTAAAGCTCATTTTTCGATCAGCTAACTTCAAGAGATTGTTTCAATCAACTTTTTATCAGTTAGAGACAACAATTTACTCTTAGAATATCTTATAAAAGTTAATCTAACGTTAATATGTTGTCTAAAAATTAAGTTTTAGTAAATGCCTATTGCTTGTTACCATATGGTAACGCTGGGAAGATTCGGGTTAATTATTATAGCGAACATTTGTCTGCTCCGTTTTTATGGCCATTGTCTTTTGATCTGACTTCAAAATTTCGTGTGAGTTCTCTATCAAATTGAGTTTCAGCACACGCTCAAATTAAGTCCCAAAAAAATAAAAAAAAAAGCTAAATCTTTGTGCTGAGTTCCCACTAAATATCAGTTGCCATGTTATAAACATTTAATTGTTATTTATTTGTTATTTATAGCAAGGCATAACCATAATTATGGCAAATTAGTCAAACGAATGCGAGTAAACGCCTAATAGTCGATTTGTCGCGATGGTTGAGTGCTTTTCAGAAAGCTTTTCTAATGTTCTGAGAGCTTAAAGCTCTCTATACAGCCGTGTGTCAAGGATTTGACAAGTTTGAGTATTTCGCATTCAATACATTATAAACATCAACTTTAGCCTCTGTGTAATTGAGAAATTTCGCACTGAAAACATTTTTCACCTGCTACTCGAATATATTTTTTAAATATTTGAGTTTTGCTGAAGAGCAAATAATAATAAAAATATATTTTTTTAAAATTTTAGTTGCATATAGCTGAATATGAAATACTCTATTCCTATTTCTGCAGGGATTAGAAATAACACATTCAATCCCAGCAGAAAATGATGTGGATGATTCTTATTTTAGTCAAAAATAAGAAAAATTTATTAAACCCCAGTTTTTATTTAAAATTGTAATAATAAAACTGACCACAAAAAATGGTTTTTGGATATCATTAAGTTTGTTTGTCAGATTGGAATTTAAAATAATAATACTTTTATGAAATGACTTCAAAAATACGCAAAATATATTTTTTAACATCAAAAATAGCTTCATTTATTTAATTAAATTTATTTTTTTAAATATAATAACTACAGTCTCTGTATTTCTGGAAGAGCAACCTACAAACTGTTTACATAATCTTATTCTAACGACCAAGACCTACAATAAACAGGCTTTTTGTTATTTGTAGAGAAGGTTTCACACTCATAAGCATTATCTATAATTGCCCTAATTATGATCTGAAACTATGAAGTCACATAGATATATTTGCTAGAATTAACTGGAAAATGTTATTTAATAGAATGCGGACGTTGCCTCTGTAGAATTCCATAGCTTGTCTTTGAGTGCGTATGACATTAGGTTGTTTCATAAATTACAAAAATAAGAATTCATAAATCAATAGCATTAGATTTTCAAACAAATGAATATCAAGTGAAAATGCGAGTCACAAATTTATTATCCAGAAAGTAAGGGGTGGTATGCATTAGTCTCATATTTAGCGGGTATGCCTAATGTCACTTAATTGTTAGTTGCTATTGGTAAATCGCTGAATAACAATTGTTCGCAATTGTTTGCATGTAAAATTAAAAGGTTTTGCCTTTCCAGTTAACGAATTTAGAATGAATCATATATGGAAACAAGTGCGAATACAGGAAAACAAAGTACTTCAGAGTTTTTTAGGCTAACTTATGTCTACACTGTACTGAGTTAATTTAATCAAATTATGAAGACACTCACGTGCCAAGTACATGTAAAAATTTCCAATATTAGTATTATTTTACACAAAAAAAAACACTCTAACATGCAAATTTAAAAGTGCGATTACTTTTTAAGCAATTGCCAAATCACGCTATGCGTGTTTTCTTTCTCTCTCCAGTTATAAGCCTCCAAGGGAGTTCCCGGTTGCATGTTTCTACAAATTATAACTGTAAATTAGAGACTTAAAATTATAGAAATATAATAAGAGTTTCCATTGGCAAACATAAGTGTTGTCTAAGCACTTTACAGACTGTGCAAAGATCACTAAGTGTCCTTAAATTGAATCCCCAACAGCGATCTGACGTCGGCTCTGTGTAAATCACTTGAAACTGGGGATTCCCCGAGGCAAGTGCGATTTCTCATGTGTGCGTTAATAGTTACAGCTCT
Source organism: Drosophila phalerata (assembly GCA_951394115.2). NCBI lineage: Eukaryota > Metazoa > Arthropoda > Insecta > Diptera > Drosophilidae > Drosophila > Drosophila phalerata. Next base: position 32,921,588 of record OX596005.2, on the reverse strand, counting down.
AGTTAACAACACTTCCGAACATAAATGAAGTTCATAAAAGCACATATGTAAATTGTTATTAGATCATTAATAAAGTTACGACTATGAGCAAATACAGTCGTAAATAGATTCTTCCTAGGTGGAAAATGCAATCGGAATAGGAAGTAGATATTGCGATAAAAATCTAAGACAAGGATCCCAAGTAAAAGTGATGAGTTCAAAACAAATTAATGGTGGTATATCATATATACTATTATGGAAAATGGTATCCTGGAAACAGGAAAACAAATTTTTACATTTTTATCATCAAATTTAAAAAAAATAATAGATAATAATTCAATTTCAACTTTATAGTTAATTTAAATTATTTAATAAAATATATATTTTTATTATAATTATTTAAAAATTGGAGACAATATTATTTCTTAAAAGTAGTTTTTTTATTGTAATAAAAAGTATATATATATGGGTCGAAATGAATCACCCTATATGATATTAGCTTGAAGCCATTGTCAATTATTCTGGTTAATAATACAGGAAAGTTTTCTGCGTTCAGGTAAATCATGTAACTAATTGAACTGCAGTAAACTCTAAATTGTACAATAAGGAACCCAGCCAGTTGTGGATGCCAATTAAATTTAAATCTGATACGCTGTCGGTTAAGTTCTAATGCATATTTAACGAGCTTAATTGCATTGATTTCAATTTAACAACGGCTTCTAATAGCACCAAGAGCATAAAAACAACTAAATTAATAGTTGCAATATATGTATGCACTGTGTTAATTAACCAGGTCATTGTAAACTAATATGATATTAATAATAAGCATTTGGAAAAGTCATCATGGTTATGACGACAACAATGTCGATTCGCGTACAATTCCGCGTATACGTGATACGAGCTGTCTTAGGTAAAACGTTACGTATACGCAGTAAGCCAGCAAGCAGACAACGATTAAAATTGCATTTGTTATGGAAATGCTGGCAATCATGACCCCAAATTATAGAGCAATTCAAATTGCAGCCCTTAGTGTTGTGTTAAAAATAAATACTTAATAAAGCAAGTAATAACTTTACATTTGAGGGGCTTGCTTTTTAGATGCTCAGTATTCGTTTTTTTACAAAAAAAAGTCAAACTAAAATAAGAAAGGAAAACAAGACAACAAATTTATAAAAATTAATTTATTTTAATTAATGATGACTAAAAGCAGTCGACAAAGAAAATAATATTAAGTATAAAAATTAAGTTAAGAATTAACATTAAATTAATATTAAATATAAATAATAATATACTGTAAAGAAAAAATTAAAATTAGATAAAATATAAGGATAATAGAAAAACTCTACGTTAGACCTTTAAAAATAAGAGTAGACTTTAGTTGCAATTAAATATTTGATTGGAATTTGTAAACTTAATAAATAGGCATAATAAAATAAAATTGTTTTTGTAAATTAAAAGTATTAAATAATATAAAAAGCATTAAAAATAAAATAATATTATGATACTATGAATAACTATACTTCAAAATTTTGTCTGTATATTAAACGAATGAGATGAAGTTTTTAGCAAACGTTCACCAAAAATTACACATTTCATGTATTAAATTCCAATTCTAAAGTTTTAATATTATTATTATTGTTTTCAAATTTTCCTGAGCTGTAATTTTTAGAAAAATGTTGCTGCTTTTTAATAGTCTACAGAGAGACTGACATTGTCACAAACCCTAAAGCCTATGTACCCTTCGAGTACTGGGCTAAAAATAGAATTTTTACTATTACTCCAACTCCAATTGGCGTCACACAAATCGCTATCGCAATCGCAATTGGTAAAGCCAACGGCAATTAAATAATAATTTAGTAAGTGTAATTAATGATATTGTCGCTAATCCTTTGCAACGCTTTTTATCATTAATATAAAGGAGCATTGCGAATAATACCACGTATATTTCGTATCTCGTTAGACAACTGTCAGCATTTGTTAGCGTTGGTTCTATCAGTGATTCCATTCCAGCTGCTTCAAAAAACTTTACCCCATTGTAATTAGTTTGCATATAAAAATATTCATATTTTTGAGGCTTCGCGTTGTCAAGCAAATTCCAGGTGAGCGTTGAAGCGGGGGAGGCGCACAAATCCTTCAGATACTCAGACATTTCATCATCTATATGTAGTTCAGGTCAGGTCGGGTCGGGTCGTTTCGGATGGGTATAAATGCCTGTTGCTTTCCACATTCGGCCATCATTTGCTCTAGTTCGTTGATTGGCTCTTCAGCTCAGCATTCGCTCGAGCATTAAACTGATTGTGTGGTCTATTGTGAATTTAATTTTGATTGTGATTGTGCACTATCTATCCATCACTTATCATTGAGCATCTGAAACGTGAAGTACCTGTTGGATCACAGCACAACTGCATAGAAGTCGCAGTTTTGAAATCCTTTCTCCAATACTCAGCACTTAAAAGTAAGTTTTTATTTAAAGTAAATCTTCTATTTATCAAAAGAAATACAACATACTTTTTTAATATTAGGCATTTTTTAAAATTCTCTCACGAAACCAAACCTAGTTAATTCACAATATTTCTTAAAAGATTTGATTTGATTATTTTTAATTTATTGAAATAAATTTAACTATACATTCATTTATTTACTGTGCAAAATTCACAAATAGTATTGCTTAAATTTTTAATTGAAATTTTTCAATCATGTTTTTAAAACATCTAAGAGTCAGAATTTAAATTAATGGCTTAGAAAAAGAATTAAATATGACTAAATTTATTTTTAAAAATCTTTTGATATTTTAGAAACACAATTGTTTGAGAAAATTAGCTTTTTTAAGAAAAATATAATCAGTAAAAACTTGAACAAATGAATTCTGCAAATTTATAACTTTTTCTTCAAAACTCAGCTCTTGAAAACTTACTTTGAAATTAAGATTTCAAATTAATTAATTATTATTAATTTTGTAAGTATAACAAACTATGATACTTAAGTGAAAATAAATTAAATTAAGTTTAAGCTTGATACTTATGTTAATTAATTAATAATTGTAAAAATAAGATCTTAAGCCGTTATTTAAAAACACGTGTTACCTCAATTAACATAAATTTCAGTAAATTATATAGTAACTGGATAGCTTCGGTAAATTGAACAGTGCTTTAAAAAGTATTTCTCTAGTCTCTGAATATTCAAAGCAATACAATAAGTACCTTTCGCACGCTATTATCAAATACATACATATGTATCTAAGTAAAAGTTACTCGCATTTGTTGTTGTAAAGTGTACACTGCACTCGAAAATTGAGCAACTAGTGACGCACTTACTGTAAATAGATGCAAGTACGATTGCAACCAGTATTGATCGTCGTACAACAACAACGAGCATCTTAACCCTAGTACGCCCTTGCCAATTATCATATAAGATTGCCACCTATTAAATACTCGTAACCCCAAATGGGCCTATAATGAATCAATACTCCAATTACCTGGTAAATACGTACTTATCGATGCAAATACCAACTTGTCAGCTCAATATCCAAATGGTACAGAATATAATATTCAACCTATGACAATGTCTATCCATCCGATAACTACATACGTACATAGATATACAGGGGTGCCACAGAAAGCGCAACCACCCGAAAATCTCTGAAATCTTAATACATTTTTGGGAGATTTTAGATTGGTTTCGATTTCTGTAGCACCCCTGATAGAGACGAAATATTTTTTGTATTATTATTTATTAATTTGATTACAGAATGAATTCCAAGGCTAAACCATGATCAAAATGACATTCCGTTTGCAAATCGGTTTAGTTTTGACAAAGTTATCGATTCTTAAAGTTGTTCAAACCTTTGACCTAGCAACTTTGCAAGTCAACATTTATGTCAAATTTTCCATGATTTTTTACAGAAAAATAAAACGTCTCAGAATCGAATTTAAAGTGTTGTTTTACACTAATTACGATATAAGGAGTTCATTTAAAATGAAAACTTGACATTTAAAATTTCCAGTTTTCAAAATTCCAAAGGGGGGACCCTATGCTTTAATAACGAAACCAGAACGAAAATAACTTTTCAATAAAATGTTATATAATTTGAATGCATGATGATTTAAGAGTCCAAATTATGATTTAAATGATATTCCGTTTGAAAATCGGTGCAGTTTTAACAAAGATATGTATGTTTAAAGTTGGTCCAACTTATGACCTAACAGCTATACCAGTCCAAATAATGTTACAGAAAATAAATAATTATTTTTTGATAGTATGGTAGGTATTCGGTAGGTTTAGATATTCGGTTCTTGAAAAAGAATTTCTATCGTATTTTTTCTTAAATGCCCATTAAATCGAATGCCTGAGCAGTTATTAATACTGGGCATCTAACTGTCGAGCACTTGCACTGTAGTGTAGTTAGTATCATTTTCAGACTAATCCTAGACTCACCTCACTCTATCTCTATCTCGGTATCTGTATCTGTATCGGTTTCTGTTCATGTTCCTGTCTCTACTTCATCCTCTTTTAGATAATCGCATCATGTCACACAAATTGCGGTGCACTCTGGTTGTTTGCATTGCACTCGCTCTCTTTGCCGCAGGTTGCAATGTGGAGGCATCCAAAACTCGACCGCCTCGGAACAATGATATCAGCACTATGGCGGATGCACTTAAGTATCTTCAGGATCTGGACGTTTACTATGGGGACCGAGCACGTGTGAGATTTGGAAAACGTGGATCATTAATGCAATTACTACGAAACCGAATGCTGGAAAATGGTATGAATAGCAACGGCAATAACGATCCTATCAATGACAACAGCAACGGCGGAGAGTTGGTAATTGAATTATTATAGATAAAGTAGTTCTCATCAAATTACTAAGTATTCTCTATTTTAGTTGCACGCCGGAATCGAAGAGGAGCCATTTTAAATATGTAAACCAAAGGAAAATCTCATATCCTCTTGTATAATTTTGGAGCAATAGTTTAAATATACTATATAGAGTTGCTTAATATAAATAAATACTTATACTTTGTATGTATAAAATGTTCCATGAATAAATGGCGTATTATTAATGTGTCCAATGATCTTTTAAACCGATTCACATCTTTTAATTTAAAAAAAGTATTTAAGAAATTCAGTTAATAAATTTTTGGGGTGTTTATTCCTTCTTTGCAACTTCTAGACGAATAAATGGCGTATAATTAATGTGTCCAATGATCTTCAAAATCCATACACATCTTATATATAAGATGTTAATGAAGCAAATATAAATCATTAACAATAACTTAAATAATGATGAAATTCAGTTGATAAATTTCTGGCTGTGTTTGTGATTCCTGGTTTATTTATTAGAGTTTTAGTTGGAAATTTAAAGCAAATTTCTAGGCAAGCTGGATATTTTCGACTTCCTTGATCAGATCCATATGCTTAAACTCATCGGGATTTCTGGTGAACGTTTCAAGTAGCTTCATCTTATTCTCGTCCGTCTTGTAGTAGAACATTTGCAACTCATTGGCCAGACATTGAGCCTCCTGGGCAGTCAGCACCTTCGAGTCATACTCTCCGCGCATCAGGACAATTCCCTTATCCTGCATCTCAGTGTAATGGACCAAAGTGAGGCATTCGGGAGCGTTCTCATGATGCACCTGATAGGCCAGCAGAGGTGTAAAGTGCACCGTATTGGCGGCAAACTGCAGCATGATAAACTCAAAGCCCTCACTACGCGGCAACGGAAGCAGGAATATTGGATGCTTCTTGGCACGTGAGGTTAACATCTCGTACTGATCTGTTGTCAGGGTTGCCGCCAGCACATCCTTAGTCTTATGATATTCAATCCAGATTTGTGCAATCTCTTCGGCATTCTTGTCCTCAATCAGCTCCAGCTTCATAATATCGCAGAGTTTCTTGTGCGGCAATTCGGCTGCTTCCTTTTCCAGCTTCTGCTTGGGATTCAACAGTTCCGAATAGGATCTAAACCAGGGACGGTAAATAATTATAATGTTGTCAAATTTTTTAAATGAAAAAATCATTCGATTATAGTAATCTTTTTAACAGTGTGAAATATTCGAAAATTTTCTTTAAGGGTAATCATCTATGCAATTTAACTATGATCTTATAACCTATGATATTTATTTTTTTACTAATAAAATAATGATTGTTTTTGAACAAAAAAATTAAACATATTATCATTATTTTGAGCAAAATATATAAAACTAATAAAATAATGAGTATTTGTTGAGTTGTATGTTTTTCTTTAATACTTGAGACAAATTTTTTGTCCTCAAAAATAAAACTCGATTCGTTATTTAAACAAGGATTATGTATAAATATTTTCCAAATCAATATATATAAAATTCTTTGTACTGACTGACAGACTGATTATCATTATAATGATTATTTCAGTGTGATTAGCACATCGGAGTTAAAATAAATATTCTATATCATATTTTAACTCACCTGGCCTGACTTTGTCCATCCTTAATGGGATTGATAACACGCTCAATGCGATCCAAGAATTCCTCGGCCGATGTTTGTTGCATTTTAGCTATTTTATCGGCATACTTTGAATAATACGGATTGGCATCTTTCAGCTGCTCAATGACCTCTTTGGCACGGCTTGAGGAAGTCATTGCAATGCGGCGTGTAACAATATGATGGTTACTTTGTAAAATGCGTAAACATTTACGAGCACATTCCATTCCGAAAGAAAAAAGTTTTACAGATGTTATACAACACACAGCTGACATTTGACAGTTGACAAACAGCTGTCTTACATTTTGCAGTGCTGTAAACCGTTGCTCATATAATATTTTAATATATCGATATAACTATTGCTATATATTTTTAACGATATTTTTGCTGACGTTACTATCAATTCCTATATTATTGTGCGCTTTTTTTTTAACTTCAATAACTTTACTTTACTTCAATTTACTTGAACGCAAAAAACTATTTCTAAACTGCTTTTAACAGACTTCTAACATTGTCTGCTGCATAAAACTGTAAGCTTAACAGAAACTGTAAGCAAATACTGTAACAGTGCTGCCAACTTATTTGGAGAACAAATAGCTACTTCTGGCTGGAGAGCATACGAAAACCAAGCTAAAATTGCGATAAATTTAGAAAAAGTAGCCAATTTTATTGACATCAATTTTTTTTAAGTGTACATCAATAATATTAATTATTTTGTTTAATCCAATAAAATACACAACAATATCGGAATTATTATTATAGTTACTGTAAGTTTTTAACGGTCAATAATTAATACTGATCGATAATCAACTCGATAGTAAAACTCTTTTATATTTTAAGCCGATGCAAGTTTTTATTAATTCCAATACCAAATTGTAGTTACAAATCTATTTAACAAATACAGAACTACTTTTTTAATTAGAAGAGACCAACAATATCACGTAGAAAAAACCAGACCAAAGCAGCAATTAAAAAGCAAACAACAGTTTGCAAAACATGATGATAAATTTTAAGTCTGTGAAAAATATAGAAATAATTTAGTATGTATTTTGATTCCGAGAATTTTTTTTGATACTCGATACGTACCGGTTCATTCTTAGTCGTGCTTTTCGGAAGGATTCTTCAGTCGTCTCTTCTTTTATAAGATATTCCCGCAATCCCAACAGTGCCGCTGTAAAGTATTCTTCCCAATTCAGACTATTCATATCACACTCAAAAAGTTTACGATCTTCCATCGACAAACTTTGTATCAGTTTATCCGTATTGTTCATATCAAAGTTCCAGTTGTTGAGCGTAAACAATGATACCGTTTTAATGTTGCTGTGTATTTTATCATAGATCTTGATCATTCGGGGCTTTTCACCTCTAAGGCGTAAAACCATATCGATGATGTGTCCTGGCAGTATATGATAAACCAAGGTCGCAAGCTTAAAGGCCCTAAGATTAGTATAACTTTTAAGAAATGGATACCACATCATCTGTTCAGCTGGATAACTAAGCCTTGCATCCTCCACTGTTTTCCTCCATTGAATCCATTTCATGGGATTCTGGTCGCTGTTAGCATAGTTATAAATGATCGGATCCCTTAACGGCACTTCTTTCACCTGGACATTTTCCACAGCTGTTTTCCATGCAGCGGACAGAGCCATATTGACACAATAGTCAACTGGTGCGACATTCGCTCGGGTATTCTCATCACAGAGCAGGACGCGCCAGACTCCAAGTGCGGCACCGAGTAATATAGATATGGGTCCATAGAGATTGTCAATCCATCCAGGAATGGGCTCCTTAAATGACCCAAGAACTTAAAAAGATATTCACGATTAGAATTGAATACTTTATAACGGTGTAAATATATTTAAATGCCACATACTCATGCCTGGTCGAAATATACACGCCGGTAAACCACTCGCTTCCTTCTGCACCACCTGCTCAGCCAAGGCCTTGGTGAAGGTATATGTATTGGGAAACTGTCCAAGAAGTGCCGGACTCATCTTGTCAATGAGATCATTGCTCAGCATTTCTCGCAGCGCAAGAATCTTGTCAGAAGAGCAGGTTAATATATCCGGATAGTAGACCTCCTTAATATGACGTAGCACGCAGTTCGAAAAGGCCGTGGATACCTGAACATACGCCTCCAGGCGACGCATCTCTTTGGCAAGTTGGACCACAAGGAGCGTTCCACGGGTGTTGATGTTCAGGGCTACGGAAAGTGGCTCATCGAATCTTACAGTGGCAGCACTGTGAAGCACGATCTGCACCTGATCTACCAACAGTTTTCGATCTTCCACACTGATCCCGAGGTCTGGAAATCCACAATCTCCTGCTATGGCCACTATTCTATCCGAGTAATTGGGATCTGACTTCAGCAGTACGGAAAATACCTAACGAAAGACAAAAATGTAAGTAAAAGTATTCATGGAAAGTTTATTCTACTTACCGGATCAGTATTCCATGCCGCAATTCGATCCTTAATACTTACACCCTTTTTGGGCCTTATTAACACATAGATTCGATTGACCTCAGTTGAACGCAGAAGCTTTTCAATGGTTACTAAAATAAACCACAACGATCCATTAATCGTGATATATTCCTTGTATTCTAATCTAAAACATTTTTATGCTTTATGCACCTTATAACTATCAATCATTCTTCTTCCGAGATATTTACTTACCTTTTCCCAAAAATCCACTTCCACCGGTTATAAAAACATTTTTATTTTTATAAAATGTTTGAATTTGCGACATTATTTTATGGATAGATAGGTAATTTACCACAAAAAAAGAATGCACTTTTATAGCTTAGTCCACAGCGAAACGATTAAAATCGGAAAATCGACATTGCTGCCTTTTATAGGAACCAACGCAATCAATTTACATATAGGAATATATATAAGTATAAACAGGTATTGGAACAACGTAAGCCACAGAATATAATTCTATTCTTTATTCTATGTTATGGCATGAGGCCAATGAAAGGGCAATGCAATAGAAAAATTTTATGCCCGAATATTCCATATAATTATTTTTGAATGGGGTACTTAAATACATAGAAAGACAGGGCCGCATTTAGACAAAAAAAAAAAATGTAGACGGGCCAATTTTTTAAAATTCTTAATTCTTAATTTACAAATGCAAAAAACAATAATATTTATAGTGATATGATTAGATTATCATTAAATGATTTTGTTTGTCTATCCCCTGGATCTTAATTTTATAAAACAAAAACCAAAAAAAATAATGATTAAAATAAATATTATACTTTTCTATATATATAAAACTCCTTGATCTCACTGACTGACTGAGTCATTCATCATAAGATATAGGCCGTAAGTAGTATAATGTATGCTACACTCACACTCAAGAGTCTGGAGTTCGATTTTTGGTTGAAAACAAGACAGATATAAGTTTTAATTTTTTTATTATTATTTTAAATTGCTGTATTAATTTTTTTATACTCTTTTTATAAATTAAAATAAAATTCAGCTATAATAAACTATGTATTGTTTATATTGGGAGTCAATTCCATATTCTGAATTCGTCGTGTGCTGCATAAATAAACGGTCTGTGATTAACTATAAGCTCGTTTATATTTCGAACCGGAAAAAGTTTCTTTTAATTATTTCACTTTCTAATAAAAAAGACTATGAATTACGCGTAGCACCAACCAGATCAAAGCAGGTACACTACTGTAAACAATAAGTTGTACAACACGATGAATTACATGGAATCTGTGGAAATACAACAAGATATTATTATGAAAGGATCTGACTCGGATCTGATTCTGACTCGATACGTACCGTTTCATTATTATTCGCGCCTTTCGGAAGGATTCTTCAGTCGGCTTTTCTTTAGCGAGATACTCTCGCATTCCAAATACTGCCACTCTAAAGTATTCAATCCAATTCAAGTCATTCATGTCACACTCAAAAAGTTTGCGATCCTCGGACGGCATACTTTGTATAAGTCGATCCGTATTGTTCATGTCAAAGGTCCAGTTTTCAATCGCGAACTGCGATATTTTCCTAATGTTGTTGTGTATTTTCTCATACATTTTGACCATTCTTGGCTTTTGACCTCTTAGCCGCAATACTAAATCGATAATGTGTCCTGGCAGAATGTGATAAACAAGTATAGCCAGCTTAAAGGCCCAAAGTTTGGTGTAAGTCTTAAGAAATGGATACCATATCATCTGTTCCAGTGGACAAACGAACCTTAGATTCTCAACTGCATTCGAAAAGTTAAGCCATTTTACGGGATTCTGATCGCTGTTGACATAATTATAAATAGTCGGATCCCTTATCTGGAATTTTTCAGTTAGATTTTCTTTAGCCTGGACATTTTCCACAGCTGTTTTCCATGCAGTGGACAGAACCATGTTGGCACAGTAGTCAACTGGCACAATATGGGCTCTCGAATTTTTATCAGCGAGCGTAACGCGCAGAACTCCAACTATACATCCGTAGAGTATGGATATGGGTCCATAGAGATTGTCAGTCCATCCAGCAATGGGCTCCTTGAATGTTGCAAGAACTTAAGAAGCAATGAGTACATAACACACAATAATAAATAAATGCCACATACTCATGCCTGGTCGAAATATACACGCCGGTAAACCACTCGCTTCCCTCTGCACCACCTGCTCAGCCAAGGCCTTGGTGAAGGTATATGTATTGGGAAACTGTCCAAGAAGTGCCGGACTCATCTTGTCAATGAGATCATTGCTCAGCATTTCTCGCAGCGCAAAAATCTTGTCAAAAGAGCAGGTTAATATATCCGGATAATAGACCTCCTTTATATGATGGACCACGCAGTTCGAAAAGGCCGTGGATACGTGAACATATGCCTCCAGGCGACGCATCTTCTTGGCCAGTTGGACCACAAGGAGCGTTCCACGGGTGTTGATGTCCAGGGCCACATTTAGGGGCTCATCGAATCTTACAGTGGCAGCACAGTGAAGCACGACCTGCACCTGATCTACCAACAGTTTTCGATCTTCCACACTGATCCCGAGGTCTGGAAATCCACAATCTCCTGCTATGGCCACGATTCGATCTGAGTAGTTGGGATCTGACTTCAGCAGTACGGAAAATACCTAACGAAAGACAAAAATGTAAGTAAAAGTATTCATGGAAAGATCATTCTACTTACCGGATCAGTATTCCATGCCGCAATTCGATCCTTAATACTCACGCCCTTTTTAGGTCTTATTAACACATAGATTCGATTGATTTCAGTTGAACGTAAGAGCTTTTCAATGATAACTGAAATCGTTACAAATGATTACACAAGCTTAAATTTAAATTATTCTTCCGACATATTTACTAACTAACCTCTTCCCAAAAATCCACTGCCACCTGTTATAAAAACACATTTATTTCTGTAAAACGATTGAATTGGCGATTGCATTTTATGTATGTTTAGGTAAGAGATTTTCCCTTCATTTACAAAATAAATCCGAATATATAGCTTAATCCACAATTGCACAACGACGATTAATAACGAAATATTGACAGAGTTCTCTTTTATAGAAGCCAATCGGATCATATGTACATACATATATGCCAAAGTTTAAAATCTTATAGAAGTTCACTACAACAATGTATGTAAGTAGAGGGTGTTTTTTGTAGAGGTGCTTGACATTAAATTTTAATAACATAATTAGATTACATAAATTGAAATCTTAAATTAACCTTTTCTACACTTTAAAAGATGGCATTTCTGTCATTTTTGTTAAAATTATATTTGGAATATAGACAACTAATCGATGAGAAAAACAAAACATCTAAGAAAAACACCCTCTACAATGTCATATGAAACTTGATAGCGTAATAATTTCTGTATAATTAATATACCCTTGCAGAGGGTATTCCTAATTTTTAACGAAATGTGTAATGCATTAAATGAGCCATAAATAATCCCATCAAATATATTATTTTCAATTGTTATCTTGAGCCGATTTTATATAGATTTACTTACTATCTTATATGTATATTATTGGCATGGTAAATATTGGACTACTATATCATATAACTGTCATGAATAAATTGTGAATGAAGTGTATTAAATCTTCGGTGTACCTGTTGTAATTACTCAGACATACAATGTTGCCCATTTCTACAATGTTGCAATTTTTTCAATCTTATCTTTTTTTTTACTAATATGCAACTCTTTTATATAATTTGTTGTTGTGATAGTAATGTTGTTGTTTTTCCTACAATCTTGCATTTACAAAACCTGTATTGTCGGTATAAGCTCTGTTAAATAATTTGAAAACTTATTTTTATTTTTAGAGCACATCTAAAAATATGCAAAAATAAACTTGTTTCTTAATATGTGTGTGTGTTTCTATAATACTTAACGGTGTTTGCTCCGCCGTAATGACCATTTGACTCATTACAACCTGACGTATCTTCGACCTTATAAACTATACATATTCGCGATCAGTATTAAAGATCGACTCGGTTTTGGCTGTTTGTCCGATACGACCAGTTTTTGAATTTATTCGGTCTATATAAGTAAACCCTTTATGGTAATGACCAAAGAATCGTTGAAGAATCGTCAAGAAATTTTGATTGTGTGTCAAGTTCCTAGGAAATTTCAAAGGAAAGCAACAAGAAAAAACATATCAAGAAATATAAGCGATCTTATAGCTGAATCACAAATGTCCCCCGTTTATTTATACAAAACACAACGAATTCAGAATATGGAATTAACCCCCAATATAAGCATAGCCTACGTATTCAACTCTAAGCTTTAAGAGAATTTAAGCACAACCACTTACAAAACAAAAAGCTCGAGCTCGCAAAAAACTTACCTCTATAAAAAGTTTTTTCGCTCGGTTGTCAATTCTGATAAGCAGTGTTTTCAATCAGAGAATTTTCGAATCAAGCACACGGTGCGTTGATATTGACAGAGAGTGTCTTAGTGCAATCGATAGAGCTTTACACTCAACTCTCTAAGCTCTAATAAAAAAAAACCTCTATAGTGTGTTGGTGATTTCCATTGGAGAATTTATTCTAAATGGCTGTATGGAAATTATATGGTTGATCGTAAAAAATATACAAATAACATTAATTAGGCAGTCTTTTTTTTTTTGTTATTGCTTTAATCTTTCTCTATTCTTCGTCAGGGGCGCAGTGGGAGGGCGAAAAGCCGTTAGTGCTTTTTGGTAAAATTATTTAAAAAAATTATTATTCTTAGCTTAGATTTGATGATGAGGAACTATCCCTAACGGATATCTAAAAATGTTTATTTAATGTCTTAGCGATAAATCTCAAAAACCCTTTAAAATTAACACCCTCACAGAAAAATTGACATAATTAAATAAAATATCGTTCTTTACAAATTGGATAAATTAAATTTTACGCAATGGTCTTTTCATTGCGGTAGACTTTTTTGTAGGTTTATACAGAAATTATTGCGCTTTCTAATGCATTGCACTTCAATTGACCTCACGGCATTACATAATTGGCTTACGGTTTTAATACTTATTTCTATTTAAGTATGTAAAATGAATGGATCGGTGCCTATAAAAGGCGGCAATGTCGATTTTCCGATTTTATTCGTTTCGCAAAGAGCTGCAACTGTGGACTAAGCTATAAGAGAAGATCCTTTTCTGTTTTAAATTACCTATATATCCATAAAATGATATCGCAAATTCAAACATTTTACAAAAATAAAAATGTTTTTATTACCGGTGGAAGTGGATTTTTGGGAAGAGGTAAGTAAATATCTCGGAAGAAGAATGATTGATAGTTATAAGGTGCATAAAGCATAAAAATGTTTGAGATTAGAATACAAGAAATTTATCACGATTAATGGATTGTTGTGGTTTATTTTAGTAACCATTGAAAAGCTCTTACGCTCAACGGAAGTCAATCGAATCTATGTGTTAATAAGGCCCAAAAAGGGCGTGAGTATTAAGGATCGAATTGCGGCATGGAATACTGATCCGGTAAGTAGAATGATCTTTCCATGAATACTTTTACTTACATTTTTGTCTTTCGTTAGGTATTTTCCGTACTGCTGAAGTCAGATCCCAACTACTCAGATCGAATCGTGGCCATAGCAGGAGATTGTGGATTTCCAGACCTCGGGATCAGTGTGGAAGATCGAAAACTGTTGGTAGATCAGGTGCAGGTCGTGCTTCACTGTGCTGCCACTGTACGATTCGATGAGCCCCTAAATGTGGCCCTGGACATCAACACCCGTGGAACGCTCCTTGTGGTCCAACTTGCCAAGGAGATGCGTCGCCTGGAGGCATATGTTCACGTATCCACGGCCTTTTCGAACTGCGTGGTCCATCATATAAAGGAGGTCTATTATCCGGATATATTAACCTGCTCTTTTGACAAGATTCTTGCGCTGCGAGAAATGCTGAGCAATGATCTCATTGACAAGATGAGTCCGGCACTTCTTGGACAGTTTCCCAATACATATACCTTCACCAAGGCCTTGGCTGAGCAGGTGGTGCAGAAGGAAGCGAGTGGTTTACCGGCGTGTATATTTCGACCAGGCATAAGTATGTGGCATTAAAATATATTTACACCTATATTTACCCCGGTTAATGATAGGCATCGGTAGTGAAAGGGGTAATTGTCTAGTCGGTTCACGCCCTTTTGCTAAGTAAAAAAAATATCGTTAATTGAAATACAGGTTTATAAAGTATTCAATACTAATCGTAAATATATTTTCAAGTTCTTGCAACATTTAAGGAGCCTATTCCTGGATGGATTGACAATCTCTATGGACCCTCATCTATATATCTCGGATGTGCAACTGGAGTTCTACGCGTCATGTGTATTGATCAATATACACGGGCCCATATTGTGCCAGTTGACTATTGTGCCAACATGGTTCTGTCCACTGCATGGAAAACAGCTGTGGAAAGTGTCCTGGCAAAAGACAAATTCCCGATAAAGGATCCGATCATTTATAACTATGCTACCAACGACCAGAATCCCATAAAGTGGAATGATTTTAAGGAAGCAATTGAGGATCAAAGTCGAACTTTTCCACTGGAACAGCTGATTTGGTATCCATTTATAAAAGGTTACACCAAACTTTGGACCTATAAGCTAGCGATCCTTGCTTATCACATTCTGCCAGGACTCATCATCGATATGGTATTACGCCTGAGAGGTGAAAAGCCACGAATGATCAAGATCTATGATAAAATACACAATAGCCTTGACAAATTATCGGTGTTTACGCTTGCTAATTGGACCTTTGAAATGAACAATACGGATCAACTTATACAATTTTTGTCAGCTGAAGATCGAAAACTTTTTGAGTGTAACATGAATAGTCTGAATTGGGATGAATACTTTACAGCGGCACTGTTTGGAATGCGGAAATATCTTGCAAAAGAAGAGCCGACTGAAGAGTCCTTCCGAAAAGCACGAATAATAATAAAACGGTACGTATTAAGTAACAAGTACATAGGTCAATCCGAATCTGGTTTCATACTTATTTATTTATTTTTTCAGAATTACAAGTTATCATCGTATACTACAAAGTGTTGTTTGCGTTTCAATTCCTGCTTTGGTCTGGTATTCGCTACGTGTAATTGTTGGTGCCTTTCTTTAGGAAAAGTCATTGTATCTTTGATAAATAGATTTACAACTTCAATTTGGTATTGGAATTAATAAAAACTTGCTTTAGCCCGATCGATCAATATCAATCAACTTTGTCAACTTTGTCATGATCAGAATATTAATTGTAATATTTTATATTTTAGCAGTAAATCATTTACATATTCTGAAGCGTATGCTAACTTTTTGCAGTCAATGTTTACTTCCTCTATAATTTAATTAAATCCCCTATCATCTATTGAGATAGACCAATTTGGCGCCCCAATTAAAACTTTAGTCCCTTTTCTGAATCAATCTATCAAGGAATAGTTGTAATTAACCGTCTTAAAACCGTCCTACAGCATAAGCAACAACTAACATAATAGAAACCAAATCGATCGATCAACTGACCAACTGAATGACAGACAGAAACTAGGCGACAATATTGTCAACCCAATTTCCCCTTTGCCCTTCATCATTGTCGCTTGGACGTGCAAAATCAAAGAGAGTGAGAGCGGAATCTTATCATAATTTTAGCCACATAATTTTAGTAAAAAATCTAATAAACTTAATTTTATTGAGTTGTCAATTTCATTCATTCTATTTTGGAAATTAAAAATTAAATTTGAGAAAATTTCATTAAATTTCATTTCTTATTACAAAATAATCTCATATTATGAGTTTTCCTTCCTTCGATCATGAAGGGTCTTTCAGAAGGGTCCTCCTCCTCGCTGAGTTCTGAGTTGTCCTCCTCATTCTTGATCGGCTGTTGTTGTTCTTGTTCTGCTGCTTCATCGACGCCGTTATTGCGAAGAAGCCGCTGACGGCGTCGGCGTCTTTCATCAGTGGCAAGCATTTCTTTTTTCTTGAGAACCTTAACCCTGTCCACCAAGTGAGGATGCGATCGCTGCAACAACAAGAATTGTTAAAAAAAATTAAGAAACAAGTGGAAAAATGGGGGGCGGGGAGAGACAGACATACCTTGATGTGCTTGTGCCAATTTCCCGTCCCGTTTCGAAGATTCTTGCAAACATACATCTTCCTGCAGCACACACATTGGACGTACACTTTATCGCCTTGTCGTTCCTTGATGCGAAAAATAGTGCCGTTCAAAATATATGGAACTTTTCTTTCTTTACCGGCGCCCAAAAATGGCGGAAAGTACCGTTTATGGGACGGCGTCTCGAGAGTTGCCCATCCCGAAAAAGTTTGCGATCTGGCTTGATTTTTTTGGCGCCGGCGAAAAAAAAAAAATCTGGCTTGATTTTGAACTTGGATACATTTTATTTTTGTATCTTTTTTCGTTTTTTTTTTTTTGATTTTCTAGAATTTTTTAAATTTTTGCATAATTTTTTTTCGATTTTTCTTGATTTTTTTATATAATTTTTTTTTTTCTCAGAATTAAATTTCCTATCTTCTCATCCCGGGGACTTACGAACTTCAAATCTTCATTAAAATGTTTACATTAATTTTGTATAATTTCTAAATTTGAATTGTCACCAAATATATCATTTTTTATTGAGGTTTTTGCGTTTTTAAATTTTGCAATTGATTGAATTTTGATTGAAGGTGCTTATCGATTATCGATTGTCAGGCATCGGATAAGTATCGATACTTTTACTCAAAATGTTAAGCAGCTGTTAGGGAAAAATAATGTTAATATCAAGTAAGTTGGCAGCTCTAACCATATATTTTATAGCTAAATCAGGCTATTTTCGGAGTTCGATCGCTAGAAGAATTTTAAATTTGCTATTGTCCGGAAGTTTGGCTACTTTAAATTTCTATGCAGTTATTAATATTTTTTTTAGAACTTATACGCTATAAAATGTTACAACTCTGTCCGTGATAATAAATATACAACAATGCATTTGCTGTGTCAATTGAAATTAAGCTAATAAAAAAGTTTGCTGGCTTTTTAGCTTCTTTTTTTAAGGATAGCTTACTGTGTGCGGTCACACTGATAAATCGAAATTTAGCAATTTGAATAAAATGGCACAAGGTGGCAACCATTTTACCGGGTGGCAGCCTTTCATACCAGTGCTACCAAGTCTTAGGCAAAACAATAGCTGTTTATGTCTGGAAAACATCTAAATTTTTATTTTTCTGGCTACCGTTGCAACAGTTTTAACAAATTTTTAATAGCAAAACTGGGCTGAAAGTATATTTAAATTGCCAGATTTCCAGCTAATAGCAATTTGTAACGTTTTTCTAGCAGCTGTACTCTGAAAGTAGCCAGAACTAGCTATAAAATAGCCAAGTTGGCAACAGTGGTGGTTTTATACAACGCTCGTTCAAGCGCGGCTTCAGTTGTGACTCTCGTTCTGCTGAGAACAGAATAGTGTAGATTTTGCTGCTGTTGCGTCGAGTAAAAAAAAAAGAGAAAAAAGCAAAAAAAAAAGTGGTGTAAGCAGCAAAACATAAAAATAGTTCATACGTTATTGATTGCTAATGTCTGTTAACATGCAAATCGTTTTTTGCAGACACTAAAAAAGTGTTACGCGGTTGCTCGGAGACGCATTGCATAATTTTGTAGCTTTTTCCAAGGAACTCAACTTATCCTTGAATTGCAAAAAGAAACGACAAAAAAAAAAACAGCGGCTTTTATCTGTATATATTTATTTAAAAGACAAAAAAAAAGTGATCATGTTAAGAATGCGCTTATAAATTGCGAATTGTGCATATTAAAATTAAACACACAAGAAAGAAAAATATACACAAAAATCATATACAATAAGCGCGAATAAGCTTTTTTGTCTTTTGCTTTTGTGCTTTGCTTCTTGGGCTGTTGTTCTTGTTATATACAGTGGCTCACAGTTTATATGACACACTACAATTTAAGCCAGGGACTGCAAATAATAGTTATTTATGAATTTAAAGAATTTTTATAAAAAAATTAAATAATAATTGTTATTTTTGAATCTTATAGAAAAATTGAAATTAATAATTATTTTTATTTATTTATCAGCAAATAATTGTTAATTGATGATTTTTATTTTAAAAATTAAGTGTTACGATACTATAAAAAATAATAATTAAATGATAAATTTGAATAATGTTGGTTTGCTATTAAAAAAAAGAAAATTGCATTTAAAATATGTATTATGCAAGACTAGTGGGGTCAAATAAATTGTAAACCACTGTATGTGACATAACGGTATTTGATTGGCATGCGAAATCTTCTTACACATGCAAGTGTGTCTCTGTGTGTGTGTGTGTAAGCTTAAGTGGTATTTGTGCAAAGTACAAAAGCAATTCACAAAAGCAAAGCCGCCGCGTAGTTGTTGTTGTTGTTTTATCTGCTGCTCTAAATGCTCTTTCTCTTTCGCTCGAAATTCTTAGTGCTGATGAAGGATTTTCGTTTGAAGGTTTTTGTTGAATGAATGAATTTGATGTTTGTTTTCATTTAAATTTTGCAGATAAATAAACTCGTAACACAGCTCACCAATACACTAACATATACTGCCAACCCTTTGAAAGCCGCCGTCGATACGAAACGAAAAGAAAGAAAGGGGGAAAAAAAAAACAGAAACAGAAAAACAAGTGCGCGAAGTGTTGTAAAATGTTTGCACGCTGCAAACTGAGCGCATTGGCAGCGCTGCTGCTGCTCTGCTGCTGCGGCTGCTTAGCGCCGACTGCAGCTGCTGCCGCTGAGTTGGCTGACAAATTGCGCGATGATTCGGAACTATCGCAGGTGAGTCACGAAACTGTAGACAGTTTAAGTAAATACTCGATCGTAATTGTATTACAGCCCCCATATATATAGAAAACACATGTAGTGCATATACAAACATATATACATATAATATATAGGTGAATAGCAGGTTGTTCTTGTCCCGTACTTACAGCTGTTTCACACACACACATACATACACGCGACCATATGTAATTATTTAGCTGTTGTCCAACACAGAGTCACCCACAACTACACGGTACAGTTGGTCATGTAATTCTGTTGACAAGATAAACTAGGACCTTACATAGGCGCTTTATTACTATCACTTAAAATAATAAATTTATTAAAAATATCCAATCAAGTTCAAGTTTAATTGAAATATAAATAGTAAATATTTTGAAAAATCAAAAACTTAAAATTTACCAAATACTAACATCTTTTTGAGAACACAACTTCAGATAACTTATTTAAACAATTTACACCTAAAAGAATTCACTAGAATGAGCATTTAAATAAATTCATTTTTTATATTAAAATAAAACAAAAAGAATAAAGGAATAAAAGGTTTTTTAATTCAAAAGCCTTGAAAATTAACTAACTAATAAAACCGTTTATAATATAATTCAAGCCTATTATGTGCTTGTTAATTTTCAAGGCTTTTGAATTAAAAAACCTTTCAATCCCAACTCAAAACCGAATTCTAGTTTCGTAACCATAATTTTTCACTTTCATTTTTATATAAAGTGAAAACTACTTTAAATTTAGGGTAACTATTTAAAAATTATATTTTTCACTCTATCAGACTCAAAATCAACCTAAGGGAAATTAATACGCAAAATACTTTCAAAATTTAATTAGAGTAGCTTAAAGATTTTCACTTTCGATTAATTTTGTCGAAAGTGAAAACCGGAATAGGTTTGTAGATCTTCTAATCGGAAAGATCGATTGTTAGTTGATATAGAAAAAAAATACAGTCGAATAACTCGTACTTCTAAAACTCGAATTTTTTCTAACTCGAACAAAATTGAGTGGCAGTAGCGTTTACTGAGCAAAAAATTCTGCTTCTATAACTCGAAAGTCTCCATAAGTCGAATATTTTCTTTGGATTGTGGTGATTTGAGCTAGGGAAGTTCGACTGTATTGACTTATATATTTATTTTCATATACATTTTTCTTGTCAAAACAATTAATTGAGCCACTGTATATTGACACAATTTGACGGAGCCTGGCGGCAAACGACCTTGAATTGAAGAGCCTTGTGCTAAAGTTGACAAACTGACAAAGGAGAGAGACAGCAAAAGAGAAAGAGAGCGAGAGAGAGAGAGAGAGATTAGAAGAGAGCACAGGTAACTGCGAGTTGTTGCAGCTGCCTTCTTGATTCACGTCCTTGACCTTTAACATTTGCACTTGTTGTCGCTGGTGAAAAATCAATTTTATTCCAAGTCTCGTTTTTTAAGCCACAAACTCTATACAAAGTCCCACTGTACAATTACAATTTTAGTATGCAGGTTAAACCCAGAATTATATAAAATAAAACCACATAATTTATGCAAAGGCAACAACCACATTAAAAAGAGAAGAGCACAAAAAAAATATCCCGGCTTTGTTGTTGGTTGCCGTCCACTGAGCATAACAGTTTTCTACCTATTTATTATTAAGTCTACTTTACCTTTTTACACCTTCACACATCTATACACACACACACACACGCACACACACTTGCATATAGACAAAACAGAAAAGTGTAAAAAGTCAGAAGCCATTAAAGGTTGCCTGCCTAAAACAACAACAACAACTGCAACAACAATGACAAAGACAACAACAACAACAATAGTGTCTGTCGTTCTACTCTGTTAAACATTTAATGCCCAAAAATGCTCACAGTTGTTGTTGTTAAAAATGTAAGAAAAATTTCACAATTGAAAAGAAAGCGTGCGAGTTGTAAGTTTCCAGCTGAGAGAGAGAGAGAGAGAGATACATATACATACAGTGGTTCACAGCTTATCTGACACACTACATTTTTAGCTATGTTTTGTCTTTATTATATTTATCAGTATAATATTTTCACAATTAAAAAATAAATTAATTTGAAATTCTAATATGTTGGAGAAGTAGGACAAAATTAGCTGGGAGTCACTGTACAATACATATACATATACAAGCCCCGCCTTTACCTGTCACCACAATGAAGGGAAAAATGTCTTTCCCTTACCCTCAATATATGTGGAAATATATATACAGTTAGGCAAGAAAGTGTTTTGACAAAAAAAATTTATCTTTATTTATTTTTTAGAAATATTTAAAATATTATTCTTCATTGTTAAACTTTTTCTAAGAACCATAGACAAGAATAATATGATAAGAAATAAAATAAAAATCAATTTTTACAAGAGAAATTGTGTAAATCTCTTATTTTGTCAAAACACATTCATGACTCACTGTACAGTATGCAGTTTGCTCTAGTTTGAAATAGGAAGCAGAGCGTGTTTATTAGATTTTGTTTAGCTGCAACATTATGCCACAAAATGTTGCAAGTATTGACACTAATACCGTAATACTGTGGACGGCAGTGCACGCTAGTGACGAAAAAATACACTTTGCACCACTTGAACAGAAAATAAAGACTCAAAATGATGTCGGCTTTCTTCTAATGATTTTTTTTTGATCAAAAAACAAAAATCAATTTAATTTTAATTTTAAATAAATATTTATGCTCTAGGATTTAGAGTTTTGGGATCAGTGTTTAATTGAAAACTCACTAAGGGAGTGTCCTATTCAAGTGGTGAGAAGTGTATCCCAAATGTCAAGTGACTCTTTCAACAAATAACGAAATCTATTTTTATTAAAAAACATTTAAACTCATTACATAATTACTCATTAATAAAATAAGAAAATAAAATCAACAAAATGCTATTTATTATTTGCATATAGTCAATATATATTTAAGCAAAAATAAGAATCTTATTTTTTTTTTAATTATTTCAAGAACAGAAAGGAACTTTGATAAAATTAAAATTTAAAAATAAGGATCTATAATTTTTTTTAAATTATTTCAAGAACTTAAAGGAACTTTGATCAAATTAAAATTCAAGAAACTACATTTAATTTGTACAATTATTTAACATACTGTATCTCATATATAGAAAAGCCTACTTACCTCTTCTTCTCCATTTGCGACTCTACTTTGACCTCCAACGCTGACCCCAGACTTCCTGTCGTTATTCTTTGAATCTTCTATCTCATTCATCTTGTTTATTATTATAATTTGTAACCTTTGACTGACAACGGTTTGCTGGAAGTGCAATCGGTTCAGTCGAGGATTGGGGCTTGTGTGGGTGGTTTGTTGTCAACTGTGCCGACCGACCTAGGAACAGAGAGACACACACACACCACACCACACACACACACACACACCACACATCAAGGCAAGCATCAAGAACAGAATCGAATTCAATTAAATTTAATTTAAGATTACATTACCCTCCATACATAAGATGTATCCATGTGGAGAAGCGTGATATTATGGAACGTCTAGTTGTGTGTTATATGATCTTCGGAATGAATAAAGACGTGAATAAGTGTCTGACCTTAATGGACAAACATAGAGCACAAATTGTGTGTATTTATTATAGCGAGTATATATCAGATGCATTAGAGATCGAGATGGAGATCGAGATGGAAATGTAGATCCATTGCGGGTGTGAAACTGACATGCAATGCGGCAATTTCTACTCCATCTCCATCTTCAACTCCATCTCCATTTATCCACATCCATTCCTCTTCTTTCGACTTCTGTTCGACACCAATTAAGAGAAAACTCGAGGGGATTGCTGCAATTAAGCATATTTATTCCGAAAAAAACTTTACCATCTGCATAATTTGTACCAATTAAATTTGTGTACATAAATACGAATACGAGTACTCGCTTGTGTATGAGTGTATTCACTATCCCAGTGACTGATAATGATAATGATTCAAGTGTTGTCCAGGAAGCTGCCACCAAATGTTGCCAAGAACTCATTTAGCTGCTGCATTTTCCCTAAATTGCCACGCCCACATTTACACACGCACACACCACACAAACACATACATGCAGTTACAGTTCCTGTACTCGTAGCTTGTTTAATTCCCTGACTAGGACAAAATTAAATAAATTTGGCTAACCAAAAAAAAACAAAAAAAAACTATACACAAATTATGTGAAAATGCAAACAAAATTTGAACTGTCAGCGGTTCTCTCTCTCTTTCTATCTCTCTCTCTTTCAGGGCAGTGCCAAAACCTTCCGGCGCCTTATGCCAGTTAGGGTAAGCTGCAACAACAACAACAACAACCACAAAAACATCAACTCTCTTTATCTATATAGCCAAAAAAGAAAAAAAAAACGTTACATGTTTTTGCCTTAATTTTGTTAATAAATTTAAAAACAGGGGTTGTGTCTCTCTGTGTGGGCGTGTCCTGAGGGGTGCAGGCAGAGGGTGAAAGGGTGAGCGGTCTAGGGTTGCATTAGCCGAATTTGTTTGCACCGCCGTCTGGTTCTGACTCATTTTGCCCTTGACTCTAACTCAAACTCCAAGTCCAACCTCGAGATTGTGGTGCGTGGTTTTATCCGAGTTCAATGGCATTGCGAGCTCTTTTTTTTTTCTGAAAATCAAATGCATTTCAAATGTACCCAAAGAAGAAACAGTTGTGGTGTTACACTCAACAAAAATCTTACGCCAAAATCGCACTTTTATAATCGAATTTGACCTTAAATTTAGATAATTTCCATAACAATGGAACCGAAATTAGAAATTTAGAAATTATTTTGCTTATAAATTTTACAAAGGTTTTATTAAACATTTTTTTAATTTATTTATTTTAAATTTTTGGTCGAATTTTTTTAATTTAAGGAGATGAAGAGTCTTAAAGAGTTCTATTACTTTTTTTTTTATTTCTAGCGGAAATCAAATTTTTTCACTTATTTTTTTAATTTTTAAAGAAAATTTTCTTAGAGTAGATTCTTCCCTTTCCATTTATCCCAATAAAAATTCATGTACTATTTGCTTAATTGCAAATTGCACCAATTGAATTATTCATTAGAAAGTCTGTAGTCCGAAATTAAGATTAAGTCACTTTCGTTATTGAAACTATTCTTGTGTTGAGTATAGAACCTTGTCCAAAGATATTCAGGGTTAGTTGGCGTGCCTGGAGAGCATTCTCCGGTTGCAATCTATAGGTAAACAGTGAGATAAGCTAAAACATTTTAAATGTGTAATGGAAACCGGCTAAGGACGACAAACAGGACGAAGATCAAGAGGAAAGCAATAACAAGCGTTGTCTTCTCCAATTACTAAACTAAAAAGTGATGCCAAAACAGAGATACGAGAAAAGGGAATCGTAGTTGAAAGTGACTCACATAAAAAAAAAAGGTGAAAAAAGGGTTTTGACAAAATCAAAATATAAATAAGAAATATGTTATATTAGATAGATCTTTTTTTTCTCTTGTTCTAAGAACCATAAACAAGAATAATAAAATTATATATAAATTTTAAAGTTAAATTTAAATTATTTATTTTTTTCAAGAGCAATTGTGAATATTTCTAATTTTGTCAAAACACTTTCTTGACTAAGTGTTTATACAAACACGTACATACAAATAGATGGTCAATTTAGAGCTTTGTTTGTCGCACAACTCATAAAGCTGACTGAGAATGTGCATCAGGGCGTGTCGTAGGTGGTTCCTGCCTTTGGGAAGCCACAAAGTGTGTGCGGTTGCATGTGGCATGTGAGGTAGGCAGGCAGGTGGCAAGAGTATTTGTATTCGTAGGGTCAGCGTCTGTTATTTAGGGTAGTATGTGCGCTTGTAGCTGCGCCTGGAAAATGCATTTCCATTCGTATTATAGCAAAAAGTCCTGCGCCTTTTTTGTATTTTTGATAGACATCGCACCCTCACTAAAGACACGCATTCTTCTCTCCCTGTCTCGCTCTCTCTTCTCTCTCGCCCTCTGTATAGCGCAACAAACCGCCCCATAACTAAACTATGCCCGACATGCTTACGTAATTGGTTCAATAAACCTTTTTTGCCAGCCTGTATTCAGCCTGTTTTATTATTATACTCTTACTCGACTCACAGTTGTTTGACGTTGCCATGGAATTGGCCCCTTTTGTTTGTGTTTTGGTTGCTGCTTTTGCCAAAAACTCATAAAATCGCATGATTTCCATTTGCATGTCAAACACTGTCCAACAAAATCTGTTATTCAATTATCAGCGACCATTAATTTTAATTTTTATTCATGGGTCGCAAACAAAAGTTAGGACTTTTAAATATCAGACATGTAAAAATTCTTCGGTGAAGTGGGAAAAATATTTAAAAATCTAAAAACAGGATACACTTTTATTTGAAATTTGTATGATAAAAATAGATTTAAAACATAAAGTAATATCGAAACTAACCGTTTCAGTTTTAGTTCAGAGACCTCATCCGTAACCGAAATAAATTTTTTAATGTCGATACGTTTGTAACGGTACGGTTTCGGTAAATTTTTACTTAGATTATTTTTGTTATTTTGTGTGCAATTTTTTTTATATTAAAAAAACAACTTTTTGACTAGTGAACTAGCTAGGACCTAGCTGCTATGTCATAAGTTGGATCAACTTCATAACTTAGTCAAAACTGAACTGATTTTGAAACGGAATGTAATTTTTACCATCGTTTGGCTAATAAAATCATTCAAATTTATTAAATTTTCATGAAAAAAATTGTATGCCTCTAGGTCTTGCTAAGGGTAAGGATCTAAATTTTTCACAGTAATTAATATAAAACAATACTTTAAAATTGATTCTAACACATTTTATTATTCTGTAAAAAATCATGGTAAATTGAACAAAAATGTTGACTTGAAAAGTTGCTACTTCAAAAGTCGGACCAACTTTAAACTTCCATAATTTTGTCCAAACTGAACCGATTTTCGAACAGAATGTCATTTTGATCATGATTCGGCCCCTAAATTCATTCTGCATTTAAATGTATGCAAAGGTCCCGTTGTGTTTTTCGAAAATTTTAATCTCAAGTTTCAACTTTAAATCGTACGTACTTGTTTTTAGTATATAGTTAAGAATTTTAAAAATTATGAATTGTTATTTTAATATAAATCTTAGTTATGCGTAGAACTTTTTTTATAAATGTTACAAATAAGAGTTGTGTCGTAAAATTGTTTAAAAATATCAATAATAGATAGTTTTTAATTTAAAACTGGATGTGTATTACCAAAATATTCACGATTTCGATACATTTTGTATAGTACATCAGTGTGGCCATAACTATGTTTCCATAATTATTATTTTCATACTTCTAATCTGTATATTTTATAATTTTTGCTTGCAGTTTTACAGTTTATTGGAGCAGAATCAGGTTGCAAATGCGACATTAGCTCTGCGCTCCTGCACGATCTTCGTGCCGACGAATGAAGCCTTCCAGCGTCACAAGGGCACCACACATGTCCTCTATCACATCAGTGAGTAACTTGTGGCATTAATCCACGTAAATCATCATTAATTAATCAATCAATTCAATCTCTCTCCCTTAGCCACTGCTGCATTTAGTCAGAAACAACTGAAAAATAGTGTGTCATCAGACATGGAGGGCAATCCTCCACTGTATATAACACATGGACGCAATGGTGACATCTATGTGAACAATGCACGCATTATTCCATCACTCAGTGTGGAGCTGACCAATAAGGAGGGCAAGCGTCAGGTCTGTAATCAAATAGATGTTATTTATACATTTTTTATCTAATAATCTTTGAATTAAATTGTCATTCAGGTCATGCACATCATCGATGAGGTGTTGGAGCCACTCACTGCCAAGTCTTCCAGTACAGATTTAAATAATATGGATGCTATGCAATTTATGCGAAACGCCGATCAACTGAATGTGGGCGGCAATGGATTGCGAACATATCGCGCCCAAGTGACGATGAACAAGAAGGAGTCGCTCTATGAGTCGCCCGGATTCCACACTTTCCTGGTGCCCGTAGATGAGGGCTTCAAAGTACGTTGAATCTGTGGAATATTTCTTGATTATTTGATACAAAAATTCCCTGTTATTGGGAAAATCCAAATTAAAATGATATAAAAAGGAATTCAAAAAATTAAATGAACAAACAATTGAAATAATAGCAAAATTTGGAGTACCAATAATATCAAAATTGGGAGAGAAAAAAAGCGTTGGAATCTTGTAAATACAAAATAATCATAAAATTTAGAACAAAAAACAATTAAAACTTTAAAAATAAAAATGTTATGGACATTTCAAAATAATAATAAGAAAAACTAAATAAAAATTTTGGTTTTTAGTCCAAAAGTTCGAGTTACTTTCTCCTAATAATAATAATGAACTAGACATTTGCTAATTTCTTCTGTACGCTGAACCTTTTTGTGTAATATATAAAAAATTAATCTAATTGCAATTGTGATTTCGCACAGCTGTCAACTCGCAGCACTTTGGTGGATGGCAAGGTCATCGACGGTCATGTCATACCGGGAACTGTCATTTTCACTGCCGCCTCACAGCACGATGATCCCAAGACTTCAGCTGCCTTTGAGGACCAACTTAAGGTCACTGTCAGCTTCTTTAAACAGAAGGATGGCAAGAGTAAGTTTCATCGATTATTTAACCTAAATACAATTACTGATTCTTTACATTTGCTTGCAGTGTATGTGAAATCCAACACAATGATTGGCGATGCCAAGCATCCAGAGGGCGTGGTACTGGCTGAGATTGTTAAGGCCAACATTCCCGTTAAAAACGGCGTTGTCCACCTAATTCACCGTCCGCTGATGATCATCGACACCACCGTCACACAGTTTTTACAGGTAAATGGGCGTGGCAGCCAGTCTACCAACTAACAAGACAATAAGACACTTCAAAATAGGAAGAACAAAAACTTAGGCTTAGCATCTTTTCTGCTCAATTGCTGACTTTTTGCTGAATTGCTGAGCAAATGCTTGAGAAACTGTAAACAATTCAGCTTTGCATTTAGCTGAGCTGCGCTCTATTGAAGCTCAATAATCGTCAGTCTTCTGCTGACGTGGTAAATCACAATTTCCAGCGTTCGTCTATATGCAAAGTCAAAACCAAAGATTCAAATGCACCATTAACTTGACATTGAGAGTAGATACACACACACACACACAATCACACAACAGTGTTGCCAATTCAGCCTTTTTGCAGATAGATTGTGTTATTTTTGAAGAAACTTTAGCCAGCAATACATTAGACCAGCGGTGGGCAAGCCCTTGCTCGCGGTACTCGCGTTGCTCGCAACGGTAAATTGGCTTGCTCGCGATTTTTGACAATACAACAACATCTTTTTATTACCCCCAATAAAACAAAACAACAAACACACAGCAAATGCTCGAGTTTCGGCTGCGACGCTGACCGTCATAAAAGTGTTAATTTTGCTAAGATTTATGACTACTGTAGCGTTTTGTACACTGTGTGAAAAGTTTTGATGCGTTTGATGCATTTTGATCTTTACCACATAATAAGAGTTCGAGTACAAAATAAGATTAATAAAAACTTCTTTTAGTGTATAATTGTTTTGGCTCATCAAAACCAACAACAACCACACAGATCTTTCGTCGCGGCGCACAGAGTCATAAAAGTGTTCATTTTGCTTTAATTTATGACTTTAGAAGTTGTGTTTGTTGTAAATGTTGTTGTAGTGCTCGCGACTGCAAATTCTGTGCCCACCGCTGCATTAGACAATGCTCATTTCAAAATCTATCCTGTTTTAAGTTTGATATTGCATTTCATTTACAATTTTTATAAAGAAAATTGAATATTTTCTATTTATTGATTTAAATTATTTGATGCTTTTGTTAATTTAGGATTCAGTTATTTATAAATTTAATTGTTTTATTAAAAAAAAAAAGTTATTAAAACTTAAAAGTTTCCCTGTTTAAAGTCGAATCATTTCTATTTCCTCTTTATTTGGCAAGTAGTTGGCATCACTGATTCACACACACACACAGCAAACACATACACACACACACATACTGTATGTATTTTTGGATCATAATGAGACGCTTGATACTCAATAGAAATACAGCCCAAAGTCTGATATTACATAGAACTGAATTCAAATGATCTTTAATAGAAGATCTACAACTTGTTGTAAAGTTTGATTGCGTTTAAAAAACGTCTCAAATTTTAATCGAAACTTTTAATAACTAGTTCGGTTCCATGTAAAATCATAAGCAAAATTTTATTTTAAAATAATTTTTAAAATACAAATTTTATTTTAAAAAAATTTTGGGTGTAATGTAAGTATTGCCAAAATAAAAAAAAAATCAACCAAAATCCAAAACCAAATGAAAAGCAATGTATTTTATGTAAATTAATCTTTTGAACAAAATTTCAATTTTTCTATCCAACATTTTAACCCATTTTGAGCTGCAATTTCTAAGGTGCCAATTGACACAATTTATGATTTGATTGAATTTCAAATGTCTGGCTTTCAAACTGCAGCTTAATAAGCCTGGCTTGTTCAATTGGCTAACAAAAAAGACAATAACAAAATTTACTTCAAACGAGCTACTTCACTTTAGCAATCTCTTCATGCGACAACTAAATACTTCATTCATAAATCGATTGTAATGATGATCGTTGTACAAATTCTATATACCCAATTGGCTAAAGCTCCCTTCAAACTCCCCTCTCATTCATCAGCTTTAACATCAGCTCTCAGTTCGCCCGATCATTCGCTCTGTCGGCATGTTTTGATCGCAACTCCAACTGTAACTGTAACTGTTATTTTAAATGTAATTGTATCTGCATCTGTAGCATCATTTCGCCGATGTGAGATCGCAGCCATTTACATACATATATACATTGTTGTGCATTCGATCAGAAATCAGATCAAAAGTCGAGGATCATTATTTTCTGTTTGTTTTTACAGTTTTGTTTATCCATTTCTGACTTGTTTGTTTAGAGTTTTGTTGTAATTATTGTTCCATCAGCACCATTTCTATTTTACTGACCAACTGATCTATATATATATATTCTGTTTCTCGTATCGCTCACAAATTTACTGAAACTTCATTTGAATATTCCCAATAATGCGAATTGATCGTTCGATTCGAAAACAGTCGTTCAAGGTAAATGTATAGTATATTTATATTTTTCAATTTATTTTAAAATTGTTTGTTTATATATATGAGTGCATGTCAGCATGTCTTTCTTTATTACATTTTCTAATTGATTATTTTTTTTGACAAGAAACAAACTAATTTGATACCAATCTCATTGATATTGCTGTCCAATTTATGTAATCTTAACTGTCTGAATCATAGACAGATTTCGATCATTATTCCAACACAATTGCAATGATTCAAATGCTTATTTTGAGCACAAAATAGATAATTTAGAATTGTAATTGAAAGATTATAATGATCATTCCCCGTTGTATTATAAATTCATTTGTCTGGATCTCATTTTTGATTTTATTTAGATTAGCTAAAGTTCTATCTCAGACTGCATGGCAAGCAGAAAATAAAACTTGAGAATAAATTGAATAAACTATAATTTATTTGCTATTTCTTGAGTGCACGCTAATGGAATATTATTTTTGAGAATTTTTTTTAAAGACTGTACAGAAATTTTG
Source organism: Drosophila phalerata (assembly GCA_951394115.2). Taxonomy (NCBI): domain Eukaryota; kingdom Metazoa; phylum Arthropoda; class Insecta; order Diptera; family Drosophilidae; genus Drosophila; species Drosophila phalerata. The sequence continues at coordinate 32,890,254 of OX596005.2, read as the reverse complement.
CTTGATTCAAAATTATTTACAATATTGTCGTAATTGTATCGTTAAAAAACATAAACTTCGCAAATGTACAATGCAAATAAACTCTATTTCCCTAATGTTTTATTTCAAACAATTTTCCAACTCTGTGGCGGAACTTGCACACTTCGCGGAACCTCAATTTCAATAACATTTGCCCAAAAACATTTTAAATACAATCAAACGCTATTTTCCAACTACTACTGATTTAGTTTCTGACCGTAAGTAATACTTGTTTAAGGCAATCTAAACAACCAAAAACATCATGCGTTTGACCCCAAAACCACTCCTACCACAGAAATCACAAATCCGCCGTCATCTTTCACATATATCTCATTTTCCATATCCCCCCAAAAAAATATCACTTTATTTATTGATTTATTAAATCATTATCGGAGCAACAATTTAAATTATATCGCGATCCTGGCACATTTTAGGAATTTACCCTTTTACATCTTATTCAAATTGGCTCACTTCTTTTATATATAGTTTTTATTGACATTATAAATGTTGTGAATATGTATTGATAAAGAATACAATCGCTGTTTGATGTTTGTAAACACTATTCATACATAAAACATAATAATTAGCTTCCCACTCACTTCAGAAAAATATATTTTGTTGAGTTTGATTTTAATTTTTGAAAACATATTGAGTTTTTTTTGACTAACTGACGATCGATTGTGTTTTAAAGGATAACGGCGAGAACGGAGCATTGCGTAAATTTTACGAGGTTATTATGGATGCTGGTGGTGAAGTCCTAGATGGCATCACAAAACTGTCAGAGGTGACCATTTTGGCGCCCAGCAACGAAGCATGGAACATATCATCAATCGACAATATTGTGAGGTAAATATTCGACTAATAAATAGATCAAGAACTTTATTCTAAAGTCAAATAAATATATATATATTCACAGAGATCGCAAGAGAATGACGGATATTCTAAAAATGCACATCATTAAGGATCGTTTGAATGTCGAGAAGATCAGACAAAAGAATGCCAATATGGTAAGATCTGAACAAATTACTAAATATTAAAAATCCGCATTTTAAACCTCCTTTTTTCGACACTTTCAGATCGCTCAGGTGCCCACGGATAATAATAGAACCTTCCTGTATTTCAACGTTCAGGGCGAAGGTGCCGATGCTGTGGTCACTGTTGAAGGCGGTGGCGTCAATGCCACTGTACTGCAGGCTGATGTGGCCCAAACCAATGGATATGTGCATATAATTGATCGTGTTTTGGGCGTGCCACATACCACTGTGCTGGGCAAACTCCAAACCGATCCAATGATGAGGTAAGACAAGTTCAAAAGCTAAATATATATATTTGTTTTAGATTTGCTGTTAATGAGTCTTTAATAATTTTAAATCTCTGATTCAAACAAGCAGAAAAAATATTGGAAATGTATTTAAATTTTCAAATAGAAATAATTTAACTCTTATCTGATTTATTTTCATAAAAATGTATTTAAAAATTTATTAGTTGAACATTTATTTATTAAAAAGAAATTTCACATCTAAAAGAAAGTATATCTGCAGTTTTCTAGTACCTTTATCTAACTTTAACTTTTTTATTTTTACAGCGACACCTACAGAATGGGAGAGTTTTCACACTTTAATGATCAGCTGAATAATACTCAGCGCCGATACACTTTCTTCGTGCCCCGTGACAAGGCTTGGCAAAAGACCGAACTGGATTATCCCTCGGCGCATAAGAAACTGTTTATGCGCGACTTTTACTATCATGTAAGACATATTACATGCTTTACATTAAATGAATTTTTCACTCAACTTTATCTCTTTTATAAATAGTCGAAGAATCTATTGGAACGTCATCTGGTCATTGCGGATCATGTGTATACCATGAAAGATCTGGCACAAATGTCACTCACCACCGATCAGGTGGTACTACCAACATTGCGTGACTCACTTAAGGTCAAGGTCGAGGAGGAAGCTGGACGTAAGTATTTGATTATTGTAGATCTTTAGTGGGCTTTTCTTTAAATTACATTCGATGCTATTGGTATCATGATCTGTACTAACTTTTGATGTTTCTCTATAACTTTACCAAAAAAAAAAAAAATATCATGCTTTTGCATTTAACCAAACCAAACCAAATCAAAACAATATGTATGCATATTTAAAAGATCTACATGATGAGTATGCTAGTCACGAATGGACTGGTGAGTGTTGTCGTTTGTCAATCCATCGCACAAACCCACCACAGCCATTTCCCACAACTGGACATTTCCATGCATAACATAACTCTCACAAAATATGCTCCATATATTCCAGAGATTACATAGAGATTTATTATATTTTTATTTTATTTATGTAATTATTCAACATTAACTTTTTATTTTTTTGTGATAACAGTTTATTAACATAAAGAATTTATAATTTTTAAAATCTTATTCATACAAATTAGTCACTGAGTTTTATTTATTATAGTACCAAATATAACAATATAAACATTTACAAATTAATTTTGTAAGACATAATTTATTTAGTTATTTTTATTTATTCTTGTAAAGAAGTCATTAGAAACCAAAAGAAATAATATTTTTTTAATCAGTCCAAGAGAAATAAAAAAAAACCCTTGGTAAATTATATTTAACTAATTTTTCTTATATTCTAAACTAATCGAAATATTTAAATTGTATAAATTAGAAAATCATTTTAAATAACAGGAATACATAACATTACCTGTAAACAAAAATTAAAAGAAATTGTAAGCAGCTGTAATTAATAAATTTATTATCTAATTGCAGGATATGTGATCTTGTGGAATTACAAGAAGATCAATGTTTATCGACCGGATGTGGAGTGCACCAATGGCATTATCCATGTCATCGATTATCCGCTGCTGGAAGAGAAAGACATTGTTGTGAGCGGAGGTAGCTATTTGCCAGAATCAAGCATTTGCATCATGTTGGCCAACCTCATAATGATAACAGTAGCAAAGTTCTTGAACTAAAAACGCATTATTCATAAATGTAAAAATCAAATCAAAACAAAAACAAAACCAGAAATTAAATCAATACAGTCAAAATCTGACAACATTTAAAACAACAACAGCAACAGCAAATGACAACCACAAGACAAAAGAAACATAACTAATATAATAATTGCATATGTTTAGCACATGTTGTACATTCATATATATATATACATACATTCATAATGAACTGTATTATATGTGTCACAAGAAACAACAACAACGGGCACAGAACATTTCACACACATTGCAAACTCGAAAACTCACTTAAGCGTTAAAAAGAACATTCTTCTTTTGTAAATTTTAAGCATTGAACTCTATTTCCATACCATGGCCTTATGTATTATATGAAATATATACTCTACCCTTAATTAATTTATAAACTTATGTTCGACACACATAAGTACATATATTTTTTATAATTTAAGTTCATTTAAGCTGTACTTGCTCGATAAGTTTTAAGTTTTGTTCGTATTTGCATAATTATGTTATTTTTTTGTTTTGATTTAAGTGTAAATTCTGTCAACTGAAATGTATTAATTTATCATTTTATGAATGAGTTTAATTTATAATAAGTGCGTAGAATGCGAATCTCAATGTATACATCACTGTCAACTAGAATCGTTAAGCGAATCTCACATTCATCTGGTCATACAGACTTCATGGATACACTATTAAAAAAATATATATATATACATAAATACATACTAAAAATTCGAACATGTAACCAAATGAAAATCATGGCAACCGTTTTAACAATGTGAACATATATATTTTATAATAAACCTACAAAAGTTTTTAATTTAATTGAATTATGACAAAAAATATATGTAGATTTTAAATTTTAAGCCAAGCATCCTTGTCTATTTAGGTTAAATTGTATGCCTACAAATAAACTAAAAAAAAAAGAATGAATAAAATGAGAATATATAAATATATATATTCGGAGGGTAAACATACATGAATATTTCGAATAGAAGCCATCCTGCACTTATGTATTGTAGTTGTTAGTTCTGCTATGCATGTGTCCCAGCCACACACACACACACACACTCTACACACACACACAGTGACACACATTCATACATAAAGAAGCAACTTTGCAAAACTGCCTGTAAACTACAAGAAACATATGTAACAAAGTGTTTTTTCACACACTCACTCACTTATTTAATGGATTTTGATACAAAATTTTAACATATTTGCTTGTGCTTATCAAAAATTGAACAAGCAACATATTTCCAACAATAAATGTTAAAACTAGATTTAAACAAGGTTTAAACAATTGTACTAAGAAAACATAGAAAACACGAGTGCTAACTATACAAACATTTCTTTCTATTTTTCTCTATCTCTCTTCCCCCTATAATGCTATATATATACTTCTAGGTTAGATATTGTAACTATCGTGAGTCCTCGACAAAACTAATGTACTCGTGTTACCAATATATATATAAATATATGTATATGTGTATGTGTATTACCTGTATTATTCAAAAAACACAAGTGCAGTAACTATCAGCCTAAATGTACACTATCAACATATGAATCACGCAACCAACCTACCAATCAACCCTTATTACCAACCAACCCTCGAATATGAAATAATACAAAAGTTTAGATGATGATCCATAGGATGATCGATGGCTGAGATATACCGATCTTTGATCCCCCCCCCTCATCCATGATATATCTATCTTTAGTAGGCTGGATAGTTGGATAGTTGCTTGTTTTGTAATCAGTTTAGTTTTGCCATAATAGCTACAACTAAAACTAAGTATGTGAAATGAATACGCTAAATGAAATTGTACACGTAAGCTTTAAAATTTGATCGGAAAATGGAAGGAGAATGAATATATGAATATGAATATGAATATGATGAATATGCCGTAGTCAGTAGTTACACGTTAAGGTATATCCTTAACTTTAATGGGAATTCTAACGTGTAACTAGTGCCTTACTAAAGATAAACGCATTACCTTAACCCTTATACAAATTTTCTCATCATAAACTAAATTAAATAAATAAAAGGGGAACTAGAAAACCAAGTCAAGATCTTCGGATTACGAATACTAAAAGTAAATTGTATTTGCAAAATAAAAGAGATCATATTTACATATATAACAGGCATTGCAATATTTCTGCTTATAAATGTACACAATAATTCAATGATATAATGATATATATTAAACCACAAGCTATTTACACCAAATAACTAAATAAATCCATATTTTCATTATCTCAATTAAATGTCGCAAAACAATATACGTATAATGAAAATATCCGAATATCATCTGGATGTATTAATATTATATTTAATAATTGAATTTCGAAACAAGCGTTATGCAATAGTAAATAATAATAACAAAAAACAAATATTAAACATACCAAGCATAAACTATGGTAAACCGCAGTGCAAAAGAATATTATTATTCCACTTTATTTTTATGACAAACGCTTTTTACAATAAATGAGATTCATTATATATTCGTAAATAAATGCAAATATCACTAATTTTGCCTAGTATTAGTTATCAAATGTATTGGAAAACTAAATGTCAACAAACAATAAGCTTGAGCGAATAAATCTTCTAAAATATATATACACAATGGACGTTTAAATGGGAGAGCGTTATTTTACAGTTTCAAAGATTTGAAAGTGTCGGCTGCGATTTCAGGGCTGCTGCATTGTTTCCACTATCGATAAATGTTCTATTGTAAGTCGATATGTATTCAGGCAATTGAATGTTGCTAAGCTAACTGTAAGTGTGAGTGAATACGTATTTTAATATTTACACTGTGCATACAAAGAGAAATTTAATAATGATTTCGTTATTTAATTATTGCGATTTCAGGTCTGCTGCCTTAATATTTTAACTTTCGATATGTACGATAGTGTGAGCAACTCATCGTTAGTCAAGCATGTTGCTAAGCGGTTAGTGTTGACTAATTGTATAAAAGCCAACTTAGCTATTTTATAGCTAGCCATGACGAACAGAAGGAAAGGTAAATGAAATGAAAAATCCGATTTTATTGGATTTGTCGTAATTGCGTTTATTGTTTTTTTAAAGCATATTTTTATTACATTTTAAAATCGAGAGCGCGCTTTCAATTATAAAGGCTGCCAGACATCTAAACTTTTTTTTTGGTTGGGAGGCTGCCACACCGTTTTTGCGTTCAGAGCTGCCATTTTGTTTTTTTAGCTTTTTTACATCGCAATATCGAGCCAGATGGGCAATTTTAACTGGGTGGCAACCTTCGGTTTAATAAGCGAAAATTGCAATACTAAAAAGAAAATGTGCAATATGCAGGCGTAAATTTCTAAGGGGGAAAACCGATAAGAAATAAAGCGCAAGGAATTTTCAACAAGTGCAATACGCACATGTGTGCGTACAACTTGCAAATCTCATAAAACAATTTACAAATTGGTTGCGTTGATTACTAAATAAAAAAGTGTCCGTGGAAATTGCGAACCGCAATGAAGAAGCGCAATTCACGCTGCAATTCGGATACACAACAACAGATGGACAACAATAACGATAACGACAATGGGAATGACTTAAGCCTGTTGCAGCGTCCATTGAGAACAGCGCACACGGGATTCGAGGAAGCGAGACGCGCCTACGAGAATGGAACTAGTGAGGTAAGCAGACGCAAGCAGATTCTTCAGTATCCGTATCTTCTATTCTATCCGTAAGCGTGTTTCGTGAGCTCTGCACTGTACGGCGTACGTGACCCAACCAGGTTCAAGTATGGCGTAATATAAACACTTCCAATGGGAATGGCTCATCTCTGATAAATCCAACAAGACTTTGTCTCAACTCTAGAGAAATCCAATTAGACCCTGTAATTAACTAGTTAAATGGTCTGTTAAGTAAGTGGGAGTCCCCATCATATACAGCATGCAAAGTAAATGTAAATGTACAGTAACTAAAGAAAGTGTTATGACCAAATAAAAATCACTATTCATTTTATTTAATTTTACTAACAGCATAGGCTTTTTATTTTTTTTATATAGTTAAGACCATTATATATTTTTTGTTTAAAAATAAGTTAGTAATAATTATATACTTATTGTTTTTTTTTTAATTTTGCAGTTATTTTTATTTTTTTTTGTGTTTTAGAATGTGTTTAAATTTATTTAAAAAAAAGTTTAGAATAAGATAATTGAATTATAAGTATTAAGAACTAAATTATGAAGCATATATACAGTTCAATTTGTAGTATAATCATTATTATATGATTTGATTTACTTGATTTTTAGCATCGTTTTATTATATTATGGAGTAATAAGCAATTTTCTCGAAGTCTAAACCCCTTGCAACTTGAATTTCGCAAAATGCCGTCGAATAGCACGATAAAATTGTTTCACACTATGTTGTGTGAAAATTTCAGTCTCCTAGGTCTTATGCTTTCCCTACTGAATGATCAGTCAGTGAGTGGGTCAGAGCAAAGAGTTCTACATAAAAAGAAGAACAGTCGAACTCACTCGACAGTAGCCTTACGGACCAGATATTGATTATTGAAATTGATATTGTTTTTGATTTTAATTTAAATATTTTTATTGGCAACAGGTGCGGCGTCTGCTCAGCGAGGAGTGCAGCCTGATCTATGAGTGCAACGTGTGCCGGAATATGTTTCGCAGTCTGGCCAATTTCATAAGCCACAAACGTGTCTTCTGCTGCATCAGTGCCCGTACAACGAGCCATAATACAGGATACACAGTGAGTCTGCAGTAAAGCCAGCATCTAATTATAATCCCATTGATAGCGACATTTAATATAAACATTTCTATATTCTAGGATCAAAACTCGACGATGATAATTCAGCCGTCAACGTCACAGGACATTGAACACATGCTGCGCAGTCGCAGCACAGGATGTTCGCCGGTGCCTCGGGAGATTCGTCCGATGCGGGGCAGCATACGGGATCTAAGCGGAGTCATTGAGCGATTACGGCGGGAAAAGGCGCCACCATCAGCAGTTAAACAGCATTCGCCGGTGCTGCAGCTGGAATCGATGCCGACCTCCAGTCAGGCGGTTTATCAGACAATAAAGGTCGAGCAGGAAGACAGCATCAAGACGGAACTGAACGAAGTCCATCACATGCTCAATTCCGCTCACACGATTGTCGGACCCGATGGCAAGGCAGTGACCACCCATCAATATGAGCGACCAAATGGCAGCGATTCGGCCGAAACTCCGGATCAGTCCATTAGCGATGAGACCGAAACGAATGTCTTCTGTGAAATATGTAAAATACACATCTATTCTCTATTATATTTAAGTAGGCCTTGTCTAATAGTTTGTACATCTGTCTTTTATTCGATCACAGGCAATTTGACATTCCAGACGCACAAAACGCTTGAGTTGCATATACAGAAGCATCATTCGTCATCAGCTTTTGTGTTTCAGTGTCCGGCGTGCTCTCTGACCTTTCTACAGGCAGCGGCTGTCATTCGTCATCTCTCCAAGGATCACAAGTGAGTAAGGTTGCCCTAAATGAATTTCCAATATGTTTTAAGAAAGCTGAGAGACAAATTCTTAAGAAAAAAGTATCGAAAAACCATCAAGAAATTAAAATAACATTAAAATTTAGAGCACAAAAATTCATTCATTAATATAAGTAAAATTATAATATTATATTTAATTTCATTGTGTGAACTCTTTAAAAAATGTAATGATTCTAAAAAATGGTCCGTCTATAATAGATTTTCTATGCTGTTTCTTTTTTTAAACTATTTCTGAAACTCAAACATAATTTAAATAAACTTTAAAATTTGAATGACATCAAAAAAATAATACAATCCTTGAAAAACTCTAGGTTAGGCAATTTTAAATTGATCTTTGATGACACTTTTTTTAGAGTTTCCGAGACTTAACTGATATATTTAAGAACAGTGGAAAGCCAAAACTAGAAACAAATAATCAACTTTAATAACTTTGTAATTTTTGCTAATTTCAATTTTAATCTTATTAAATTATGCTAAAATTGGTTTCCTAGTTAGAAATAACGTACATAATAATATTTTTATACGTATTATTATTCATAGTTTTATTTTTGTAGCACTTATTGGGTATTGTGGTTAAGTCTGCTTTAAACTACGAATGTTTACTGATTTACATTATCTTTGGCAGGAAACCAACGCGTCGTATACGCATGATGCGCAATACGATCCTCAAACGACGCATGCAGCAGGGCGATGTTCAACCCAAGGGTCCAAGTCGTGAGCTGAAGCGTCTGCAGCTCTCCGATGATGTTGTTGGCCAGGCCGTGGAGCATACGGATGCGAATGGGGAACAACGCAAGATCATGTCGCTATGCATTTACTGCGAAAAGTCTTTTGAACGTCGCGCTGCGCTTTCCACACATCTACTCAACTGTCGGGCCAAGCAGGAGGCCAAGTTGGCCAAGCCATTGCCAGCCGTTAAGAAGCTAAAGATTAATCCAAATGCTGGCCATAATTCCAGCTCAGATGTACTCGAAGAAACGACGGCACACAGTACTGTGGATATGCAGAGCATCGATTCCAATGCGCTGAATGAAATGTTTGCTGATCTCGCCGAACAGAATGGAAACTATGCACCTGGTCTGCAGACCGTATCGCTGGACAAGCTGCAGTTGCAACACGAAAGTGACTCGACCAGCGACGATCAGGCATCCAACAGCGATGACGAGCAGAATGAGGATCAGGAACAGCCCAGCATTGAAAATGAAAACGACAATGAAAATGAGAATGAAAATGAATTGGACGAGTCAAAGCCGAAGGTGAAAAAGAAACGCAATGTACCGATTGAAAAGCAGCTGCGTTGTCGCTGCAAAATCTGTCACAAGCAATTCAATGCTCTCGGCAATCTCCGTCGTCACATTTCCATGTTCCATTATCGTGCCCGTCGTTTCGGCTGCACCATCTGTGACTATCGCGCCTTTCGACGCTATGACATTGTCAATCATCTTGGTTTCACGCACAAAATCGAAGGCGATCGGGACAGTCTGACCGAACAGTATGTGTCCACACACGAATGCGAATATTCTCGCGATGATGTCGATGGCGACATTATACTATTGGACAAGGAGCAGCCAGCGGAGCAACGAGAGGATGCATCCATTGAGCTGAAACCTGCACCCAAAACGTATGAGAAACGCTCAAAGCGCATTAAGACCAATACGGACACATCACTGGAGACGGCGCCCAGTTCGCCAGTTCCCTCCGCTGTCACCATTAAGGAGGAACCAGAAGATGAACCTTTGCCCAGCAAAAAGCGTCGCAAGTCGCGTACACAGATTTCACCGGATTCCGGTGAACGCAGCATTGAGAAGCGTCCGATTCGCAAACGAGTCAAGGCAGTCAACAAGGATTTTGTCTATGATCTGGTCAGCTTCAAGGCGGATCCATCCGGAGCACAGTCTGCAGCCGTAGCTGTCGACTCCATGCGAGCAAAACTACGTCGCCAGACCGTAAATACAGGTGAGCAGCGATTGCAAGTTAAGAGCTACAATTAAACCTAAATAATAATTATGTGAATGAATGGAAATGCCTCAGATATACTTGTTTTGGGTGAAGTATTCTTGTCAGTTGTCAGGGAATAAACCGAAACCGTTCACCGAAACTTCAAAAGGCATGTAATTTTGATCATGAATTGGTCTTAATAATCAATCTGCATTTACACTTAAATAATTTAATGAAAATAGCTTTGACCAACTTTAAACTTCCATAACTTTGTCTAAACTAAAAGGAGCTTGAAACGGAATATCATTTTGTACATATTTTGTCCTCTAACGTAATTCTGCATTCAAATTTTTGTTCATTTTGAAAATTTTATAAATTTCGACTACGCCAGCCAGAATGCGATTTAGATGCTAAGGGTCCCCCCTTTGAAATTTTGAAAATTAAAAATTTTAAATTGCAAGTTTTCACTTTTAATCAACTCCTTATATCGTAATTAGTATAAAACAACACTTTAAACTTGATTTTGAGACATTTCATTTTTCTGTAAAATTTCATGGAAAATTTGACAAAAATTTTGACTTGTAAAGTTGCTAGGTCAAAGGTTTGACCAACTTCATACTTTCATAATTTTGTCAAAACTGAACCGATTTTGTACCGGAATGTCTTTGTGTTTATGGTTTGGCCTCTTAGTTAATTCTGCATTTCAATTAATTTTAATTTGAAAAGTTAAATATTTTTTGAATTTGTATTAAATTAATGGTTTTTGCGTTCCTGCAGGTGAGGACTCCAAGCCGAGGCACTGGGAGGCTTACATAACCGAGGAGAAGAAGCAATTGGTGCAGGGAATCACCCGTCGCATCATGTTGGAGCTGGTCAGCCAGGGACGTGCCGTGTCCGCCACGCTGCCTGAGCTGCCCGCCGAGCGACCTCAAATCCGCCCCCGTCTCATTTCATATACGCGCAGCGATGGCGGCCAACAACAGTTTGTCTTGGACTCGAGCTCCAGTTCAGTTGGCAACGTAGGCGAGAGCTTTATTGAGAAGATTGCTAAGCGCACGGCTGCGGCTGGCAAGGATGCAACCATAAGCAATCTGTGGAATAAGGTGAACGCCATTGCCCAACAACAGAAACCGGAAGTGCCAGAGGTTTCCCCCAAACATCAGGAAGTCACCAAAGCAGAAGAAGCGGGGGTGGGAGTGGCAACAGAGGTGAAAGCGTTGGTGGAGTTGAACGAACTACACAAAACACCCAATGGCAAACAAAAATCCAGCTCGGTTATCCAACTAACGCCACCATCTCCGCCTCGCAAAGGCAATGCCTCGAACGCGTTAAACACATCCGCTATTGTTGAGGCGCTCACATCTCCCGCTCCCAATCCCACTCCATATTCAGCTCCATCTCCAGTCGCTATACCATCTCCAGCTGCAGCTCCCGCTTCTGTCCCCGTCTCAAGCACTGTTGTGCCACAATGCCTCAGCAGCAGCGAACCGCCAATGGCATTGGGAGCAGGTACAGCCGGACTATTTCCGACATTACCCAAACCTCCATCCGTTCTGCAAGCAGCTGCCAATGGAACAATTCAATTCACACTGGACAGCCTGCTACGTGCCGCATTGCAGAACTAAAACACTTGACACACTTTTGTCATAGTTTTGTTTGTTGATCAGTAACACCACCACCAACCACGCCCACTTCCGCCTTTCATTTAACGTACAATGTTAACGTATCATGTGTTATGTACAAAGCTGGGAACAGTGATTTAAAATTGTTTTGGTTAAGTTTTACATGGTTGAACAATTAGCTAAACAACTATTTAATTTAACTAGTTAAATACTTTAACATATACTTTAAAAAACTTGCTTAAATTTGATCTCCAATTCAAATTTTCTTAACTTTCCGCTAACTCTAGAAATAACTGAAACATTCAGATTGTAACTAATATTGTTTCTACCACTCAAAATAATAGTTTGAATTCTCACCATATTGAATACCTATAATATCACTAGATATTTAGTGATAAAATTAACTAAATTTATATGGAATACTTATAATTTCACGAAATATTTAGTGATAAATTCAATTAAATTTAGATTGGTTTTTTAAATAGTGGAGATAAAATTTAAACAAATTTCGAAATATGTTTAATGTATGTTTAAATGTAACAGATTAAACATTAGTATATACAAAAATTTATATTTTTATGGTTAAAAAATCATTATTCCCAGCTCTGATTATTCATAATGTTTTGCACTTGTGTCCTTATACGATATGCGCTGATCAGTGCGTTTTCATATCCAATCGATGTTGATGTGATGTGATAACTTGAGTATTACACAGCTTCAATATAACCAAAATCAAAACAAAAATCAAAGAAAGCATAGCATAATTTTTGGCACTTTGCATATGTTTGTCAGCATTTTAAACGTGTTGTTTTTTTTTAGTGAAAATTGTACATTTAGTTGTTAGAGATGAATTTATACTAGGCTTAAACTGAAGCTAAAGATAAAGCTAAATATGTAAAAAAACAGACACACAAAAACAGACACATTTAGAAGAAAGAGTGTTATCGTTTGTTCAAGACCAATGTGGCACAAATGAAGCATTTGTGGCATTTTGTGGTCTTGGATTAATGAGTTAGTTCCTTTATCCAAAACAATTGTAAATACAAAAAGAATGTATAAAAAATATCCTATGCAGCATTTGTATTTCTATATATGTGCATATTTTTGTTGTTCAATGTAGACCATTAATGTCGTACAAGATAGAGCCTTAAATCAAATCACCAAATGATAATAAAAACTTATTTTAATCACAACATGACGAGTTAACACTTTACTAATTATACCCGTTATGCGTACTAAGCTAGGGTATATTGTATTTATTATATTCTATTGTTATACCCTGAGCCCATTGAAAATGGGCAAAAAAGGGACCTCCAAAAACATATATATTCTTGATCAGAATAAACAGTCGAGTCGATTGAGCCATGTCCGAGACCATAAGAGCTAGGGACTTCAAACTTGGTATGTAGGTTTCTACATACCATACGCAGATCAAGTTTGTTTTTATTTTTGGATCGGACCTCTATATGATATAGCTGCCATAGTAACGATACATCGAAAATTAGGTTTTAGAATGAAAAACTTCTTCGTTTATTGAGATATATCGACCAATCTGACACAATATATATCTGGGCTTCTTATTGTAGCTCAGTCGAATATCAAGTTTAAGTATGAAAAAGTTTTTTGTTTTTTCAGATATCTTAACTAAATTGATAAAATATGCATTTGGGCTGGTATTATACATCCTGATCATATTTGGTGCAAATCGGATCACTATATAATATATCATAACATAGAGATGCTCAATCGAAGATGAAGTCTTAGTATGAAAAAGTTTTTTGTTTTTTGAAATATCTTAACCTTAACTAATAGAATATGCATTAAGTTTAGTGTTACACATCCTGGCCAAATTTGGTTCAGATCGGCTGCCTATATAGCTGCCATAGGGACAAGCGTTCGAAAATCAATTTTTAGTATAGAGTAGCTGGGCACAGGGTATCCTACTGTCGAGCGTGCCCGACTGTAGCCGCCCACTTGTTTTTTTCGTTCAATTGATAAAATCTGGACTTGTATACATATATATATATATATATGTATATATATTTACTTCAGCACTTGTATATAGAGTATGGGCAGGGCATTTACTGCTTGGTCCACTAAAAATGCATATATGTATCTGCAGGTATGTGAGCGTGTGTGTGTGAGTTTGTGTGTGTGTGTGGGGTGTATTAGTTGTGCAAGTCATTCAATAGCAGGATGCTGCTGTGGTTGAGTCAGTGGCTCAACAATGGAAATTGTGTCACGGTCAGGAGTGTGTACCAAAAACCGTGCCGTACTTTAAACCTACATACTGCCACTGAAAGAGTCAGACATACACAAAGAGAGAGAGAGAGAGAGAGAGTGTGGGAGCGCATCTGTGTGTAATTGGAAACCGAAAGTGAAAACGCCCAGTCCTTGAAAATGGCTGCAGGCCACGAAGCGACACGGACGACACAATTTCTACAAGAAATGAACTTAAAATTGATTTATTATTGCAGCGTTGTGTGACACGGGAAACGGTTGGGGAGGGAAAGGGGAAGGGGCAGGGGAAGAGGAAGAGGAAGAGAGGCAGGGAACACCAGCAGCAAATGCTGCAGCATCAAATTAATGCCACTTACAAAGGCTTTACGTCTCAATAGAGCCTTGGATGCGGCAAACGAAGGAGCCAAGGAGCCATCATTTAGCTCGACGGTCGTGCTTTGTCCTATTTAAGCCGTCGTCCCTCCCTCCTCCCTCCTCCCTTCTCCTACCATCCTCCCACCTCCCTCTTTCGTCCCATCTCCTTACCTTTCCTGCTTCCTTGCAGCGCATACTCGTAAAGTGCTTAAGTGATTTCAGGTTACGTTTGCATGCAGAAAGAAGCACAAACCGACAGCAGCATTTTCAGCAGCTGGAACAATGGAATCATCAGCTGACAACACTTTAACAAAAGCTCCAGCTCTAAATATGCTTCTAATTCTGTTTATGGTTTTGACCCATTTAAATTAATCCAATTTTTTTCTACATACATCATATATCTTATCTTTCTTATCTTACAGACAGTATTTATTTATTTTTTAAAATATATAAATATGCTTCTAATTCTGTTTATGGTTTTGACCCATTTAAATTAATGCAGTTATTTTCTACATAAAGTAATTTTCTTGACAATTCATAATATGTCAATAATTTTTTTTTACCTTTATCATTATTATTATTTTTTTATTTATTTAAAAAAAGTAAAAAACTAAAAGAAGTGAATTTTTTTCAAAGTAAATTATTTAACATGAATACATTTCTAATCTAACACTCAGTATATTAAGTAATTCTTTTAACTAAATTTAAAAATTCCATTTTTTTTATTTTTATAATTTTAAATTTTTTACAAAAAATGTATGACAACAAGAAAATGTTTTATTTTGGCAAACTAAAATATATAAATTTTTTTTTTGTCAAAGTATTTACTTGACCAACTGTTTATACATATGCATAATTGCATAGATACAACTCATCGCTGCCTGTTAAGAGGTTTATGGTCAATATCGCTCTTAGCCATGGCCAACAACAATTTAAATTTATTGCGCCGTATTTTAGAAAATATTGCATACGTCGATTTCATAACTACGCAGTTTGGTCATCCCATTATATCAAAATTCTGGTGAAATGGTCCTGAAATTAATCAGGGGAAAAACCAATGAATCAAATTCCTGATATTCGCAAAGGGTTCTCTTCTATGCAATAATTACAATCAACTAGTTATTGGAATTTTACAATTTTAAATGCATGTTTTTTTTAGTTGCTTAACTTAATAACAAAATTCTTACTACAAATAATAAAGTAAGTATTAATTTCCTACTTATTTTTGGTTTGATTTTTCAGTATTACTTATTTTAAATTCCAGGTAAAAATATAAAATTTATAAAATTATTATTATTACAGTGAAAACTATATCATAACTTTTTTTTATCATAAAATTAAATGTTAGCTCTCAATTTCTAATTTACAAAATTTTTTCAAATAATATTTAATTATTTTTCAGTTATTAGTTGTACAAGATGAAACAAAATGTATTTTTGTAATAAAAATTAATATATCTTTTTTATTTTACAATTTATTTATTTATTTTTTTTTTTTCAATATAATTTTTACGATTATTGATCAGACATAATATTAAATTTCTTAAAATTTGAATCACATTATATTCCATAATAGCTAATAGAGATAGATATAGAATTATCACTAAAGACTGAATTTCCCGACGTAACAAGAGCTGTGTATTTAGTCTGTAATTCCTGTAGTACCAAGAGCTGTTTATTATACCCTGAGCCCATTAAAAATGGGCAAAAAAGGGTATAATGCATTTGGCAGAATGTATGTAACAGGCAGAAGGGGGCGTGGCAGACCCCAAAAAGTATATATATTCTTGATCAGGATCAACAGTCGAGTCGATTGAGCCATGTCCGTCTGTCTGTCCGTCTGTCTGTCTGTCCGTCTGTCCGTCTGTCCGTCTGTTTGAACGCGTCGATCTTAGAAACCATAAGAGCTAGAGACTTCAAATTTGGTATGTAGGTTCCTGGATACCGTACGCAGATCAAGTTTGTTTTTATTTTTGGATCGAACAACTATATTATATAGCTGCCATAGGAACGATACATCGAAAATTAAGTATTTGTATGAAAAGCTTCTTTAATTTTTGAGATATCTCAACCAATCTCTCACGATATATATTTGGGGTGGTATTATACATCCTAACCAAATTTGGTCCAAATCGGCCCACTATATCATATAGCTGTCATACAGACGCTCTGCCGAAAATCAAGTTTTAGTATGAAAAAGTTTTTTGTTTTTTGAGATATCTTAACCAAACTGATAGAATATGCATTTATGTTGGTTTTGTACATTCTGACCAGATTTGGTTCAGATCGGTTCCATATATCATATAGCTGCCATTGGAATAATTGGTCGAAAATCAACATTTATAAAAGAGTACCTGGGCTCAGGGTATCCTACTGTCGAGCGTGCTCGACTGTAGCCGCACCCCACCGCGAGCGAAGCGAGCCGGGGGTAGACGAGCGAAGCGAGTAGGGGGCGGAGCCCCCTTGTTTACTGTAGTGTCCATTTGAATAGTGACACAAGGCATTATTACCGATTATCACTGGGGAAATGAGACGCCAAGCAGATGCTGCCACAGGCAACACAAACAAAAGATACAATTCCCATTCCCAACCCGCCCAGAGTTGCCAACACCGACCCCTAAAAATCTTCACTTAAAGTGAAGCCCCAAAAAAAAAAAAACATGAGCACCGAAAGTGAAAGACATCGGTAAATGACGATGGCGACGACAACATAAAGATGAAACTGGAACTGGGTGAGGTACCAATACTTACACACACACACCCACACACACATCTGTACATAATAGGTGTCCTACTAACACCGAAGAGTGGCGCTCTCTTCAATTGCAAGAGAGTGAGCGCGAGAGAGCGAGGCAGCGACTGAGAGCAATAACAAACTGAAAGCTTTAGCTTTATCGAAATTGAGGATGATGAGTGAAAGTGACGCAGCGACAGAGACAGTGACAGCGACAGCGAGTGCGTTCTGCTCTGAGCTCTGCTGCCGCTAACTGTTAACTGTTAACTGCTGTCTGTATGTCCGTCTGTCCGTCTGTCTGTCCGTCTGTCTGTCTGTCCTCTGTCTCTGACGGTTTGCCACCAGTGGCATCGACATTTCGACGCATTCTGTTGTTGCTGTAGGACATTGAAGGACATAGCAGCAGCAGCGACAGCAAAAATCACTCTGCTCTCTTGGGTTCAGTGTTGCCAAAATTTAGCAGTAGCTAAATTTAATATGCTTAAATTTTATAAAATTGCTAGATTTTTAGCTAATAACATTTCAACAGCTTTTTATACCCTGAGCCCATTGAAAATAGGCAAAAAAGGGTATAATGTGTTTGGCTGAATGTATGTAACAGGCGAAAGAGGGCCTGGCAGACCCCCAAAGTATATATATTCTTGATCAGGATCAACAGCCGAGTCAATAGAGCCTTGTGCGTCTGCTTGAACTCGTCGATCTTAGAGACCATAAGAGCTAGAGTCTTCAAACTTGGTATGTAGGTCCCTGGACACCATTGGTACATCAAGTTTATTTTTATTTTTGGATCGAACCACTATATCATATAGCTGCCAAAGGAACGATAGGTCAAAAATGAAGTTTTAGTATGAAAAAGTTTTTGGTTCTTTGAGATATCTTAGCCAAACTGCTAGAATATGTATTAAGTTTAGTGTTACACATCCTGGCCCAATTTGTTTCAGATCGGTTGCCTATATCAAAGGTAAAATGGTTTGAAAATCAACTTTTAGTAAAGAGTACCTGGGCACAGGGTATTCTACTGCTTAGCGTGCCTGACTTTAGTAGCCCACTTGCTTAAATATAGCTATAATATAGCTGAATAACAGTATTTGATTTCAACGTGATAAATTGCTAGCTTATAGCATTTAAACCAAAGCTCCCAAAAAAGGGTTGACCGATATAATCATAGCAAGTCGCTCCCAAAAATGTCGGAGAAAACTGAGTTATATCGGTCTCTCTCTGAGCAAGACCCATTTTTTCATTTCAGTCAGTAGTTTGAATTTTTACTCGATCAAGATCAAATTTTCGGGTTCTCATGAAATGAGGGTCTACAAATGAGCGAATCGTAAACATGGAAAACAAAATAATTTTTTATTTTTAGTAATTTTTTTTTTTTTATTTAAAATTAATTTCAAAATAATTAAGATAATGAAATTTTAAACAATTTTGTCTAGCTTTGGCAATTAAAATAGCTAAAATGCCAACACTGCTTGTGTTGTCCTAGTCCTCAAACGAGAGAGCTTTTCAAGTGGCTGCGTCTAAGCTTCGGCGAGAGCTCAGACAACGGGACACGAGATACGAGATACGAAACACGAGCCGAGTCAACGAACGAGTCGCGCCAAGCCAGCGTCTGTCAGTCGGGTTTCGGTCGTACAACCAAGCAGAGGTGCGACAGCGGACAACAGAATTAGCAGCAGCAGCAGCAGCAGCAGATGCAGACGCAGCAGACGCAGCAGAAACAGTTACCAGCTACAGTTACAACTGAAAGTTTGTCACCAAATGAATGAAATGCAACAACAACAAATCAAAGCTAAATAAGTGTCTGTGTATGTGTGTGTGTGAATGTTTTATTGTCAAACTGATTGATTGACAGCGAACCTTTTGCCGGACAGACGCACAAAAGTAGGCAATGAATAAGTGAAAAGCAAAAGCAAAAAATATATATATATATATATATATTAAAAGGAATACAATTGGAAATCTAATTAGTGGCAGGCGAGGTCAGAATCCGGCTCTTTCAATCATCATCAGTATTGACAGCAGCAGCGAAATCTAACAACAACAACAACAGTAACAACAGCAACAACAACAACAACTTATTTGAGCTGAAAAGGCGTTGCTCGCACCTCCAAAAACAAAAACCGAAATCGAATCCGAAAGCGAAACCGAAAGCGAAAGCGAAGCGAACACTCTACGTGTGTGTGTGTGTGTGTGTGTGTGTGTGTGTGTGTGTGTGTGTGTGTGTCTGTGTGTCTCCGTATCTATGTGCGTTGTGCAAGTGTGTGTGCGCTGTTACTTCGAACATTGATAACACGAAACACGCGCGTTTTTTTTCTCCTGCCCAGCAAGTCAAAAACAGAAGGCCCAAAAAAAAAAAAATCGGAGGAAAAAATAAAAAAGAAATACTTTCTTTTTCTGTGAAATTGGCTGCTGACATCACTTCATTGTCTTCACTGGCTAAGGATACGTTTAAGGATAAGCAGAGGGAGTAAAACGGAGAAACGTTAATGTACTAAAAATATAAGAGTTCTACCATTTTTTGCACTCAGTTACTCAGTTACCAATCAATTAACAACTAACAAAGCTGCCAAAAAAACAAACCGACCACAGTTAAAGCCAGAAATATGTTTTCCATGTGCTCAAAGGTTAAGCCAAGGAGTGAGGATTCAACCTCAACGCCATCACAGCAACAACTGCAACTGCAGCAGCAACCCTCGGGTAATTTTCACAGTTTCTCAACTTTTATTTACTTATTCATTTTTAGCTTTTAAGAATCAAAATTTATATTATTTTACTCAAAATCCAATTATTTTAAAATTAATATCAAAAACTTCTGAATCAAAATTGTATATTTTAAAATTTTGTATTTATTTTATTAGCAGTAAAAAAATTGGGTTCATCAAAAATCTAATTATTTTGATTTTATTATTTTTTTATATAATTTTTTTTTTAGTTTTCTTTAAGTTTTAACTTGTTATTTTAAAGTTTGTGTCTCAAAATTGTTGATTATTAATATTTGTATTTGTTTATTTAAGCCAATCAAAAACTTATTTTATTAATATTTTAAGTGCATGAAATATGTTTTAATTTTTCTAAATGTTTTTAAAGTTACAAATTTTTCAATTTTTTTCTAATAATTGTCTATTATAATAAAATTTATTTGTAAATTTAAACTTAATATAAATGTTTTAATTAAGTTTAAGCAATTTTAAATCTTTTTTATCAACTTATACTCTAATTTTTGCAATGTTAATAATGTTTTTTTTGTACATTAAATAAATGAAGAAATTTAGACTAAATTTTTCTGCATTTTCCCCAATCCTTGCAACAAATGTTGGACCAATAATTTTCAGTTTCTTTTTAGCTACTCTAAAAATATTTACGATTTTATATAATTACGATTTATATAATTTAATTATTTATTATTATAATTAGCTTTTAGAATTTTAATTTTAAATTTAAATGTATGTACATGTGTCGGCTGCATATAGCCTTATAATAAATAAATTGTTAACTAAATGCCTTTTTCGAACTGTTTCTTAAATGTTTCATAATTTTCTTTCTTTAAATAAATAAATAAATAAATGTAGCTTAAGTCACAGCCCCAAAGCAGCTGTGTATGCACATATGTGTATGTAACAGCCCTTATATGTAGGTGTGTGTGTGGAAAGCGGGGCTGTCCCCGTTTATTTTATTTTTTTTTAACAAAAACCCTTGAACTCGTTTTTTGCGCTTTTCGCTCGTGAATTCGCTGGCCAACAATTTTTCTCAATGAATTCACATACAGAGGCACACACAGATTACTTGTGCGTGTGCGTGTGACTGTGTGTGTGTGTGTGTGTGTGTTGGGGGTGTATTTGCATCACTCTCTCTTGCTCTCACTTTCTCTTTCTCGCTTGCGCTTTCTCTCTGAGCTTCCGTTTCTCTATCTGTCGCTGTGGTCTCATTGTTGACCTGCTCATTATGAACATATGTAAGTACATACAAGTACAAAAGTAAGTGTATGTATGTATGTATGTGCGTATGTATGTGTGTCGTCCACTTGAGTTGAACTTATCAAGTGAAATTCAGCAGAGGTTATTATGCTGCAATCAGTGTCACACTGTCACATTGCCACACTGTCACACTGTCACACTGTCACATTGCCACACTGCCACGCCCATTGGCCTGAGAACGTAAACTGCATTAAACCATTAAGCGGAGGCAGCACAACAATCAGGCGAACTAACCCACCAACCTTCCAACCACCCACCATCATCAGTTTTTCCTCCCATGGGCGTAGGCAGCAGGGGCAGGTGTGTCACACTCCATCCTTTTCCCCTTTTTATTCATAGCCCTACAATATTTAGTTTTCGAAATCCGCACAATAGTGGTATTTAAAAAACATCCAAGTTTCGACCCCTCGACCCATTCTCAATTGAAAGGTAGTGAATGGAAATAAAATGTGGTACTATTCATGAATAGATCTAATACAAAATGCAGATCGATTAAATGCTAAATATAATTCAATTCAGAGATTTTTATGGCTATTTCAAATAAAAATTCGAAATCGACAAAATTTTAAAATGTAACAATATACAATATGTAAATGAATCTCAAATAGAACTCTAAATAAAAGTCTTTTATATGTAGTTCCAAAAAACTGGTCTCGATTCCTATTCTGTCAGGCTTAAATTAAGCAGAGACATATATACAATACAAACAGGTTGAATTTTCCAAAACACCGTCTCATCACACGATGAATTTGTCATATCTGTGTTGTGCCAAAATTTCAAACTTGTACGGCAAGCGGTTTTGGCTGTGCAATGCTCAGTCAGTTAAACAAAGAGATTAATAAATTTAAAAACAAAAAATAAAAAAAAATTTTGATTTCTTCCCCTGTTGCACAATGCTAACTACGTCCTTGTCTCCTCCCATTGCCACTTGCTGCAAGTAAATTGAATGCAACGAAAATGAATCCACCTAGCAAGAGACAGCCTGTCATCGTTGTTGTTGTTATTTGTTGTAGGTTGCAAGCAACCACGTGCATAAATCATGCAAGTGTACAAGGCAGTAAGTGTAGGCGTTTCCCAGCCTACCTCACTTCCCACCCCCTTCCAAGCCTCTTTTCCTCCTTTCTGGCAACGCTTTCGGCCCTATTACGACCCCAGGCATCTTAACAATTATGTACAAGTCGATTTTGCAACCGTATATCGTTCAGCACTCTACATTCTTCTCTGTTGCACCTGTTAGTTGTGCAAAAATTCACAACTAGTTAAGACAACTGATTAATAAAGAGTTACAAATGCTGAGACATCTTTAAAACTATTGCTTTATAATTATGTTGTTTTGTTTTGACTTAACAATTCCATTTTAATTGTAGCTTTTTTTAATAATTTAAACGAAATTTTACTTTTAAGAACGATTTTTTTTAATGATAGACACTGTTTTGCACTATAATAATTTTAATTTATCAAAGTATAATGATAAAAAAGCCTAATCACAAAGATAGCTTGATCGCTAATTCTTATTTGATTGATTTTTGTATTTTTATTTTCAAAATCTTCGTTAGTTCTAATTTTTCAAATTGAAATTTATTTCACTTCATCACCATGAAATTTTCTTAGCTATGTTGTGCCCCAATTTTATCCTCCTTGTCCTTACGGTTTGGGCTCCACGAATATCAGTCAGTCAGTCAATAGGTCATTCAGTCAGTGAGTCAGTCAGTCAGTCAGTTAGTAAGTCAGGACAAACAGGACAAACATATACACATATGGATACATTAAAGTGTCTTAAATAATGTTAAAGTTTAATTTACAGGCGATTTTGCCCTTTTTACTAAGACATTAGTTATCGATAAGAATGTAATATGTGATTAATTTAAATTGAATTTTTTCATTATTTTTTACTCTTTCTAGTGACGTCTAAATTTGGTTATTAATTTACGTTTTTTTTTAATGCCGTGTCAATTTTTATTTATTTTTTCGAAAAAATATTTTTGAAGTACTAAGTATATACATATATTTGGAAATTTTGACTGATATCTCAACTAAATTATAACACCATTTTTTAACTAATCAAACCACTGTGCAACGTCGTCGTTGTCGTCGTCGTCGTCTGTTGCAGCCACTTGCTATTTCAACTGCTTTGTCACGAGGATGTGAATGTAAAATGTAGAATGTAGAGTAGAGAATGTAGAATGAAAAATATATGTGGATGTTGATGTGGTTGTGTGTGTTGGTGTGTGTGGGTGTGTGTTGGTGTGTGTTGGTGTGTGTGTGTATGCGTGCACTGAAGTGGTACACATGATGTGCCCAATGTCCGGTGTCCGTTGTCCCTCGTCCGTTGTCAGTTGACAGTCTGCAGTGTCCTTCGACGACCTCGTTCTCCAGCTCGTCGCCAGCTATCCTCTCTATCTCCCTCTCTCGCTCTCTCTCTCTCTCTCTCTCTCTCTCTCTCTCTCTCGGGGTTGCCATCGTCAACGTAGTCGACACTTTCCAGCATGAATATAATACATATATACATATATATATATATATATAGTATATATGTATAATGTTCAAATGTATAATCCATCCGTCTGCATTTCGTTTGGATTTTTAGCACAAGCAAACAGTTTGCCAAGAAATTTTGCAGTCAAGCCTTGAGCGTTTTTCAATTGCTGTGTCAGCTTATTGCATTGACAAGCTATCAGCAACTTGGCTAAATTCGTTGCCAGGGTCTATCCTCCCTTTTGCCTAATCATATTCATCGCAAGACACTTATCTATGTATATGACCATTGCAGTTAGCTTGAGAGTCCTCAAAATCATCTAATGGGTATTTAAACAAGTTCTGATCTATGCTTAAATCAGGGACCGTAATCATTTTAATTTTTTTCTTTTTTAATCACGTTTTAATGATTATATAATAATTTTTACGATTTTCTTCACCAATAATCATTATTTTTGATACAAAAAAAATTAAAATCATTTATAATCATTATTTTTGATAAAAAAAAATATAACTCAAAAATAATGATTATAAATGATTTTTATTTTTTTTTATCAAAATAAAACTTAACAATAGTTTATGGAATCTGTGTTAATCTTCGCCGTTATGATTAAATATTATTGATCTATGATTTAATATTCTTCATATGATACATCACAAGTCCTTCAAGGACGAATATTAGAAATCCTACACATTGTTGAGTTTTATGTTGATCAAATAAAAATAAATATCATTTATAACCATTATTTTTGAGTTTTATTTTTTTTTGATTTAAAATAATGATTTTTAATTTTTTGATAAAAATAATGATTATTGGTAAAGAATATTGTAAAAATCAGAATTTTGAATATCATGAGTGATTTTTGTAGTTAAATAAAAAATTATTATTACATTGAGTTTATGCTTAATAATGTTTTAAAAAAAATTTATTATTTTTAAAAGTAATCATCAGCTCAACAGTTTCTTATCGTTATCAATATTAATATAAATAAATTGCTCAAGCTTATATTTTAAAATCAAATCTGTTTTCAAATTTTATCTATATCTTATGCCCATTAAAAGATAAATTCATTAAAAATGTGTTACTATTAAAGAGTAGTGGGTCAAAAAAGTTGGCAGCCACTGTTCTTTCAGCATGTCAAGTAAATTATTTTAACAAAGAACAAAATCATATATTTGACAAAGTATTACTCATAAAATAAAATAAAAGAAATCAAGAAAAATTCTTAAAAAAAAAATGTGAAAATAATTTCTTGACTAACTGTATAAGTGCATGTATGTATGTATGTATGCTTGACGAAAGTGTAAGCACGTACTCTCATTACACTCATCTTCATTACAATAATTAATTCGCTCAACCGCAGATATTGTATTTCAGTTTGCTCAACAGCATTTTCATGTATTGCTAGACTGCGATTTAATCAACTTTGAATAATGAATTTTAAATGAGTGTCCGCTAGCTATATATATATATGGATATAGCTATAGATTGAGGGATGTAGAGTAATGCATACCGGCAGGGACAGATGGCAAATAGTTGCTGTCAAAATCGTGTGAAATATCAATTAGAATCTCACCTGGTCTCTTATTTAACCTGGATGTTTAAAACCCACACACATTTGGTTTGCAGTTAAAATTCAGTTTGATACCAGATTAGAGAGCAATGCCAATGGACATTGGAAATCGGAATATTGGACACTGAACACGGAATATTGAATACTGAATACTGAACACTGTATAGATGCTTTGCCAACTGCGTTTTCAATTAAAAATCGAACGATTTGCAGCGGAAATAGATTAGATGAGTTCGATGTTAAACGGAATTTACTGCTCTGCTTTTTATTCTACAAACTTCTAGCCTTTTCCAGCCTTTTCATACGAGTATTTCCAATTGGTTTTTTTTTTTTTGCAGGCACCGGAGGAAAGCAAATCAAAGGAGGTTACCTGCTGCGCTATAAAAGTGAGTATTAAATTTAATTATTTACTTATTTATTTTCAAACAAAAACAGTTTAGTTAAAATTATTTAATTTAAATTTGAAATGATATGAGAAAATATAATTTAAATTAAAAATTTGATGTGAAATATTCACTTCAATGTAGTCATTTAAATCCAAACTGAAAATCGAGTTGAAAAATAATTCTTTATATCAAATATGTTTTAATAAAGTGCCAAGGGAACAGTATGAAAAAAATTGAGTTCCAATTTTGATGCAGAATCAAAAGGATATCGGTAAAGATTTGAAGAAGCTATGACGGTTTAAAGTTTTCGAAAAAATCACTGGAAAACAAATTTCATTTTTTAATTTAAATGCAATTTTGCAAGGAAATCGATTAAGATAAAGTAAAGTTTTTGAAAAAAGTCATTGGAAAAGTGTGGAAAAAATGGACTGAGATGGAAAAAAAAGTTCAATTTTTTCAATTTAAATGCCGATTTAAAATACAGATCAAATATTATATTTCGCAACGAAATCGGCTAAGATTTAAAGAAGTTATGACGGTTTAAAGTTTTCGAAAAGGGTCACTGGAAATAATGGAGTGGGATTAAAAAAAAATTGCATTTTTAAACTTAAATGCAGAGTTTAAATTAAGATCAAATAAGTTATGAATATTTTGAAGAAAATTCTGTCTGAATTGTAAGACATTTTAAATTTAATGCCATTTTCTAAAATATAGGCGTAAAATTCATAGGAAAGGATTAGCATTTATTTTTCAAAAATTCTCTCCTTTCAGAGCAAATGTTGTGGAATCGATGGGCCGAGGAGTGGGTTATACTGTACGATGACTCGACGATGGCGTGGTTTACGGAGCCGGGTCGCTCCTCCCCATCGGGTAAGATACTGGTCAAGGAGGCGCCAGAGATGCTGGCCATTGCCCATTGGACGGGACAAATACCACGTCGTCCTCCACTGCCCGATGGCGTGAGTGTGTCACAGCTTATAGCACTGGGCTCGAGACGTAAGAGATCCAAGGTCTATTGGATGCTGGCCAAGTCGGAGCAAGAGGTGAGCGACTGGATTGATGCCATAACCAAAACGCTGCCACCGCCTCCACAGATTGAACTGGTGGTGGACAAGCCACATCTGATGAACGTGCTCCGGCGTCCACTTGTGCGCATTAGACGTGAGTATGATAATCCTAATCCAACACTGATTACAACAAATATACACATACATGTACACGTACACGTACACGTACACGGATATGCATTGTATAATTAAATATTAGCCAACTTAAAAAAACCACTTTGATTTTCTTTCTGAAATTATTATAAAATCTCAAAGTTAATGTGATTATAGTAAAACCACTTAAAATCAGGGTTCTAAGCCGTAACAGGAATCGTGGCCATTAGCCGGTATTAACCGTTTGAAAAAGGAAATCGTAATTGCTTAATTTGTTTCTTTAAGTAGCCAGTAAAAATATGAAAGTCAAATATTTTTCGATATTAGCTATGAGTCTGTCTGCAGTAATTTTTAATTAAAAATAAAGAGGTTTCATATTAATATATCCCTATAAAAATGTTTATTAAGTTTTACACTACGGTGCATCGAAAGCAAAAAAGTTTTTTAACTCATTGAAAACTGGTAGCTCCAATTCGAAGTCTAGGGTCAATTCTAAGATCTTTTATCTAGAAACCATAGTTCTAAAATCCGGTTATAGTCCCCGATTTTTGAGTTGAAAAATGTATTTTTTTTTTTAATTTTTAGCGTGTTATTAATATCATATGTTTAATGTTTATGTGCGATCTTGACTAGATTGGTATTAAAACTACTGTTATGACCAGGAGTATCGTAAAATTAAAATTCCAGTTGTCCTTTAAATATATTTTTTGTTCTTGCTTCAACGCCAACAGCAGGGACTGGGAATTGATTTCAGAACAATTACGAATTTAGGTTACCTTTTTTTAATAAAAAAATCTATGAATACATACTTTTATTGAAAACAAGTCGGATGGGATATAGTCGAGATCCTAAACATAGAACCTGTTACTTATTTCAATATATATAAAAGTATTTCAAAGAATATTTTTTTAAAAACTACTGCATACTTTGGGGTGCTTGAATTGGCTTATTTTTTAATAACTTTGGTTAGCTATTACAGCCGTTCTACTTGTCTGATCTTGCTGCGACTGAGAGAGATAATAGATAATAATAATAGATATCGATTGAGATTTGTTTATAATGTTTCCACAAGTGTGTATAATCATACAATACAATTATAATTGGTAATATCTTGTCATACTCAGCGGCGACCAACTCGGAGGTAAAGCAGCGTAAATCCAGCCGACATCATCGCAGTACCTCGACGGCTTTAACCACACAGCGAATGCTGTACAATCAGAATCCATTGGTGAAGAGCGATGCAGCTGTGGCCATTCTGAGCAAGAAACCGGACTCGAAGGCATCCCTGGCCTGTGTGTTGCCCTGGGGACACGGCTGGGGTTGGGCCACACTGCCCAACGGAGTTTGGAGCGGCGGCCTTACCTGGTCCCAGTGCGAAGACACCTTTACACTCCATGCACTGCCCACCACACACTGCACAAATCTCATCGATACGTCGTGCAGTGGAGCCGTTTATCACACGGATATTGGAGGATTCGATTTCCATTCGACGGGAGTCGATGATCTTGGCGGCGAGGACTTTGACTATGCCATGGACTGTGGCGATTTCATATTCTAAGTCATCAATTAACCCTACACACAGTAACAGTTAAACCCACCCAAATGAAAAGTGTATTGAAAAACAGAAGTAGAAAATAAATGCAGAAGATATTAGAGAGACAAATTGAAGAACTTAGTGTTCATCGCTTTCGTAGAATCATGTGTGCTTACATTGTCCCTTTGTGTTAGGCGTTGCAATTAGCATAGAAAAGTACGATATAGACATACAGTCAGTCGAGTAATTGTTTTGACTGAAAAAATAAAAATAAAAAGAAAACATGGTAATTTTTTTTTTTTTTTTTAATCATAAACAAGTAATTGTTTTGACAGAAAAAAAAAATAAAAAGAAACCATGGAAATAATAATAATTTCATTAGTTTTATAATGTCAGTTATAAACTTTTTTACAGCGTTTATTTTCTTTTAATACGAACGAATTAAAAACTATATAATTGTTAATTGGGTTAAACTTTTTTAAACAATTTAAAAATAAATTTGTCACTATTTTATTGTGTCAAAATAATTACTTGACTAACTGTTTATGCACACACTCACACACATATAAGTACTGACATTACGTATACGCTCCGATTGCATCTGAACATTTGTGTTTTCGATACTTGTGTTAACATGTGAATGCCAATTAGTTTGAAACTGGAAATTCCAATTAAGCGTAAGCTGTATGCGTGTCTGTGTGTGTGTGTGTGTGTGTGTAGCATATGGCTAACATAGATACGAGTGAAAACATATTTGACAAAGAAGCAAGGCGAAAGAAAGAAAGCAAATGAAAGAAATAGAAGTTATACTTGAATGTAACCTTAAGCATCTTTTTATGAATTTTATAATGGTTCCCAACAATTTTCGATGTCGAATTCGAGATCGCAATTGTGTTATGTACGCTTTTAGTGTGCAATTTTTAAAGAACATTTTTACAGCGCAGCTAATTAAGTCAAATTGATACTCGTAAATGTTACTTGTAAGTGTGTAGAACATGCTGGATATGTTCACGTACAGCATTTTTATAGTTTAGTATTTTAGAGGCGACATGTTTTGCTATTGAATGTAATGTAATGTAATGTAATGGCCCAACAAAAACAAGCAAGAGGAAAACCAGGTTAAAAGAAAAACAAAAATACGTTTACTTAAATATATATAAACATACGATAGTAGAAGAAAAAAAAAAATAAACCCTAATTAATTATATAACGATATGCGACACATTTATGAATATAATGTGAATCCCGAGCACTCAAAGTCAGAGAAGAGTTTCTAGAAACTGAAATACACAAAGCCCACCCGTACTGATAAAGTAAAGTTTATGAAATAAACAAGTTTATTTAGCCGAAAACGTTTAATAACATAAGGAAAACGAAAAAAAAAACAAAAATTTGATGTATTTAAATATGTAATAAATAAATATGATATGTATAAGGATCCTTGCATCAAATATCCACCGTTTAACACACTTACACAAATCACATATTATAAGATCTAATAATTAGAATGATTGCACTTGAATCGAGAAATATTCATTCCAAAAATTTCAATTTCAATTCAAATTCTAACACACTTCTCATTCTCTAAACAGGAGCTTTCATTCCAAATATAGATGCTTATTTGAACGTCCATATAACCATTAAATATTTTTTACAATTTGTTAAAATCAAGCAACTTTTCAAGTTTGCATTTGTATTTGAATTTAGAAAAATTTGAAAACTTTTGTGCGCCAAACAAGCGCCAAAAGTAAAAAAAACGCCGCTACGGAAACCTTACACAAGAACATTTAGAAATTAAATGTGTAGAATAAGTCAAAAGTGTCTTTCAAATGACAAAGGACACCCAAAAAATAAAAACAAACCAAAGAAATTAAAAAAAAAAATTAATAATAAAAAACATAACTATTTGTGTATTGTATAAGAATGTGCTGGTTTTCACAATGTTGCAAAATTAGTACAAGTAAATTAACAGAAAAAATAAAATATATATATTATTCATGAAAATACGGGTAAATAAGTAAAAATCATGCCTAAACACAGTATGCCCTTTAAATGTAGCCCTTAATAGGTGTGTGTGTGTGTGAATAAATATGCCTAGAATACATGCATGTATAGTTAACTATATTTATATACAACCATATGAACAAAAATCCCAATCAAATCGTATCAATTCGCTAACTCGCATTGATATTTGATAATTATAGAGTATAAAAAATCCTGAGCCCGTGCAGCCTTAGTTAAATCGACCGTTTAAAACATACTAAGCCCTTAAAAATAAAAAAAAACATAAATGAATAACCATAACTATAGTATTATTAAATGTGTTGTATGCATTGAGAGAAAGGAAAAAATCCCGCATGAAAAACCCCTAATGAAAAATAATGTAGACTAAAAGACTTAAGCAATTGTCGTATAGACGTTAAATTAGAGCGCATTGAATGTTGGCTTAAAAAATGTTTAGAAATGAATCTTTATAAATATACTATATATGTAAGTATGTAGTTAATGGGCAGAATTGCGAGTTTATCGACTGCTTGTTAGAACTTGTAGTCTGATGTATTAACCAAATAATCGATTATGTAAATGGATGTAATTAAATGTTAGAGAATCGAAGCCAAGACAAGATACAAAACAAATGTTGAATGTTTTCCTTAGTGTGTAAAATGAATATATATGTAAAAAAAAACCAACCTCGACAATCACGGATATAAAGAATGAAGTAAATCATAATAATCATAATAAAAATTAAAAAGGCGTTGCGTCGAATTGCGTTTGGTTAGAGATCGTAATCGTAATTGTTATCGTAAACGTAATTGTCATATTAATAGTCACCGATATCGATATTCAAATTGAGATTTGTCGGGATGATGAATGATGTTTCCGATGGCAACTGTACTAGGAATTAAGATATTGTAAAGGAGCCGCAAATACCGCACAAGAACTTCACATTAAAGAGATCAAAAAACAGACTATTAAAATATTCATAAGATTTAATTTAAAATACTTACGTTCTTCCGAATTTCGAATCTTTTAAAATATATTTTTTTTAATATTTTCTATCTATATAATTTTTTTGCAAGATGGTTGAAAAAGAATAAAAAAAAGTTGTTATCTTAGCTTCCATTATGAAAATGTTTCGAATTTTTTTATTTAAGATTTTTATAGGCAAGGAAAATACAAAAAATATATATTATGTATAAAAAATTAAACATTTAAACAAAAACTCATACATTTTTATTTTACTAACAATATTTTTATTTAATAGAGGTTTATTTTTGTTTATTAATTTTTAATTAAGTTTAAAAATTAATATTAAATATATATTTTTGAAGTTTATAGTCTTGACTTAAATATTTAAGTTTGCCACAAAGTTGAATTAATCAATGAAAAACGAGATAGTTCCTTCCCTCCGTAAAATGGTACCTTAGGTATTTGAAATAAGAATATAGACTCCTGATATTGTAGAGTTAAAGTGTGCAGAGATCCTCAAGAGTGTAGAAGAGCTTGAAAGAGAGAGCGAGAGAGAGAGAGAGAGAGAGAGCGAACCAAAGGGCAGTGTTGCATTTTAAGTGTTGCATTACGTATACGACGCCTTGGCCAGAAGCCGAATCGCAATTCGTCTAGTTCATAGTAATTTGAGTAATAAGTAATTGTTGTTTATATATATATATAATATATATATGTATATGTATTGCCAGCTTTCAGCTATCGGCTGTCAGTGTCGTCGATGTTGCCGTGTCATTGTCATTGTTAAATGTAATCGAACTCGTATGTGTTTTCCAACGGCTTCGAATGTATGAATGTATTTGTATATGTAATTGTATTCGTATTCGTACTCGTACTCGTATTCGTATTCGTATTTGCATTCGTAATGGTATTCATAATCGCTGTAATATTTGTAATTAATTTTTGGGCAAAATGCAAACAGCATTAAGCACTTTTTAGTCAATGTAAGCAGCAATTTTCAAATGCAGAATATACAATACTATACTAAACACTAACTGATTAATGCAAAAGACCCAAAAACACACACACATGAACAACAATATAAATCAATTGACTTTTCAGCAAAGTGTTTGCTCTCCAGATATTTGGACATTACTTAAATATGATTACAATGTCTGCAATATTTATTAGATGGAAATACTCGTACAAATTATGTTCAAGTCAAGATGACAGAGAATTAATTTAATATTGCCATAGACTTTGTTTGAGTTACGCCTTAAAAAATTCCGAGATATTTCTCAAGTCCGCAAAATATATTTATATTAATTTAATGCTTGCAAATATTATTAAACTATGGCGATAGAAATACTTCATGTGTTTTGTTAGTCATATTAATGTGCAAGTTTTCATGAATGAATGTTAACAATGAATAAAGTTAAATGATGGAATAAACACAAATCCTATTTGAATAAAATATGAGTATTTCAAGCGATTGTCTAAAGCCATAATGAGAGCACAAATTATTTAAGTATGTACGAAAATGTTGAAATAAAAACAAAACAAAAAACTAATAACATGATAATAATTCGCTCAAACTAAAAGTTTCAAATAAATTAAAAACAAAATAAAAACGCAAAGCGCGCACTTATTAGGTTTCAAAACCGCAGTAAAGCTAAACATATGAAAAGTAATGAATAATCATTATATAAACAATCGATGAGCAAAGAAGCGCTAGATGACTAAATGGATAGTCATAGTTATGATAACATCGGAGAACCGAAGCATTTATACCCTTGCAGAGCTACTCATTTTGCAATAAACTAATTTATTTTTTTGTCCAATTTAAAAATCCTAGGATATTAAAAAATATTCCCAAGTAAATTCCTTTAAATATAACAAAATTTATTTGTATATATTTTTATTGTTTTAAAATATCAAGAAAAATTTAAAACAATTGCCAAAATATTATTCAGAGTATACAATATTTTATTTTTTCCATTAATACGATAAATATTAAATTAATTGGACCTCTTAATTTTAAAAAGTATAATTATAAAAGAACTCTGCAGAGAATAGGGTATTTGCAAATTCAAGTAAAATATGATTAAACAAAAAGAGAAACAAAAAAGAATAAACAATTGAGACACTCCGTTCATGATGTACTTAAACATTTGATCATACATAAATAAATACGAGTACGATAACAATTTTACTCGATGTGAGTCAAAAGTTGAGATCGAGTTAAAGCTAAAACTGAGAGCCAAACAACTGCTAGCGTTGATAAAAAAGATGAATATAAAAATAAAGTGAAAAAAAGATTAACAACAAAAGCAGCAGCAACAATAACAATATATATGGTATATCTGCAATTGAGCGATAAATACATGTTTTTGTGGAACGAAACACGCACATTTTGTTTTATTTCATCAACCGACCACGCCCCCTCGACACGCCATACAGCTACTACAGTATGTCTAGCAATTGTTTTGACAAAAAAACATAATAATTTACATATTTAATTTTGCAAAAAGTAAAACAGTTTTGAGTTTTAAAAAAGTTATAAAATCATAAAAAATTAAAAAAATTGTTTTAAATCTAATATTTGACTTAATTTTTATTTTTATTTGAAAACCAATGAACAACAAATTCCAGCTCTAAAAAAAATCTTAAAATTTTCTAAAAATATTAAATATAAGCCAAAACTTCTACAAAAAAAAAATGTTTAGTATTTTTCTAATGCTTAAAATTTTTGTAACTTTTGGTAAAAAAAATTTAACATTTTTTTCTATGCTCTTTGGATTAAAAATTTATATGAAATTATTATTGCACAGTTTTTTGAATTCAGATCAAAAATTGTTTAGTATTTTTGAAATATTTAAATTTTTTTGCAACTCTTGGTAAAAAAAATTAACATATGTTTAGGTTTTTTAAATAAAAATTTATATTAAATTATTATTGCACAATATTTTGAATTCATGGTACAAAAAAATTGAGCATATGTTTGGTAGGTTTTTTAAATAAAAATTTATATTAAATTATTATTGCACAGTTTTTGAATTTCGATCAAAATTTTATGGATTGTTTTTAAATAAAAATTTTAAAATTTAATAAAGTATAATATATAATTTAAATTGCCTTTAAAATGATAAACATTGCATTGCTTGATTACAGTAATAATAATAAAATATTGAGTTTAATTTCCTTTCTCTATTTTAGAAAATATAAATAAATTGTTGTGTGAATATTTGTGTTTGTCAAAACAATTATTTAAGCAACTGTGCATAGACATCGTCATCGACAGATCAGTGCATTGACTGAGCCCGCTCTCCACTCTCCACTCTCCGCTCTCTGCTCTCTGCTCTCTCTCTCTGTTTCAGTCTCTGCTGCAGCCACCTTGCTCACAACTTGTTCTGCCTGCGTTGACGCTGACGTTGACGTTGACGCTGCCGTTGACGCTGCCGTTGACGCTGGCCATTTGGCTGACTTTGGAGTGAGCGGCCGCAATCTTGTCTCAGTCGGCGGACAAACTTCTAAGCAAACAGTTCAAGTTGACCGGCTAAAACAGATTTCTACAGTAGTTCACTTGGCCATTGTTTTATATTCTAATTTCTGTCTTTGGCGCACGCGACGTATGCGTAATTACGGGCAATTGTCAGTTTTGACCAACTGTTGTCGCTGTCCTGTTGTTCCTACACTGGCCTAGTTTCAAACGTTCAACTTTTATTGTGTCAACAAACTCGGACTCAACTCGTTGCCAGCTGTTTATACATACATATGTGTGCTCGAACTCAGGTGCCACCCCTCGCAGACAGCGCATAGCTGGGTAAGTTGTCGAGCCTCGGAGATATGCAAATTCAAAGCACTTGGCGCATTCAAAGCCAACACACAAAACTCTTCAAGTCACACACACGCACACTCGCACACACACACACCAGACACACACACACACACACCAGACACACAGACGTGTGCCAAAAA
Organism: Drosophila phalerata; assembly: GCA_951394115.2. Classification (NCBI taxonomy): domain Eukaryota; kingdom Metazoa; phylum Arthropoda; class Insecta; order Diptera; family Drosophilidae; genus Drosophila; species Drosophila phalerata. Next base: position 32,854,810 of record OX596005.2, on the reverse strand, counting down.
ATAAACATAAATTAATTGCTTTGTGCGGTATTTGGTGGGCGATCATATTGACTACTGCATACCCTAGCGTAATTTTAATACTATTCTGAAATGATTTATTTGATTTTCGTGTAGGTCTCTTTGTATCACAGATTTATATAGTCTATTTTAAATAATTGTTCATTAGTATTTTATATTATTAGAAATATTCAGGCTATATTAATAATTTTCATAAATAATTCATATACATTTAGTTACAACCTATAACCTAATATTAATATGAAAATTCAGTTTATATTAATAATTTTCATTACTAAATGTATATGAAGTATTATTAATATAACCTATAACCCAATATTAATGGAAAAATTCAAGTTATATTAATAATTTTCATAACTTAATATATATGAATTATTTATAAAAATTTTTAATATAAACTGAATATTTCTATTCATATAATAACTATACACAAACCATTTATTTGAATTATATTTATTTATTAATAATTGATTTCTTATCCATGTGTTATTTTAACAGAAACTCATACGCTGCCCTCGGGTATCAAATACCACAAGTTATATAAATAAATTACTACAGAAATAATTTACTTTCTGGATATAAAGTTGTTTTCTTTGCTTTATCACATTATTTATATTTTTAATAATTTTTTTTGTACATTTCTTTTAATTATTAAACTGCATTTTATAATTAAAATAAACATAACACAAAAAAATTTTGCCTTCCACAAACTTCAATTAACCTTTGATTCAATAACGCTTATCAAAATGTATAAAAATAGAGTATTTTATTTTATATAATTATTATTTTTATTTATTTTGAAAGAGACTCATAACCCCGAGCTTAGGTGTTGAAATTTAATGGTAATATTATTATTATACTTAAACAAATTTTTATTTGCATATTGATATAGCTTTCTTAGTTTATTTGCATATCAGATTTATAGAGTATATTATTTTTTATCTCAGTTGTATAAAAACTAAAACTCAGCTAGCTGCGACTATCTATGACAGCGTTGACATTTCAAGTTATAAATTAATATGTATCAGACACAAAAATATTCAACAAATACGCCACCAAACAATAAGAATCATATTTAGATTAGTGCAAATTTTTTATAGGTAGATGATATATATATATATATATTTTATTTTTGAAAATTAGTTTCGTGAAACCTCTTAAACTTTATTGTTGGTTGCTTGAGTATACACATATATCTATATATATATATATATTTTGTATATATTATTTAGATCTTAATCGGTGTTCATTTAGGTAAGCGAATAAAACTCAATTCAATTATTTTGCTCATTGAGCTGACCATTTTTGGAGCAACTGAATGTCGATGTCAGCCCACGGTTTAATAAAGCCCGTTACGAGTAAGAGTACGAGTACGGTTATAGTACTATTATAACTGGGTACGGCTCTCGTTTGCGACTTCGACATCCAGATGGCGCCCACATGAACAAGAACAACTTGCGCCCTGTTTTCATTTGACGCCTCCTGGCGACATTCAAAGTCGTATTTTTGTTGCTAAAATCTTTTCTCATATTTATTTATTTATTTTGCTTATTTTTTTCTAATATTTTTTTCTTTTTTTTTGCAGCTATTTTTAGGCAGCGCAAACGTAAGTCTAAGCCGACTGTGCGGTGAGTCACCAGGGAGTCTAAGCCGGGTCTACACTCGTCATCAGCGTCTCTGCCCACACACACACACACACACACACACACACATACTCGCAGATATATAGAGAGTTAACAATTTGTGAGAGCGTTAACTTTATTTGGAAATGGCGTCACAAGCTGCGACTGAGCCTCCCATCTCAAAACTGGCCCAAATGCGGGTAAGTCTTTAGCTCCACTCGCATAGTATGTACACTGAGAAAAAAAATTTGCTAAAATTAAGATTTTGGTCTCAGAATTAAGATTTTTGTTAAAAAAAATGCTTCGAGAACATAAAATTCTTAATTTAAGAGAACACATCTTGGTTTTAAGATCATTTAACATAAGACCAAGTTCTTATTTTAAGAATAAATGTTCTGAAAATTAAAATCAAAAACTAAAAAAAAAAAAATTATTTTCTTTAAATTTTTTTTATATTTGTATACATTTTATTTTGACTTGGTATTTTTATAAATGTTATTCTAATTTGTTAATAGTGGGGTTCGAACCGCCGACCGTTGCTTAACAACTAAAGCAGTGTCTCTAACCAGAGCGCTACCATTTACTTCATTTGATATTGTATATATTTATAGCTTCCTAACAACTTCAGATTTTTATTCTTATATTAACCCGAATCGTCCTGAGCAACATTTTTTTGAATTTCTTAATGAAAATTTCAGGGCTGATAAATTTGAGTTCGCTGAATCCGAAAAACACATTTATTTTGTTCGTCCTCGTCAGGATAATCGACAGGACCATTTTTTCGGCTGTTACCATATGGTAACGCTGGGAAGTACAGGGTACAGGTTTTCTTAATGCTTCAAAATACAAATGTTTGAGAAAAAGTCTAATAAATACAACTTAATCCAACAGGGGGGCTCTTCCTTGATATATAGGACCAAACTTGGGTCAAATCGGTGCAGTATATCGTATATATAACACAACTGTCATAGGAACAATCGGGGTCAAATTCACCTTTAGTATGAAAAACTTTTTTCTATTCTGAGATATCTCAACCAAACTCTTGGAATATGTGACTTATATGTTGCTACACATCCTGACCAAATTTGGTTCAAATCGGACCACTATATCATATAGCTGCCATAGGAGCAATCATTTTTTATGAACAAAACAGTACCTAAAAGCGAAAAAATGTATGGAAAAAACCTGTACCCTGTACTTCCCAGCGTTACCATATGGTAACACGAAAATAAAAAGCGTAAATTAACTTTAAAAAAGTGTTTTTTATTTAAAATTTGTTTCATAATTAAAAAGAGCACTCGTTTAGCTTTCTAATGATGTGTGCATTGCATATAGTTCAGTACTAAATTTAGTCAAACGGTTTAAGTTTACTTGCGACGAATTGCCAAATGCCGTTTTTTTGCACTGCAGAATATAATGAGCAACTTAAAGCTCATTTTTCGATCAGCTAACTTCAAGAGATTGTTTCAATCAACTTTTTATCAGTTAGAGACAACAATTTACTCTTAGAATATCTTATAAAAGTTAATCTAACGTTAATATGTTGTCTAAAAATTAAGTTTTAGTAAATGCCTATTGCTTGTTACCATATGGTAACGCTGGGAAGATTCGGGTTAAGATTTTATGATATATTAGATTAAAAATCTTAGTTTTAGTAATTTGGTCTTAAAATAATCTTATTTTAAGAACCAAATATTTAAGATATATGTTCTTGAATTTAGAAGCTGTTCTTTTTTTTCAGTGTAGAGTGACAGGAAGTGTGCCTAAATAACTACTGGCCATTTATTATTCAGTTGACCCATTTTGGCCAACAACAGCTGAGACAGTGACATCCACATGATTGTGCACAATTTCCGTATAGCTCCAAATATGGTTCCATTTCATGTCTGTGTTCTTGTCTACACTTTGTTTGTGGCTCATCATTTGTTTTGACTGTGAAATTGATCAGCCAAATTTCTGCTAATTAATTTGAGTTTTAAGCCCTTATTTGGCTTTAGTTTAGTCTCCAAGTCCGACCAACTTTACCATGAGTTTATCAATTGGTTTTCCCAGACAATTTGTATATGACGTTGACCTTGTCGAAACTCTGCTGATTTTGTAGTTTTTATGCACTTGTTTTATAACTTTACCTTTATATTAATTACGAAATTTTGTTTTGACAAAGGAGTTAAAAACAAACAAATTATCTGATTTTATGAGACATACAAATTAGAAAAAACCACAATATATAAATTTTTGTTAAAAAATTATCAAATAATTTAAATTTTATTTTGTAAGCATAAAACTCAAAGTAGTTGCAATTTGTTCTTTAAAAACTGAAAAATTAATATTTAGTTTAAATATTTTAGAAGCCAGCCAGAAAGTTTATTCTGAACAGTAAGATGGCATATTTATTTTTTTTTTAATCAATAGTTCTTTAATTAATTCTCAGGATAGTTGAAATATAAAATAATTTATATAGTATATGACTAAAAGACTATATAGACTAATGCATATCTCTGAGTTCATCATAATTCGTCCTCTATTTTGGGGTTTTTATTATTATTTATTTTTGGGGGGTAAGTTCCACCTAACAGACAATTACCCATGTAAAAAAAAACACAATTAACTTCTCTGTAAAATGTGAAAGCCCACTATTGATTTAAGACTCATGGTTTCTTGTGCAATTCTTCTTAATATTCATCGTAGATTACGATTTTTATAAGAGCTTTGTCGCGAAAAAAAATTGACCCATTCTACTATACATATATCAGGATTCTCTGTATAAAAGTTAAACCGCTGTCAAACGCGATTCATTGGAAAAGTGTCACCTGTAAGCACGCGTACGCACACACAGACACACAGATACACATATAGACACACACACTGTCAAAAACAGGACATTAACGAAACAAGCTCGAAAATTGTTGCGCGAGATTTTTATCGTTGTTTAGGGCGGAACCTAGAGTATGAATTATCCTTCTGAGATGGAGAAAGAGAAATTCTCGAGTTTTGTCACCTTTAGTGGGTGCAACTATTGTACTCTCTCTCTCTCTTGGTCTCTCTCTCTCTCTCTCTGTTTGTTGTTGTTGTTTTCCATGCCATGGCAACGTTTGAAGCCGCGTTGCAGTCATTGATTTTTGTTGTTATTGGCCTGCAGTAGCAACAAAAACAACAACAATAACAATAGCAAAAAAAAAAACAAACAATGAAGCATTTCTTAAGTGCTTGCCCTGAAATAAATTTCAATTCATAGTCAAGCGACTTTTACTTTATGAAGGTGGCCATTTCTGGCCACAACGAGAAACTGTGAACTGTGATTGACTATTAGTCTTGAGGAGTAGACGTAGGAGAAGCGGCAGAAAGGGAAGTAAGAGGAGTATGCCCACAATTCGTTCCAACTATTTTGAATTGCCAGCGAGGACGACATCGACATCAACATCGATGAGGACGAGGACGAGTACGAATACGAGGACAACCACGAATGCCTCGGTGAGCTTCGTCCAAGCGGGTCGTGTGGCACGCGGTTTTATGTACTGGCGGCATGTAAGTGTGGCAAGTGAACACAGATTGCTAAAAGTGACCCACAAGAGGGTTGGCTCATAGTTTGGTCAACTGAGCGTAGAATATTAGAATAGAATAGACAAACAAAATACTCCCACACACTTTCATAGCAAATACACTCCAAGAAAAATATTATTATTTTTAGTTTAGTTTTTATTTATTTATTCAGTGTCAACTAATAGCAATTGATTAAAGTTATTTAATATTCTAAAAATGTCTATAAAATACAAATTTAAAATCTTAAATTAAAACTGAAATGGAAAAAAAAATTCAAAATTTTGGAGGCATAAAACCTTTTTTTTCTTGAATAAAAAAATTGGTTGACAATAAAATAAAATTATGAAAAATTGCTATATATTACAAATAAATTTTTAAAATTATAAATGAAATAAAAAAAACAACGATTAGATATATATAGAAGTATAAAACATTTTTTATTGAGTTTATGCATAAAGTCTCTCTAATTAAAAAGTTGTTTAGTAAATAAAACAAAATTATAAAATAAAAGTTTTTTTAAATACCAAATTAAGCTACTAAAATAAAGGCGCATAAAGATAAAAAATAAAAAAAATTAATCTTCAAGATTTTTATAAAAAATTTGGCAGTTGTCAAAATTTATATATTTAATAAAGCGTTTTTCATAAAATTTAATGTTAAAACAATTTTTTTATTATTGTAGAAAAATATTTGGATATAAGCAATCGTTTTGCAATTTCAATATATTGGTTTTTTTTTAATTATAAAGAATTATAAAAATTTTATATTTTAGATATAAATGATTCATTTGTTTTAGCTTTGCTGTAAATAGATATTATAATATATTCAAAAAATTTGAATTTTCTTAGAAAAACAACATTATTGAATTTCCAAAAACACTCATATTTTTTCTGAGTGTAGCCACTCATGGGGGAATTGTAAATGGGAAATGGACATGTTAAAGTCCAGTTCCACATATATGTAGTTTAGTCGACACGCGCGTCTCGCACGAACATGAACACGAACGAGGACGAGAACGAGAACGACGGATTTTCCGACTCTGAGTTGGACTATACGCTAGATCATATAATGCCACTCAAACTGAACGAATCGTGGGCAGCAAGGCGTCTCATGGAGGCACTGAGTCACCTGCCTCCCAACAGCAGCAACTCGGCGCCCGTAAGAAGTGCATCTCAGATAAATTCCAGTGACTTTAATATTCTTTTTATTTAGTTTAAGCAGGGACAGTTAATAATGATTGTTTTTGAAAAAAAAAAATTAAAAAATCATTCACTTCTAGTAATCGTAAAAAAAATGAAATATACCAAAATTTTTCTTTATGGGTAAACTATGCAATTTTACCATGATCTTTAGATTTAGGATTTTTATTATTTCAGTTATGAAATAATCATTATTTTTGAATCAAAAATAAAACTCAAATTTGACAAGTCAAAATAACACCTTGAAAAATTTGACAAGTCAAAGTAACACCTTGAGTTTTATTTTTGATTCAAATAAAATATAAATCATGAATAATCATTATTCTGTAAATTTTATTTTATTAAATCAAAAATAATAAATGCCTGAGTTTAATTTTTTTTACTGAAAAGAAATCATATATAAAATAATAAAACTCATAGAAAAATGATTATTCTTGAGTTTTATAATAAACTTATAATGATTACAGTCCCTGATTTTAAGTAGCATTTGTCAGTTATTTTTATTTTATACTTTTTGATGATATACTTTCAGATGCGCTTCCAGCAAAAGACGCACGAGGAGAAGGAGCAGCGGCGGCAGGAGCTCAATATTGTCACTGCAACGGAAGAGAGATTGACAAGATGCGGCCCTCCTCGAATCATGGGCAATGGAAAGGTGCGTCAAATGTTTGATGATCGACGTCGCGGCGCCGGCATCGATCGCAGCAATCTATTGCGACCCATTGGTGATACACGTGCACAGCAGCAACATCAACAGCAGCAACATCAACAACAACAGCAACATCTTATCAAGGGCATTTCTACATTGGGTCTGAAGGATAAACCAATTACCAATAATAACAGGCGACAGGTGTCCAGCGACAGCAACAACAACAACAACAGCAGCAAATACACTGGAACAAATGCAAATCGCCTGAAGCCTGTGATAACGCACAAGACGCCTCCAAACAGGGATAAGGAAGTTCAGCTTCAGGTCAAAAACCCGTCGCGACCCCACATGTTACTTTCTAAAAGACCGAATCAAACTCCCAAGGCGACGACCGCAGCAACAGCAACAACAACTGCGACTCCAGCAACTCGTCCAACGGCCGGACGACCTATTGAACAGGGGAGAGAGAGAGGTCACCTGACGCCTCCAAAGACACGCCAGGTGAGTTGGACTTCGTTGACAACCAAAGAACAGCTTATATGCTTTTTAAAAATTTTTTGGAAATTTATGTTCCCATTTATATTTGAATTACTTCGAAAAAAAAATACTTATTTGAAAATTTAAATTTAATTTAAATTGTCAAACTTTAATTTGAACTCCTATTTCTTATTTGTTCTTAGATAGACTGAAATTATTTTTCCATTTATATTAAATTACTCAGAAAATTTTATTTACATTGTCAAACATTTATTTGTATTAAAAAGAATGACTGTTTATAATTTTTTCAGTAGATAGATTGATTTTATTGAAAAAATATAAATATAGAAATTATTTTTCCATTTATATTAAAATACTTAAAAAATAATACTTATTTGAAAATTTAAATTTAATACAAATTGTCTACTACTATCTCTAATTTGTTTAGTAGATAGATCGATTTTATTGGAAAAATAGATTAGTACAAATAAGATTTTCCGAAAACTATTTTAATTTTTTAGAACTGACACTTCTAATTTTTTCCAATTTATTGATATTTATTATAAAAGTTGTTCCTTGAATATGGTTGAGAACCAGGATAAAGAAATCAGAACTTTAAAGTCCAGTAGTTTATTACACAAAAGTAAAAAATATTTATAAAGCTTATGTTGCAATACCATTTATATAGATACTAAAAGTATGGTACCATGGGGGGAAAACAATTTCAAATTATTGTATATTTTTGTAGTATGAATATGTATATAGTATACGTATGTGGTAAGCACAAAATAGAAATTTTAATAAAGCTACAATTTTAATTCTACCAAAGAGATTCTTAAAGGTCTTACACTCTTTTCTTACAAAAAAAAAGAAAAATTAATTTCGAAAATTTAAAAAAAATTAATTCATATAATATATAATTTTGACTTTTAAGTTAAATTTTATAATTAAAAAATAATAATAAGTATAAGTTTTAAACCAAATTTTACTTTTTTGAAATGTCTATTGAAGAACTATTGTTTTCTGGTTTGCTTTGAAAAAAACTTCAAAATTGACGTATAAATTTATTTTATATTATAGCTAATAATCTGAATATCATGCATTTATACCCTACCAGGTCACCCCAAAATCTCCAGTTACCAAAACTCAAATGGTGAGTAGAGCATGTGTGAGTACCAAGTAGAGCAATCATCTAAATGTAGCTTTCTTCTGCTTCCGTAGAATCAACAGGCACCGGAGGGCACTTCTAGTTGCCGTTACTGCGGCCGTCACTTTAACACTGAGCGTCTGGGCAAACACGAGGATGTCTGCCAGCGGACGATGACCACAAAGCGTAAGATTTTCGATGCCTCAAAGCAGCGTGTCAAGGGTACGGATAATGAGAAGTATGCGAAGCGACAAGTACGGCAAATGCCACGATCCCAATCCACGTACAGCAGTGCGGCACAGCAGCAGGGTCTGATTACGGGCGTGAAGAAGAGCAATTGGCGGAAGAAGCACGAGGAGTTCATCCAGGCCATTAGGGCCGCCAAACAGGTGCAGGCGCATTTGGCACGTGGCGGCAAACTGAGTGATCTGCCACCGCCACCGCCCTCTGAGAATCCGGATTATATTCAGTGTCCGCATTGCGGCAGGCGATTCAATCAGCAGGCTGCCGAGAGGCACATTCCACGTTGTGCCACCATGGTGCACAACAAGCCGCGTCGGAGCAATCCTCAAGCGGTGGCCAAGAAGCGTTAGCCAGCATTCGGATTGGGCCAATTCCATTCCCCATTTAATGCATGTGATAAAAATAAAAAAGGATTTAAGTTGATAAAGTTAGCTGACTTAAAGTGATGACTAATCCGAATGTATTCCCCACATCTTATGCTTATGGCTTATGCCACAAATCGCAATTGATAATAAGAGAAATAAGTAAAAAGAATAACTGAATGAATGCAAAAATCTTTGATCCTGGCAACAGGACAAAACTAACTATAAATTTTTATCAAAAAAAAAATTTAATTTAAATCTTATTTTCGATCTAAATTTATACAAATTATAAAATATTAATAAAATTGTATATTGTATTTAAAACTCATGGATTATTTCTTATTTTCTATTTTAAAAAAAGTACTTTCTTTTAGTCCATGTATTCAATTCAATCATTTTTTTATTGTATAAACTTAAAACAAGTTTATTCAATGGTTTTTGAATAAGCATAAAATTTAGTTTTTAAATTTATTTTATTCAGCTCAAAAAAAGTGGGTTCTTTTAACCTGTTGATAAAAATTCAAAAATAGTTAATATTGTACAAATCGTTAAGTTTTCTGGTTTATTTCTGGAATTTAATACAACTATAATGCTGTCTAATCCGATAGAATTTCGACATCGGTGCTTAGGGTTTCCGGCAGCGACTGTGTCTGGGACAATGCTTGAATATTGCCCGATTTTTCGCGCTCAATTATCGCCTTGACAGCATCGGCCGCTTTATTCATCTCAAGACCCTCCAGCATATAGGCCCAATTATCCAGTGTAGCATCGTCATCGTCTGAGATCCAATTAGTTAACATTTTCGTGCATGCCACGCCGCCAGTGGGATTCTCCATTTGAAAGAAGAGCAACTCATCATTGCTGAAGCCAATCTTCTTGCCCACTTTCATCCAGTGTTCACCTATCAAAGGTGTTATCTCATCGATGTGGGCGTGTGTGACCATCAGCGGCTTCTCATGTGCTGGCAACTCATCGACATCTTCGCCCACGGGCTCAGTATCCTCCACCTCCAAGGATTCGGTCTCTTGCAGGGCAACTGATGCCATGTCATGTTCCTGCTCCGATGGCGCACTATTCACAGTCAATCCATTGTTGTGCTCCGTTGGATTATTGGACGCAGTGTTGACCTGTTTAACCAGCTCCTTTTCCCGTGTCAAACGTTTGCGCACAACGTCCAGGTAATCGGAGATCTTACACGATGGCTGCGATACAAAGGTAAAGAAATGAGGCGTCTGTCGCGCCAACAGACGCAGTGCACGCCACTCGAAGGCGGGATCGCTCTTGTCATGCGGCGTCTCCAAATATGTCTCCAGCGTGGGCAGAAAATTGCGCTGTTCGCTCTTGCAGGCTTGCAAATTGTCCGGCGAGTAATTCCACAGGCGTGTCAGATTATCGCTAAAGAATTGGAGTGTTATTTCTGGAATCAGTTGAAAATACGACCATGCCATACTTGCCCAGGAAGAACTTGCCATTGCGTGCGGCATCACGCAGACAATCTCCCAGTGGTCGCTTGGAACGCTTCGCTGGTGGTGGCTTTAATTCATCCTCAGTTGGCTCCGGCTCTTCCGGCTTTTTGAACTCCTTGCAGCCATCGTTTTTCCAATTGTTCCACATTTCTTCCCTTTGAAGCATATGCTGCACAGTGCGTGCAAAACGTCTGCCATACGGTGGCGTCTCCTCCAAAAGTTTATATACACGTTGCTCGGTCTCCTTGATAAAGTCTGCCTGGGCAGTTGTCAGAGTGTAGGTATCTCTATAAGGAGTATATGATGTGTTATTAGCAAGGACTGTAATAATAATAATGGTTTAATTTTCACATAAAAATTTAAATATAATTATAATTTTTATGATTTAAAAAAAATTTAATATTCAAATATGATTTTTAAAATAAAAATTTAAATATAATTATAATTTATATTATTTAAAAAAAATTTAATACTCAAATATGATTTTTAAAATAAAAATTACAAATATATATTATGTGTATTTTTCCCCACTGTTTTTTTTTTTCAAACTTATAATTTGTATTTGCTATCCCTATTTATAAGATAGATCAAAAAGTTATTTTTTTTACCATGTTACTTACATTTTAAACTTGACGCTGACCTGCAGATATTGGAATAGTATAAGAAATTGCACTAGGACAGCACGCCGGAAATTGGAATCGGAAAGTTGAAGAGCCAGCAACTTTGGATTGGTCAGAAACTTGGCAAAGAAATGATTATCCTTGCGGACAGCAAGCGCTGCAGCGGCATTAACAGCCGGATCGTCCATATCCACGTCCATGGCATCGGTGCCACCGTTAATGTCACTATGCGGACGCACATCCTCCAACTTGAAGCTAGAAAACGACTGTAGTATAGTCTCTGCATGCTGTAATTGGACAATTTTAAATTAAACACTAGTCGGAAAGGCTATAGTCGAGATTCCGACCATATATGGTATATTAAAGTATTTTATAGAAATTACTATCTAACAAAAGCTACTTCATACTTTTGGGTGCTTGTATTGCCTTAATTTTTAATAACTTTGATTAGCTATTACTGTCGTTCTAATTTTCCGATCTTGCTGCGATTAAGTGGGATAATAGATGATATCAATAGATAAAATTAATTACCATAAAAACCGGAGTATCTTAAAAACTGTGGGATCTATAGACATCTGTGTGCCAAATTTAGTTGCTCTAGCTCTTATGGTCTCTGAGATTTAGGCGCTTTAACGGACGGACAAACGGACATGGCTATATCCATTCGGATGTTGATGCTGATCAAGAATATATACACTATATAGGGTCGGAAATGCCTTTGTCTCCCTGATACATACAATCCAACGGATGCAATATACCCTTTAAGTTATTTTTTAACTATACAATTACCATTTGGAACATCTTCCACTGTGCCTTGCTGTAGCATTGATTGGGATTGCGAAAGAAATCCTGTAGGGACCAGAACTTGCAGTACAAATCATAGTCAATCTTGAGCGGAATATCTTCGGCAGTATCTTCCAGCTCCTTGTTATCGATATCATCATGATCCTTGCTGTCCAGCCCATATTCGGTAAAGTTATCCAAATTGAACTCCGAAACAATATTCAAACCGGAACGCTCCGAGAACGGGAAGAACTTGGAGAGGAACAACAAGATGCGACCACAGAAAACAGTGTTCTGTGTGCGAGAGAGACGGCGCAACAGATCGTTGCACATGCGTAGCAAGTTGTTTTTGCAGGAGGCAAAGAATATCTCCTCCTTCCACACCTCAACCAGCTCCTCCACAAATGTGAAAATCTGCTCGCATTTGCTCAGTGTGACCACATCAAAGGTGTCGCCCAATAGAACCACAGGTATCGTATTCGATACAATCTCCGCCCGGGCAGCATCCACAGACAGACGAACCAGGGATCCAATGCGTTCCACATCGTCGCTCAGACGCTTCATTAAGATCTCCCGAAATGCTTGATCCATTGGCGAACGCTTATCATGCTCCGAATTGGAGCTAAAACTGTGATAATCCTTAACCAACAGTTCCACACTGTTCTGGACAATTGCCTGCTCCAGAGCAGTCTGTAAAAATGTATATACATATAGTTATAACCGGCGTCCTTTTGTTGAAACTCCTCAAACTCACCTCGAAAGCCGCCTGCAGTCCGAAGAAGTTGGTCGACTCCGTTCCCGCCTTTCCGGTCTCTGCTATTTGTGTGCTCATTCTTTATATTTATTATTATAAATGTTAGACTCAGCAAATAAAAAACAATATTACAATTACTGTTGCCAACTTAGCTATTTTAAAGCTACATCTGGATATTTTCAGAGCTCGTTTGCTAGAGTTGTTTCAAAATGGCTATTAGCTGGAAATCTGGCTATTTTATATCTATTTCCCCAAGCCTTGCCACAAATGTTAAATCATTTGTTTACCTTAATTTTGTTGAATTTCGAATTTTAAATGTTCGTCATATTATTAATTTATTTGAAAGTTCATTTGGAAATTTGACTTCAACTAAATTTAAATTATCCAGTATGCAATCGATAGGAATTGGCGCTGCCAACTTGTTTTCGACTCACATACCGATAGCAGATAACAATGTAGCTTGCTCGATATTTCATGTTATTGATTTAATTTGCATTAAAATTAAAACATTCTATGCACACTAATATTTTATAAGCACATTACAAATTAAAAGAATTTATATATTTTAAAACTCTTGTGACTATCGACTGGCAATAAGTTATCGCTGTACTTAAATACTACGATTTCCAGCACTAAAAACCATGTTGAGTACTAATCGCAGTTATCGTTTGGCGGTTTCTTTAAAAAAAAAAATAAAAATTCAATATGTATATTGTGTTTAATGTTTATTAACTTTCATTGAAAATCATATAAGTATATAACACTATTACTCTAATTGCTTCTTACAATATAGTTACAACTTGTTACAAGCATCTATTATACATATTTTATTGCTTTTGTTTGTCTAATTCTGTTAGCTTTGGTTTCATTTATAATTATTATTACATTTTTATGTTCTTTGCGTTCTTTTAATAGGCATGGTGTAAATTATTGAAACTACTAATAACTAATTATTCATAATTGTTCCATCAGTTGGATTAAAATACTTTGCCGTGTTGCAATTTTATAATATTTGGTTCTTAAAACCTAGGGTAATTGATCAAATATAAGTAATTTAAGGAGAGTTTTATCATTTGCTAGATAAGATGGCAAAATGTAGGCATTAGGAAGTTTTAATAATTCGATTCAGCAGCGATTTAGCTTGAAGATCTTGTTCACACATTGTCCAAATGTTACAATCTAACTAATGGCACAAAACACACATTAGTGATTCAGTTTCAGTTTCTTTTGTTCTTCAATTTTTGTTTTCATCTCACAAAAATGTGTATTCTCTATTACGTATTGTACTAAGCTTGCGAAAAGTAAACAAATAACAGATCTTAATAGTTCAACTAGGAAGAATTTTTAAGTTTAAATGTAAGTTTTCCCTTATTGCTTAATTTTCGTTTTTTTATAGTCGACGAGGTACAAAGTTATATTTGAAAATTAGATGTTTTCTTGTTGTAAGCATAATGAGGTACGTATGTATCAACATCATTGAAATTATCGTTTTTATATATATAAGTATAGTACTCAGATTTGTTGCATGGAAATCGCGCATAGAACTTTATACCGAAAGTGCACTGTAATTGATTTAAATTTTTTATTTTTTGTAATTTTTGTTTTGTAATAATTCTTTCGTATTAACTTAATACTAAATACCACAGTCGATGTATGTACTAATTATACATATACGTGTATGTATGTACATATGTTTGTATGTATTTATATTTATCTATTATCCTATATATATACTATATACTTATACTTATTGTTACTGTTACAGCACGCGCTCATTTATACACGGTATATTCGAGTAGCATTTGTTTAAATTGTTTTACGGTTTTTTTTTTTTAAATTTGAATTTAAATTTGAGTTTCTGTTTCTGTTTCTGTTTTTTAATTTGTTATCTAATCAGCATGCGCATGGCCGTGAGTTTTCCAATTGATTGCAGCGCGTTCTGGTTGAGGTTTTAGCAATAGCAATAGGGAAAGGATCAGAAGGAGGAGCAGCCAGTAAGCGGGTCATAGTTCCAGATGGGCCAAGGACTGCTCCGTGGCGTTGGCAAGCGAATTGCACGTCTGATTGGACATCCACTCAAAGTCCTTTATAGTTGCCTGTTAACAAAGTAAACAAAATTGTAAATCATATTGATTTATTTAAGAATCTAGACAAATAACACTGAGTTTCGATTTTTAAACGTTCAGCAACTTCGAGATATTTTTGAACTAAGCGAAATGTCTTTAAACTAGTAAGCTGAGATCTTAAATAGCTATTTAAAATTGGAACTAAGCTATATAATTTAAATATTATTATACCCGTTAAATAAAAAATATGTGAACGGGTATATTGTATCCGTTGTAATGTATGTAACAGGGAGAAGGAGGCATCTCTGACCCCATAAAGAATATATATTCTTGATCAGCATCAATAGCCGAGTCGATTTAGCCATGTGGGTCTGTACTTCTTCTCTCAGAGACTATAAGAGATAGAGATACCAAACTTTCACTCACGGAATTCTATATATCTCAAGCAGATCAAAATTGTTTCAAATTTAAGCCACGCTCCCCTCCGCCCCCGCAAATCGCGAAAAACCATCACATCCACATTTTTTTTGGTAACTTACATTGTGTATTAATACTATCTAAATTTCCACTTAACCGCAGAAAGATCGAAAAAGTAGAACGGAAGTAATACCTAACCAAAGTTATTAATAAAATTATAACTTCAATACAATCACCTAAAAATATGCAGTAGTTTTTATAACTTAGTAATTTTTTTAAAGTACATTTATATATATTAAAAATTTGTAATATATTGAAATATATATATTGAAATATGGTCAGGATCTCGACTATAGCCTTGCCCACTTGTTTTTATTCTTAAATTTATAGCTTTTTTGAATTTTGATACAAAATTCATATCATTTACAATTCTAAGAAAAATATTTGTAATTCGCACGAAATACGGAATGAAACTTACCTTATGCATAGAGTAAACAGCCACCACGACCAGCACATGCATAATGTTGTGGGAGTTCAGATAGAAATCGACCAGACCGGGAAACCACTTTTCAGGAATGCGCATGGCGCCAATGGCGCCTCCTAATATGGAAACGCCATCCTGAAACGCACAGCCAAATGGTAGTGAAAAGTTCAAGAGTTAGCATTATTCGAGTAATATTTTTGGTACTGATTTCGGCAATCAAGCAATCAAATAATCAAACAATCAATCAATCAGATCGTCTCGTAACACGAATCAGATTAATTAACATACAACTTAGTCCTACACATAATCCATATGCTTTAGTCTAAATACAATGAATGTACTATAAAAAAATATCACTTACAACTTCAACCTGTACATGTACATTGACATGCATAGCAAATGCGCACAGAGGCCAGCCCAAAAACGTATTCGTAAAAATAACAAGTTAGTCAATTGGAATGCCTTGACATACGCACCTGCAGATAGACATGGGAAAGGGCCATATGACTGCCGCCCACCATTCCTTGAATTCGTAGAAACGTCAGCACCGAACGCATCGTGAACGGTAGCGCAAAGCAGAGCCGTCTCTGCCAGGGGGAGCTGGCTGTGAGGGCCTGTCCAAAGATAGAGCACAACATTTTGAAATCACAACAAATCGAAACCAAGATCTAGAAGCCAACATTTATTTTAACAAAATTAAAATTAATTTAATTAAAAAAACAGAATGAATTTTGAGACCAATCCATGAAAAATCCAAAGATATTTCGTTTAAATATCGGTTTAGTTTTTACTGAGTTATGGATGTTTGAAGTTGAAGTTTGAAATTTTTGTTCAATTTTCCATGATTTTTTACAGAAAAATGAAACGATTCAGAACCAAACTTAAAGTGTTGTTTTATACTAATTACGATATAAGAAATTGATTAGAGGTGAAGGTCTGGGAGGGCCTGTCCAAACCAAGATCTAGAAGCCAACATTTATTTTAACAAAATTAAAATTAATTTAATTAAAAAACAGAATAAATTTTGAGACCAATCCATGATAAATCCAATGATATACCGCTTAAAAATCGGTTTAGTTTTAACCAGAGACTGTAAATAATGATTATTTTGTAATGAAAATTAAAAGTTGCCAAGCAACTGTACAAGACAAATATTTTTTGAAATTTAACATGATTTTTTTCAAGAAAATAAAACCTCTCAGAATCAAATATTATATAAAGTGTTGTTTTATACTAATTATGATATAAGGAGTTGATTAAAAGTAAAAACTTGAGATTTTTAATTTTCATTTTTCAAAATATTAAAAGGGGGACGATTAGTTTTGAAATCGCAACCATGATCGAGAAGGAACACTTTTTTTAGAATGAATTTAGAGGTTAATCCATGATCAAAATGATATTTCGTTTGCTTTTTAAAAAATCAATAAGTAATTAAAATTTTTATATTTGCTGTTTTTATTAAAAGAGTCAAAAGAAAATAAACAAAATTATATATTATTATTAAAGGCAAAGATTACTTGCACATCTATAATGAAAGTGATCTAAATCTTACCTTGTAGAGACCCCAGAGCGAGAGCAGACAGTACGAAACAATAATGGGCCACTTGATAAATGGATTAAAGCACAATGTTGTGGCCGTGACCAGAGGCAAGGCACCTGAAACATAGATAGAAAGAGAGAGAGAGAGAGAGAGAGTAAGAGTGAGAGAGCACAGATTAGAGAGACTTAGAGAGAAGACAGAGCATTAGGTTTTGGTCTTATCAATGATAAGGCTAATGTGCGACGTTTAGTTGAAAAACGACAATCGCGAGTGAAAGATCGACACGGAATAATGAGAGATGTTTCCGCTTCCGTGTGTTTATGGGCCCTTTATTTTATTCTACTGCTGTGTGGACCAACTGCGGTGCAATCTGGCGTATACGAGGGTCTCAGCATCAATACTCCACTGGCCCATGAGATAATGCGTCAGGCCAAATCGGCGGGCATGCGATCCTATATAAACGAGAGCGTGAATCCCTGTGATGAGTTCTATAACTATGCGTGTGGAAACTTTGCCAATATTAATCCAGCGCTGGAAACGATCAGCACGGATTTCCTACGGACTTTAAATGCGGGCTATCAACGTCGAGTGCGTCAGTTGCTCCATAAACCCAAAATGAGCAACGACAGTCCGACCGAGACGAGAGTCAAGTATTTCCATGAATCGTGTCTGAATGCTGGGAAACAGTTGTGGAATCAACGCTCTCAGCTGATCGCTTTATTTAGGGAATTTGGGGGATTTCCCGCCATCGAGGGAAACGCCTGGAATGAGTCCAAGTTCGATGCGATTGAAATGATGGCGCAGATTTTGAATCGTTTTGGGAAAGTGACACTGCTGAATGTGAAGGTTTCTCCGGGACTGGCCGACAGTCAGATCAATCGACTTTATCTGGGACAACTGGATGAACTGGAGAGCAACAAGGCAGTCGCCTTACACCTGAGCAATCAGTTGAAGTTGAAAGAGAGATTGGAGAAACTTTTGGGTCTCAGTGAGTCTGTCGCTCGTGAAACGGCTGTGGAGATTACGAAACTAAATATGGAACTGGCTGGCGGCATCAGTGAGCCACAGGAAAGACTTCCACCTGGTCAGATGAATCGTCTCCGTATGCTGAATGAAATGAGCGAGGACTACGGACCGATCCTGAATCTTACGCGTTTCGTACGCAGCTGGCTGAATCACGATTATCAGTTGCCAGTCTATGAATATGGCCAGAGTTATTTTTGGCAGCTAAAGAAAATTCTGACCAAGACGCCCAAGCGTGTGTTGGCCAATTACATGCTTTCCTCGCTGCTCCAGGACTTCGAGATGGTGCCATGTGGTCAAAGGACCTCGGAGCTGTTTACCGATTTCGTGGATCACATGGTTTATCGATCGCTGGAGCAACAGAATCCTCACATTCCTGGCAGTTTGCGGCAGCTGTGGCAGGAACTGAAGGCGTCCTTCAGAGAAATGCTGCAGGAGACCAGTTGGCTGGACGAGAAGACCCTTAGCGAGGCTCTAGCCAAGCTAAAGTCCATGAGTTTCCATATACTCGGTGCAGAGTCTCTGGTAGGATATTTTGATATTTTTGAATATTTCAGTATCGATAACTTTTTAATAAGATTCAATAATATTAGCATAACGATTGAACTTCGATATAGAAAAATAATATTTATATTTAATTTATTCAGCAACAAATATCGATATAACTTTAACATACCATATCAATTTTTCAATATATTGGCATATCAATATATTTTTATAAATCCAAATAGACAATATTTTTGAAAATATTAGTATCGATAATTTTTCGATATTGAGAATATCGGTATATTTTTTATTTTATTTATTTATAACAATTTTTTTTAAAATCCGAATAGACAATATTTTTTAAAATATTAGCATCGATTGTTTTTCGATATTGAGAATATCGGTATATTTTTTATTGTATTATTATATTTTTTTTAAATCCAAATAGACACTGTTTTTGAAAATATTAGCATCGATGTTTTTCGATGTGGAAAATATCGATATATTTTCACACAACATATTTATCAATCTATCGATAAATTATATTATTCAACAATTCAAATTCAGGTGCTGATAAGATTATTGAAATTTCAATATCAATATTTTTACAAGAAAAAAAGTGTTTTATTTTCAAAAATATCGAAAATGTTAATATCCAAGTACGATTAAAATTCAGTCGTTTTTTACTTTAAATTGGGTTTCAATTTTGTAATATAGTCTTTTTAAAAAAATCTTACAAATATATCGATATTGATATAATATTTTCGTTAGAATAAATATCACTATATAATATTTATTAAACTCCTAATTGCAGGACTTTGAGAACTACTACAGCTCTCTGATAATAAGCACTGATGATTACTTTGGGAACGTGCAACGTGTCCTGGAGTTGCGTGGACGCAACTTACGCGATGATCTGCAACGTGCCCCAAATCCCAACCACTACAATGACATTGAAGTGTCGCCATTTTATGCAATGCAACTCAATCGCGTCGTAATCCCAGCCAGCTACATGCAACATCGTTATTTGTTTGATGACGCCTATCCCATGGCCATCAAATATGGCACTGTGGGATTTGTACTTGCCCATGAAATGGCCCATGGCTTTGATGACTTGTCCCGATTCTTTGATGACCACGGCAATCAGCGGAATTGGTTTGAACCGAATGCCACACAACAGTTTGAGCAACGTAAACAATGTCTGGTTAATCAATTCAGTGAGTTCATTTATAATGACAATAAACTGCCCAAGATGCAATTGCAGTCGGAGAATATTGCCGATAATGTTGGAGTGCGAATTGCTCATGCTGCCTATCTAAGTTGGCTGCGACAACAACCGGAAAGGTACCCCTTTAGAATATCTAATATTTCTATAACCATCAAATTTAAGGAAACCAAATTAAGGATGAAAAAAAAATGGAAAGCCTAAGTTTGGAAATTTAACTTATCTGATCTATATTAGGGAAAGCAGCTTTGATTTGTTTGTCCCTGTTTAAATTTTCTATCGAATAATACTATCATCCAGTAATAATTCAGGCTGGTATTTCATGGTCTCCCTAAATAATAAAGAAATATTTTTAAATTTGACATCGATTTCACTCCAGGCTGCAAACCGGTTCTGAACAGAACCTCGTAGAACCGATTCGGTTCGGGTTTTTAAATAGACTAAACCAAATCATGAACCGATCTCTTGAAATTATTTACTTTGCGAACCTAAGCCGAACCGCTTTCTTAAGTAAAAGGTTAGGTTCGAAAAATAAAATAATTACACAAATAATATGGTTTTCTTATATTATACAATTATTAAAAACTTCGGATTAAAATAAGTCATATAAGTCATAATTTAATTTCATTTAAAAACAAAAATTTAATTAGTTCAAAAAGTGGAGTTAAATGTATAACAATAAAAATATATTTTTTGTATGATATTGAACCGAGGTTCGAACCCAACCCTTTAACAAAATTTTGAAGGTTTGCAGTCTTGATTTCACTACATTACGTCAAAATATATATCTGATATAGTCATCTGTTACCTAGTGAAGGTCATTAAAAAATCAATGCTTGTCAAAATTATTTGTTCATATTTTGATTATGATTCTATGGCTATAGTATATTTAATGACATATAATTTCCACCAATTCTAATAATATTTTTCGCTTTCTAGCTTGGTTTTCCTAATTTGTGTATGCCAACTTTTGATATATTTATCTGTCTTATATCTTATAGGGAATCCCCAGGATCAGCTTCGAAATTGGACCCGGAGGTATTGCCCCGAATATCGCTTACGCCGGAGCAGCTTTTCTTTCTCGCCTTGGGCCAAATGTCGTGCATGGATCTGAAGCGTCAATGGCGACAGGAATTGGCCGCAAGTGATGAACATGCCCCAAATGAGGTGCGAGTTAATGCAATGATGATCAATTTTGTGGCATTCGCCAAGACCTTTGAGTGTCGTGACGGGACAAACATGAATCCCATAGAAAAATGCGTTATCTACTGAGGCTGCTCAACTGATTAGATGCTCAACATACGTCCTTAGTTAACGAACTTGTACTTGAAATAAATATATGACTATTTTGTATACGTTCCGTTTTCGATAAGTCGCGACATTTATTTATAGATTGGTGTGCTCACTTACCGAAACTCTGGCTCACCCAGATGCCGACCATGTCCAGCTTGAGCAATCTATAATACACATTCTCGCCCTTCTCAATGTTCATAAACAGATGATAGACGAAACTGCCGCACCAGGGCGCTACGGATCCAAAGACATGGCAAAACGAAAGGAACTTGAAGCCACTGTCCCATGGCATAAGTCCCGGCACAATAGCCAGTATATAAAATATTGGTATGGCTGCAAAGATAAAAGATGGTGAACATTCGTTTAGATATTTCCTCATTAACTATAAATAAAACAACTAAGAACGATATAATCAGTTATCGAAATATAAAATACTTCATATTCAATTTAAATACACATATTTAGTAACTTAATTTGCTTAAAAAAAAAAAGAGATGACAACCTTAACACTAATTTATAACTCTCATTAAAACAAATTGCAACCATACAGCAAATACAACGCTTCGTGTCGAGGCGCTGAACCCAAATATTTTAAGGAATTGAGAATATATAGTTAAGATTAAGATCTTCAATGTGGTTGCAACAGCTGCTCTCACAATGCTTATAAGAGAAACAATAAATTGTATATAATTAGAATTAAGAGTAGTATAAGAGTACCGACCGTCTGAAGTAAGGCGATAAGTATTTGACCTAGGCAAATGACTCGGGAATCGGAAAAACAAAGTCTGGACTGATAAGTGAGGCAGTCGTTGAATCAGTTGAAATTATGACGAGAATGAAGTCAGGACGGTTTTGTAATACACTCCTGCTGCTGAGTGTCTTATTGACGGTGACAGCAGCTTTACCGACGGACAATGAAGGTACGCCTATTCGGGATGATCTGACAACGGAGTATGCCAAGCGGATTATACGGCAATCCAAGGTGGCTGAAATGAAGAGTTTACTGGACACAAACATCGCACCTTGTGATGATTTCTATAGCTATGCTTGTGGCAACTGGCATCGTCACAATCCGGCTCAACTTTTGAGAGATATCATGACGGACACCTTTACGCTCATCTCCAAGGGCTTCGATCGACGTCTGCAGCGTCTGATGCAGTCGGGCAAAATGAAGTCGCGTCTGGAGGAGAAAGTACAAGATTTCTATCAATCCTGCATCCAAATGAAATCCGACGATATTCACTACAAGCTTGCATTGCGCAATGTTTATCGAGAGTACGGAGAACTTCCCGTTCTGGCTGGTGATGAATGGAACTCCTCGGACTTTAGCTGGTGGCGAACTGTGGCCCAAATCCTAAACAAGTACAGCAAGTCCATCATATTTGATGTGCAAATAATGCAGGACATAAAAAACCATACGATTAATCGAGTTTATCTTTTGCCGGCAAACGACGACAAATTGAGAAATTCCGAGCTGCTTAATCTCTTAGAAGATGCCAAAGTAGCGGAGGAGCTACAAATGTATCTTGGACTCAACAAACACCTGGCGAGACGTACTTCTAAACAACTTAACGAACTGACACGGAAGCTTATAGAAGGTAGGATTGTTTGCAGGACATGCAAGTAATACCGAAACGGTTAACCGGTGCTTATCATACTGTCAAACTTTCATAACTCATTCATTCTGCATTTAAATTTTATTAATTTCGAAGAAAAAATGTGTCCTGTGACTCTTAGTTTCGGTTTTAATGGATTGGATCCCCCTTTGAAATATTAAAAATTTAAAATTGTATTTCTCAAGTTTTCACTTTCAATCGTAGTTAGTATAAAACAACACTTTAAATTTGATTCTGAGACGTTTCATTTTCTATAAAAAATTATGATAAATTGAACAAAAAGTTTGAACTGTAAAGTTGCTAGGTCAAAGGTTCGAACAACTTCAAACTTCCATAACTTTGTCAAAACTATACCGATTTTATACTTTGTATAAAACAACCCTTTAAATTTTGATTCTGAGCCGTTTAATTTTTCTGTAAAAAATCATGATAAATTGAAGAAATAGGTCAAAGGTTCGAACAACTTCAAACCTCCATAACTTTGTCAAAATTATACCGATTTTCTAGCGTAATGTCATGTTATCATGACTTGCCCCCAAAAAAAATTTTTTTCATTTTGAACATTTAATAACTTAATTAGTAAATTACGAATTCATTTTGCATTCAAATTGAAATTTATTTATCTTTACTATTTATTTCAAAAAAAATAGTAATAGTTTTTAAAAAAAACATGAAATTTATAATTTTTTTTTTTTGAATTCCCTATAAAAGGTTTTACCAGCAATGGAAATGCCTTTGAAGACAATCTTAAGCTCTACACGGTCAATGAGCTGCAGGAAATGTACAGCCCGTATTTCAACATGACGGAGTATCTTGGTCTTGTACTGGGACAGGATAATGTGCCGGATTCCATATATGTCTATAGCAATAATTACTTAAACAATACACTGATGACACTCCAGGAAACTCCAACCTCTATATTGGCTAACTATGTTCTCTGGCAGCTGATGCAGGAGTATTTTATTGATTCAACAGCCGATCAATTGACCAAATGGTGTACTGCCAAGGCGAGAAAACAGTTTGGTAAGCTCGTGGAGCACATGATCTACGAAAGATATCGAAGTGCAGAAACTGAGACTGAGGTGCATAATATGTGGGGAGAGATTCGGAGTATTTACCGGCAACATCTGACGGGAGATCGACTCGATTGGATATCAAATAGAACGAGGCAATTATCGATTGAGAAACTGGATCAAATGCAGCTCTTCATTAATGCCTATGACAATGAGAACTTTGAGAGTCTGTATGGCAATGTCACCGTGGACAAGCTGAACTATGTGGGAAATGTGCAGCAGTTGTTGATGGCTCAGGCTAAACGTAATCTCGATAGACTCCACAAGTCTCCCGCCTCTCCGGATGAAGCCTCAATAACGAGCTTTACACCCGCCTACAACACAATGGATAATGTCATTACAATTCCGGTGGCTTTTCTGCAGCCACATTATCTCTGGGACTCGAAATATCCACAAGCCTTGAAGTATGCCACTTTGGGATTTCTATTGGGACACGAGATGATTCACGGCTTTGACAACAATGACAATAAGACCTGGTGGGATCGCAGATCTAGCTATGAGTTTGAGGAGAAACGCAAGTGCTTTCAGGTGAGGTTGTACTTTTAAAAAATTATATATCGATAAACATTTAGCTAGATAAAAGAAAAAATATTATATAATATATTTATCAATAACAAGGCTGCAAACTGGCTCTGAACCGAACCGCGTAGAACCAATTCGGTTCGGGCTTTTAAGCAGCCTGAACCGGAACATGAACCGAACCCTTGAAATTAAAATTAAAAAAAGAAAATTACATAAATCTTATGGTTTTCTAATATTACGCAATTATTTGAGACTTTGGATTAAAATAAGTCATATTTAAATCTTCCAATAAATTTAAATTATCATCAAAATTTGTTTTCTTCAAAAAAAATGTAATTAAATCGAAATGTAGAGAAAAATGTATAATAATAAAAATATTTTTGCTTATGAAATTGAAACAAGGTTCGAACCTTGGGTTCACAGGGTATATAAACCAAATCGCGAACCGAACCTTTAACAAAAATTTGGAGTTTTGCAGCCTTGATTTGGATAATAAAATATATATTAAATATTTATTAATAAATACTTTTCCCTACTTTCAGGCCCAATACAATGAATACAAATACGGAGGCAGCCGTCTACCTCCGAACGCAGAGCAATCGGAGAATATTGCGGACAATGCTGGCATCAAGTTGGCCTATATCGCCTATCAACGCTGGTTGGAGCAACAGCCACCGGAGATAGTGCAGCAGGAGACCTTATCGGGTCTTGAGATGAACAGCAGACAACTCTTTTTTGTGGCATATGCCCAACTCTGGTGTGACGATGTCCAATCACTGTTCAAATCAACTGTGGCATCATCAGATGATCATGCACCCAGCATGTATCGTGTCATCGGTTCGCTATCGAATTTCCAAGAGTTCTCCTGGGTCTTCAATTGCTCGCAGCAAGCACGTATGGATCCGGAGTTCAAGTGTGCCATCTACTAGACATAAGCTCAACATAAAATAAACCTAATACAATTTTTTTTTGTAAGGGTTACATAAATAAAGAGAATATAAAAGAGGATACTGAAATCAAAAAAAACATTCGGGGTCCCAAAATTAGGAACAATCTATTTAATTTCTGTCTTGGCTTTTCTTTCGAATAGGTACATTTTTTTATCATTGTGCAAGCTACTTTCCAGTAATATTTAAAATTTTAGACAATATTATGAAGAAGTAAGATCTTACAATAATTTATGTACACGTCGATAGTGGTCAGAAAACAAAAAACTGATAAATATTTAATTGGATTAATAATCAAAATGGTACACTATATTTATTTGTAGAAATTTCATTAATCTAGATATTTCTAAACTTTAGAATCTAAAGAAATTGCACGAAAAAAATATTAATATTTCCCTGGTTCCTTTTAAGAAAATTTCTAAAACTTGACGTAAATATTAAAAATGTAATTGGAAAAAGATTAAGAGCCGATTTTTACAATTTTTCATTAAAAAACCGAGGTATTTCAAATCATTATTTTGCATTTTAATTTCCAAATAACATGTTCCTAGAAACTTTGGCGAATTCTTAGTATGTGTTAAAATTATCAATAATTAAAAAGTGTGTCATTGTATATACCATTTTATTGAAAACTGTTTTTTTTTTATATGGTTACTAGTTCAAATGAATGGCATACATGTGACACTTCTGGGAGGGATTCATGCGGTCATCGCTGGCACAGCCAAAGGTGCTGGCAAAGGCAGCAAAGTTCGATAAAGCTCCCTGGATGCGCAGGGTATTCGGAGTGCGAGTTGCAAGCAGCGATTGTTTATCCCGAAACAGTTCGTTGGCATCGTTGCACCAAAGTTGAGCATAGCTGACAAAGAAAAGTTGCCTTGGACTGAGTGAAAGTTGTGGGAGTTTTTCCGTTGATAAGGCGGACGAGGCCAGGTTTCCCAGGTAATCCATGTAGGCGTGATAGGCAACTTGCAACGCTGTGTTATCCGCAATATTCTCGTCCTGCAATTCGCTGGGTGGCAGATATTCGCCAGCAAACCGCAGTCGTTCATACTGATGCTTAAAGCAGGCCTTACGCTTACCAAACTCAGCCAGGGATTGAACATCCCAGTGGGAACGATTGTCAAAACTATGGGAGAGCTGTTGGGCGAGTATGGCACCCAAGCTGGCGTAGCGCAAGGCACGTGGATAATAACGGGACCAGAGAAAGTTCGGTTGCAACAGGGAAACGGGCAGAGTTACCAGATTGTCGGCAGCATTATAATATGGCACCAGCGTGGTTGCCTCACTGAATCTGTCAATTAGATGGCTCTGTCTGTGGCTTAAAACGGCACGCAAATTGTCCAGATAACTTTGATTCATTATCAAATTCGCATAAATTTCAGTGAAATTCACATTTGCATGTCCATTGATTAGCAGTTGTGTGGCATTCAGTTGTTGCAACAACTGGCTGCGAGTTGCCACCGTTAACCAGTCCATGGTAGAGCCCTCAATGACACCGGTAAGACTGCGCTTTATCTGTTGCCACACAAACTCAATGTCGGTCAAAGTGGCGGCATCTCCATAATGACGATAGACCAACTGATTTAACAGCTCGGCAAACTGTTTTCTACTGCTCTCCATGCACGGTCCAACAGCCGATGATGCTCCCTGATCGTAGAAGAAATTCGATAGCAACTTGTAGTATATATAATTTTCTAGCCCTTCAGTTGGCGTCTGGGAAAGAACCTCTAACAAATGGACATGATAAGCGGGCACGTGCTCATAGAGCAACTCCTCCGACGGAACAGCTCGTTGCAGTGATAGCTCCACATATCGGGTCAAGTTCAATTTGGTGCCATATGCCTTGGACAATTCGGATGCGTTTCGTGGCTGGGCGAGCACACCCAGTGGACGATTCACCATGCCCTTGGCCAACAATGTTTCCAGCTCGACAATTTCTCGTGCCGTAATCTCGGCCACTTCCGGCTGCAATCCCAGATGTTGCTCCAGTTGTTGCGAAATGTGTTTTTCAGTTGTTCTGGGATATGGAAAAATATCTATGAATATTTGGTGATTTTTAATGCGATGAATTTTCTACCGATTGTATCAATATCGATATATTTGAGTGATTTTTATCGCAGCGATTGATTACTCGATCAATATTTTTAATAATTTGTAACGATAGTTGTAGATTGATTTTTTTGCAATTTCTTTTCTCACGATTATACAAATATCAAAGTATTTGTGCCATAATTAAACGATTAATAATAAAATATCGATGAGATGCTAAATCAACTAGTACTTTTTGTGAAAAGATTTTTCTATATTTAATCGATAATTTTTGGATTAAAATGAACTTTTTTACTGGGATTATTGTAAGAATATCGATATGTTGACATGTCGATTAATAGATTTAAAGAAAAAAATATAATTGACCGATTTTAGCTCTAACGATATAATTAACATAGGTATATTGATATATAGAATGTAGAAATAATCTAGATCAGTTTTAATACAACAAATTGTATGTGAAAGTACGAAGGTTAAAGTTAGTAATTTGAAATGGCACATATATTTTGATACTATACACATTTATCACATCGAAATATTATCGATATTGTAGATTTTCAAAAGTATCAAAAGCCCTACCTGGGATTGGGCTCCACAATTATCTGAGGTGGCTGGCCAACGTAGACTCTTTTTAGGGATTTGTCATGAGGATCAGTTGTCACCTGTAGACGCAAAATAATATCCAGGCCATACTTTTGCTTGATCTTCGCTACAGTGTCGATCATATCGAACTCTTGAGGCTCCCCTCTCCACAATGCTGGCATATGTCCAAATTCGGAAGCAATCTCGAGCAACTGTTGACGATAGAGCGACTGGGGAATCTGTCGATATCGAAGACAGCTGGCATAGAATTGTTTAAGCTTCAAGACGGCTGCATCATCGATATCCATATCAGCGGGTTGCTCCAACAGCTTTTGCTGCTTATGATGAAAGCCATTGGTCAGGAGCTGTTGATAATTCGTTTCACGCGGTTCGGCATCATTGGCCGGATGAATCTTATCCCAGTTGCCGCAGCTGTAAACAAAGAAATTGTCACAGGCATCCTGGTCCGGTTGCATATAGCTGCGCATCTCCGCCGATTTGGCCAATCTCATGATCCGCTGCACATAGGCGCTGTCATTGTGCTGAGAGATCAGCTGCTCCTGCGCCTGTATGTGAGTGTCCAGCTTCAGCTGGGACAGCGATAACAAGTGGCCTTCCACCCAACTCCCGAAACTCACGCCGAGCAGAAACAGAAACAGAGCGCGATTAACAAATCCGCATTGAATGCCTTTCATGGCTAAAGAGCGACTAAAGAACACACAACGCACTTCCCGAACTGAAACTCATTACTGATCTCTCGATTTCCTTATCGCATTGACTGGTCATTGGTCCGACACAAGCGCCATAGAGAAGGGAGCGTGATTAGGTCACAGCTCACGTCTCCACTTCTACTTACAACACAATTGTACACAGTGAAAAAACTCTTACTTCATTAGTTTAAATGATATCGCATCATAATCGAAAATATTAATCGCATTATAATCGAAAAAAAATATGTACATTAATTAAACAAATTTGATATCAAATAAAAGTCTAGAAAGTATGAGATATCTTTTAATTTTTCGCCATGTGTACGTCTTAATCACATACCAGAGTTTATTATAATTGCATTTATGCCAACTGAATGCTTATAAGTTTATAAAAAACAAGTGGGAAAGGCTATAGTCGAGATCTCGACCATAGGATACCCGTTACTTATTTCAATACATATAAAAGTACTTTAAAGAAATTACATGTATTACTTTGAAAACAATAATTGGCCATAACTGCTGATAGAAATCTGTGTGCCAAATTTGATTACTCTACCTCCTATAGTCACCGAGATCCATTTGTTCAAACAGACGGACAGACGTACAGACACACATGGCTATATCGACTCGGCTGTTGATGATGATCAAGAATATATTCTTTATGGGGTCATAGATGTCTCCTTCTTTCTGTTACATACATTCCAATGAACACAATATACCCTTTTACTTATTTTTTAAGTAACGGGTATAATAATGATAAAAAAAGACAACATATGGGTGTATAAGTATATATTTATTAAGGCACGAACAATGATCAGAATATGCAAGTAACAAAGTTATATATGGACTAACAAAAAATACTGCTGTGGATCAGATTTTTTTTGATTTTCTAATAAACTCTTATAATTATAAAAGTACAAATATTCAATGCTAATCATTGTGAGATTCGTCTCAATCGCGATAACACAACGGGTTGATGCTGAAGCAAAAAAATATGCTGATCGCCGCTACAGAGGGAGCTCTATTAAAACTAAGATGAAAACTCTATGTTTAGTCGAAATTTGTCAATTCAATAAGTAACAACGTAACATCGCAGAACTTGAGATGCCTCACCAAATGGGTCACTCTCTACGGCGTATACTATACGGATTGGCGCTGCTCGTAGCTGTCCATAGGGGCTGGACATTTCAACAGCATAGAGGTCTTGATTTAAATGGGTCAAATGGGAGTTCGGTATATTGATGAGATACTGGGGCAATCGAAGGCGGCCGAAATTTCCAGTTTTATGAATGAAAACGTCGATCCGTGACTAGTCAGGTCAAAAATTTTAAAGACTTGTTTAGAGCAAGGCTGCAAATCTCCAAAATGTTGTTAAAGGATCGGTTCGGCGGTTCGAACCATAGAGCAAGATATCGGTTCGGTTCGCGAATTGGGTTATATACCCCCTGAACCCAAGGTTTGGGTTCGAGCCTTGGTTCAAATTAATACAAAAAAATATTTTTATTGTTATACATTTTTCTCTACATTTTGATCTAATTAGATTTTTTTTTTAAGGAAATCAAATTTTGATGATAATTTAAATTTATTTCAAGATTTAAATATGACTTATTTTAATCCAAGGTCTCAAATAATTGCGTTATATTAGAACACCATAAAATTTATGTAATTATTTTTTTTCCAACCGAACCTTTTGGTTTAGAAAGCGGTTCGGTTGATGAACGGGTTCGCAAAGTAAATAATTTCAGGGGTTCGGTTCATAACCGGGTTCAGGCTACTTTAAAATCCGAACCGACCCGGTTTCCAAGTGTCACTCGTGCTATATTCACTCAGTTTCTGTAGAACTTTTGTTATAAATAATTTACTACTTGCAACTTTTTATAATAAAGTGAATTGAACTGTGAAGCATAATTTTCATAGAGTGACCGTTAAACAACGATATTTTTACTTAGCTGATCGTCAGTAGATCTACTTACTGTTAGATTATAATTTTTTTTGCATAGGTATTTTAAATCATGTTTATTTTTCTCCAGGTTACCAATAAATTGTATTGCATTGCATTGCAGATAAAAAAGTAATTGTAATTTCAGTTGAAACTTTGAGGCGAGAGTGCGAATTCTCAAGCTAATTGATTGTGAGTCTCAGTTGCGTCGACTTCGTCTCGATCGCGATAACCTAACGGGGTCAAGCCGAAGCACAAACATATGCATCTCGATTCTGGAGAGGGAGCTCTAGAAAAACTTAGATGAGAATACTGTGTTTAGTCGAAATTTGTCAATTCAATAAGTAACAACGTAACATCGCAGAACTTGAGATGCCTCACCAAATGGGTCACTCTCTACGGCGTATACTATACGGATTGGCGCTGCTCGCAGCTGTCCAAAGGGGCTGGGCATTTCAACAGCGTAGAGGTCTTGATTTAATCTCTGACAGTCAAATGGGAGGTCGGTATATTGATGAGATAAAGCGACAAGCGAAGGCGGCCGAAATTTCAAGTTTTATGAATGATAACATCGATCCGTGTAACAATTTCTACGAATTTGCATGCGGTAATTGGAACCGGTTAAATGCGGCAAATTTAAATCATTTGACCACTGGACTGTTTGAGCGTTTGAGTGAAGCAATTGAGCGTAAGAAGAAGATGTTTCTCAACAATGAGGATAAGGATCAAGATACCGGAGAGGACAAGCAGGTAAGGGACTTTTTCAAGTCCTGCATCCGTGTGACAAGCATTGATAAAGCATATCGAGATGAACTCAAGTCTCTGATTACAATGTTCGGTTCAATGCCCCTGCTGGAGGGAGATAATTGGAATGAGTCGACCTTTGACTGGTTGAATACAACGGCAACAATAAGTTATTACTATGGCCTCAAGATTATCGTGGGAACAGATGTGACAAAGGATCTGGTGGACAATAAGGTCAACGTGGTGTATATTGAACAACAGGAATTTCCACTTGAATCCCGCAGCATGTATCTGGATGAACATACCGAAATATATCGAATTAAGTATCGGGATATTATGGCAACGAAGTTAAAAACCTATTTGGGCGTACAGGAAAAATTGGCGCTAAAAACGGCCACAGAACTAATGAACTTTGAAATTCATCTCGCCCATGGACTTTTGAATGATACTGATGATGTTCCCCTGATTGAGATTTGTAAAAAAACGACACTTAATGAAATGCAGCGTAAATATGGTCCTAATTTAAATGTAACGCATCTCGTTGATATTTCAATACAAGAGCGGGTCCACAATGTATATGATTACAATCCGTATTATAAATCGAATCTAATCAGCGCTCTTCAGCAAACGTCTAAACGTACACTGGCCAACTACATATTTTATAGACTGATTGATGAATTTGCTATCAAACTGGGCAAGACGGAGGCCAAGCGTGAGGAGAACTGTTTTGCGGTGACTCAACAGTACTTTGCCAAGAACTTGGACAACATGATCTATCGACGTTACAACGAAGAAGCCACCGCCTCCGACGTTGAACTCATCTGGACAGAGCTTAAATCCACCTTTAAGCAGCAACTGCAGTCCGACCGTTCTCTTAACTGGATTAGCAACAGAACCCGTGAGATGGCCATTAAGAAGTTGACAGCAATGAGGCTGCAGGTGAGATATCGCAAATAGGAATTATGGTTAAAAAAACGAGAAAGTTTTACGAGATTTTCCAAAATTTTGTTAAAGCTTCGGTTCGGCGGTTCGAATCAATGAGCAAGATATCGGTTCGGTTCGCGAATTGGTTTATATACCCCCTGAACCCATGGTTTAGGCCAGTTTTAAGTATTCTACCACCGAAATTTTTATATGGAGTTTGACGTTCTGGTAGGTCGTTCTGCTCTTCTCGAAAGTGACCTTTTGGGTTCGAACCTTGGGTCAATTTCAAACAAAAAATTTTTTTTATTGTTTTACATATTTTTCTCTACATATTGATCTAATTAAAATTTAATTTAAATTTATTTGTAGATTTAAATATGACTTATTTTAATCTAAAGTCTCAAATAATTGCGTATTATTAGAAAACCATAAGATTTATGTAATTTTTTTTTTTTCGTACCGAAGCTTTTAATTTCAAAAGCGGTTCGGTTTAGGTTCGGGTTCGCAAAGTAAATAATTTCAAAAGTTCGGTTCAAGCTGATTTAAAACCCGAGCCGAACCGGTCCTACGAGGTTCGTCTCGGAACCGGTTTGCAACCTTGTGGTCCACTACCTGAAATACTTTGTTTGAAAAACTATAATCGGTTTTTTGGTTTCAGGTTAACTCATATGCTGACGAAGATATGTCCGAAGATTTTAAGGATATGTACCTGCAGAATGTGAACTATATCTCCAATCTGAAGAATGTGTTGAAAGTAAAGGCGTACAAGACAAGACAGCTCCTAAACCAACCCGTCAAACCACTGGAGGCTGGTGAAATTCTGAGCTTTACACCAGCGAACATTCTGATAGAGAACCTGATCAAGGTGCCGGTAGCACTGCTCCAACCGTACTATCTCTGGGCCTCCAGTTATCCCAATGCCATCAAGTTTGGCACATTGGCCTCGTTAATTGGCCATGAGTTGATACATGGCTTTGACAGTTCGGGACGTACATTCGATGCGATTGGCAACATTAATGATTGGTGGGATGAGGAGTCTACGGAAAATTTCCTAAATCGAAAGCGCTGCTTCGTGGACCAGTACAGTAAATACTCCTACAACGGACTCTTGCTGCCAACGTCGAATGATCAATCGGAGAATATTGCCGACAATGGCGGTCTACGTCTGGCCTATAAGGCCTATCGCAAATGGCAGGATGCCCAGGAGTCCGCAGGAGTCAACGTCACCGCATCTGGCAAGGAAGTACTGTCCAGTCTCAATTACACCAACATTCAGCTATTTTTCATCAGTTACGCCCAAATCTGGTGTAACGATGTCGATAAACGGTTTCGCCATTTACAGGTCGCCACGGATCAACATGTTCCTGGTGAATTTCGAGTAATTGGACCGCTTTCCAACTTTGATGAATTTGCCAAAGAATTTCAGTGTGCATCGGGTACACCCATGAATCCTACTACCAAGTGTCAATTATACTAGATTTCATTTCACTTCTTAAATTAAAAATTTAAAATATATTCTCAGCCAAAAAACCTTACGCAATAAATATTTTATATAAACTCACCAAATTTGGTTCGTTCGGTTCACAATATCATATAGTGCTATAGGAAGGATGAATTGATTGATTGACAATTAAGAATCAGAACAAAAACTGATCTTGTTTTTCAGGGAAATCTTATAGTAATTAAACTTCCAAATTATAAATTTTCTTTAATTATGATGCTTAGTCTTCTTAAGCATTTTAAATTATTGTTTTGTTATGTAACTATTTTTAAGCCTGATTATTATTATGATCCAAAATTGGCAACCGCATCATTCTGGCGATAACACTATAGTTATACCCGTTACCTAAAAAATAAAGTAAAAGGGTATATTGTGTTCGTTGGAATGTATGTAACAGGGAGAAGGAGGCATCTCTGACCTCATTAAGTATATATATTCTTGATCAGCATCAACAGTCGAGTCGATATAGCCATGTGTGTCTGTCCGTCTGTCTGTCTGTCTGTCCGTCTGTCTGTCCGTCCGTAAGAGCTAGATCAACCAAATTCGGCACACAGATTTCTTTAGAACCCACGCATGTCAGGTTTGTTGTAAATCGCGAAAAAAAAAAAAACCACCACACCCAAAGTTTTTAAGATATTTCAGTTTTTATGGTAATTAATGTTATCTATTAATATTATCTATTATCCCACTTAATCGCAGCAAGATCGGAAAATTAGAACGGCAGTAATAGCTAACAAAAGTTTTTAAAAATTAAGTTAATACAAGCACCCAAAAGTATGCAGTAGTTTTTATCAGGTAATAAATTGTATAAAGTACTTTAATATACCATATATTGAATAAGTAACGAGTACACTATGGTCGGGATTTCGACTATAGTCTTTCCCACTTGTTTTTACTTATTTTTGGATTGGAATAATTGTAAAATCACCAATATATATATATATATGTTTATGTAGCCACCAATTTGGCCAACCCATAACCTTGTTAGTACGTAGCGTAACAACGGTCGAAGCAATCTATTTATGGCTTGTATGCATTTGCACTTGGCTTTGACCGTGATTGTTAATGCCACTGAAAATGGTCGATAAATGAACGACAGTTGCCCCCTTTCACTGTTTCACCCCTTCACCCCTTAGCACGATGCCGGGTTTTCGGTACTCACCGTGTGTTAGTATGTTGATGGTCTCGTTGTGCCAATAGAAGAGACTGAGCAGACATCCCTTGAAGGTTTGCAGCGGACGATATCCCTTAAGGACATAGGGATTAAATTGCAGATATTTTGGCATATCCTGCCAATGCAGCAGCTGATCAATGTTGTTGTTATCCATTGCATTTGAAGTACCGCTTGTGCTTGATGTTGTTATTGTTGTAGTTATTGATGTTGCTGTTGCTATTGTTGATGCTGATGTTGTTGTTTGTGTGGTGGCTGTTGTTGTTGCTGTGGTTGTTGCTGTTGTTGTTGTTGTGTTTGTTGTTGACGTGACTGTTATTGGTGCTGTAAGCAAGGCAGACGTTGGCGTTGTGGAAGCGTTCGTGGAAGACGTTGATGTTGTGGAAATTGATGGTGCAAGTGCAATCTCTTGATGGCAATTCTCTCCAATTGCATCCTTGAGTCCATTCATAGACATGACATGACCATGTGCCTCTCCATTGCCAGTTCCCATACCCATACCCATACCCATTCCCATACTTATACCCATTCCCATACCCTCTCCACTCTCATTGCTGTTGCCGCGTATGCGAGCGGGCGTTGTGGGAGGCGTGGCAGACATGGACTCCACAGTGCTGCCCAGACAATTGGCAATGTCCAGTTCAGTGGCCAGATTGCATGTAGTGCCCACCGAAGCAACTCCAACCAGACTGTAATTCAAGGGCAACTTTGTCTTCGGCTTATTCAGCAATTTCGTTTTTGTCGCACTCGACTTGCTGCCTTCGGTGCTCAGATCAACCACAACGGCAGCAGCAGCGGCGGCAGCAGTGTCCATACTTGACTCCTGACTCCTGCCTCCTGACTCCTGACTCCTGACTCTTGACTCCAAACGCGACGCGTCCCTTTAACGATGCGGCAAGTTTCTACAAAGGCGGCAGCAGCAACTAAAAATTAAATCGAAAATCCATTGCTTGAATTATTAAACAGAGCGCAATGCTACAAAAATACCCTATACACTGAAAAAAAAGACCAGCTTTTAAAATCTAAAACAGACATCTTAAATATTTGGTTCTCAAAATAAGATTATTTTAAGACCAAATTACTAAAACTAAGATTTGTAATTTAAAAAATCATAAAATCTTAATTTAAGAATAAGAATCATAAATTTTTATGAAAGTATAACTATTTACAATTTTAATTTAAATCTAAGATGTGGTCTCGACGCATTTTTTAGACCAAAAATCTTAGTTCTGAGACCAAAATATTAATCTTACAACATTTTTTTTATCAGTGTACACAACATGCTACTTTTATACGAAACATTTGACGAATTCTTGAATTTTTAAATTAAAAAATGCATACGAATTCTTAAAATTAAAGATACAGTGGCTATGAATAGTTTCCAAAACCTTCCATTTGCATTGGTAAATGTCACTTTTTTAAATTCGAATCCTCAAAAAATTGCGTAATATTAGAAAAGTATAAAATTTATGTAATTATTTTTTTTCGATCCGAACTTTTCATTTAAAATAGTGGTTCGGCTTAATATATTTAAGGATTCAATTTATGCGATTTCTGCGAGGTTCGGTTCAGTTCTTTAAAAAAGTAAAATAGACAATAAAAAATTGTATCGAAAAATAAAATAAACAAAGTTAAATCATTACTTTCGAATTTGAAATTTTTTAAATTTTAATAGGAGCTATTTTCTAAAAAAAAAATAAAAATATATGTTATTTCTAGGTAATCTAATGCAATTTTCAAAATAATTATTATTATATTATTCAAAATAATATATAAATAAAAATAAGCACTTTCGCTTCTATAACATCAAATGTTTTTGCCGAAATGTGCCTCGTGTTAACAGACAAGCACACACACACACACACATACCAGTACAGTAAACCACAGAAACGACCTTTAATGTGTTACGTATACACTGCGATGTCCTGTGCCAAAAAAAAGCACGTGCTTACGTAGAAATAAAGAGACCAGGACAATGTCAACACTTAAACGAAGCTGCCTCGTGACCCAAAAAAGGATTGCGCTTGTATTGACCACGTACACTCGTGCGTATACATAATAATACAGTTACTCAAGTAATTATTTTAACAAAATAAGAAAATACTAATTTTATTTAGTCAAAAAAATCTTTGGTAGGTTTTTTTTTATTGTGACAAAAAATAATAAATTATAATTTTTGTATTTATTTATTTGTTTATTGGATTTCCCAGCACTACAACTATAGAAATATTATTATTTTATGTGCTAGTCACGATGTGAGTTTCACTTAGAATGTAATTATGTTTTATGGTAATCAAATTAATAATATTATATTTATAAATTAATTGAAGCTAATTTAATTTAATTATGTCATAATTATTGATTTTAATCTAATGTATGTAGGTTTAAAAATTTAAAAATAACTATGTGACTTTATTTGCTTTGTCAAAACAATTACTAGTCTTACTGTACATGTTTGTGTGTGTGTGTGTGTATGGTGGAAGGGGGGTTTCCCAAACACGGGCCAGCTTCGAAGTTAGCCGAAATTGAACGTGGTTTTTTTTGTGAATCACGCGACTTTAGGACTTTTGGCCCGCCTGACAGTGCTTAAGTAAAAATCGATAAGCTATACTCACTTCTGGCATGGGACTCGTTCCAACTTTCGTAACGTAAATTTCGCTCAATGTAATTTAAAGCAAACAAAATGTGGAAGCAAAAAAAAATGCACATGTAATCATCGAACAACTCGTTGTTTTAGAAGGTTGGATGGACGCAATTCTTGGGGGGATGGGGGCGGGCGGTATGTGAACACGTTTTGGGTAACTGTGTAAAAAAAAAAATACTGCTGCTATGAACTTTGGCTAGATTTGAAGCTATAACAAATGTGACGTAGACGCGACATACCGTTCCGTAAACACGCTATCAATTATTTAACCATTTGACGCGCGCAAATCTTGATTTATCCGTTAATATTTAATAATTCAATTTCCAATTTCTCTTTTCGCACGCACTCAGACACACACATACACACACAGAACAGAAGCAAGCGTCACAGCAGCCGTTAGCGTAAGCACGTCAATATATGACTGAGAATGTGCGCGATAACGATACCGTTATACCGTGTATTGTTATGCAATTGAATTGCCAGTATTTTCTTTGGGCGCCAACAAGAAAAAAAATGGCGCATGCGCAAAAGGATACCAGCTGATAACAGTAAGCCTATCGAAGTGGCATCTCTTCGCAGCACTTACCAGCACTGGCCCTAATTATCTTTGATATTGATAAGATGGCAGCGCCAACGCAATAGTGCTGCCCAAGCGATAAATTAAAGGTATACAATCTAGTAAAGATATAATATTCAGAACAATTTTAATGTACTTAAAGCAAAAAGAATTATAAAAAAAATGACTTTATAAATATTGCAAGAAATTACACTTTTTTTTAATATCCAAATATATCGGTCTATCGCACACTTGTAAGACCACTGCTGTCAACTTAGCTATTTTATAGCTTGTTCTGGCTATTTACATAGTTCAATTGCAATAAAATTTTGAAAATTAGCTGCAAATATATTTTAAACATATGTTTCAATTCTAACAACAATTCTGCAATATTTTTTTTTTCTATCAAAAAATCCGCTCACCAAGCTTGTCCACCCGTTTTTGGTTACGACATGACTATTAAAACAAGTTGGCAGCACTGCTTCGACCCAAGTCAGCTGCTGACGCGCTTGGCTTGTCTTTAATTCAAGTTTTTGTAAACGTATTAAATAGCATTACATTTGTTTTGCTTTCAACTTGGGAAAAGTGAAAATTGAAAGCAATTATTTTACAATGTGCGACAAACTGGAAAAAATATAGCAACAGTGGCTGTCACTGGACAACAACAACAATA
This sequence comes from Drosophila phalerata, assembly GCA_951394115.2. Lineage (NCBI taxonomy): Eukaryota > Metazoa > Arthropoda > Insecta > Diptera > Drosophilidae > Drosophila > Drosophila phalerata. Next base: position 32,815,745 of record OX596005.2, on the reverse strand, counting down.
GCTGAAGGCAAAGCAACAACAAAAATTGCGCCAAAAAGTACAAAAACGTTCAACTGACGCTAGCCGGGAAAAGGCAACAAGTGCAATTAGTCTAATGTTCACAAACATATCGAATAAGGCAAATCAAACTTGGCATATGCTAAATCACATTATTGGTGGATTGTGGAATCGTTTATATTTGCCCCAATCACCGTTTTTAGCACTTCCAGCGCCGCCGCCATCGACAAACGAGTACAAACAGCAGAAAGAGCAAGAGGTAAGATAATCACAAACACAAGGCAATTTTCTTTCAAACACACAGGCATACATATGTATGTATGTGTAGGCATGTGTGTTGCGGCTACCTGCGATATTCAAGACACCCTAGAAAATCCAAAAAAAAAAAACTAGCAACAACAAAGCGACCGTTTTGCTAACCGCGCTGCGCATAGACAGCTGCTCCGGCGTTGCCACTTGTCCCTAATAATCCTATTTAACTTTAAATGCTAGCACATTAAATTATAATAATAAACAATTATGTTGTGCATACAAATGCATTTAAACAAATCCCGCCTGATTAGCTGATATATATATATATATATATATATATAAGTATGTATGCAATTATTATTGCAATTAATTTGCACAAGTTGGCAGCACTACATCAGCTTGCCAATTGCACCAAGTTGGCAACTCCACAGCAGACGTGGTGAATTTGAAGAGTGACGTGAAATATGTGTGGAAAAAACACGATTTTCACAAAAAAAAGTAAAATTCATAAGGTCCCAGTGATTTGTGTGCTTTGAGGACTACAAAGAATAGTGTTAAATCTGTGCCAGAGTCCGTACACAATAGCGGTGCATTTATCACGTGGCCAACAAGCAAAAAAAAAAAAATACAGGCAGCTGCGTAAATTCTACAGACAAGCGTCTGTAAAGTACAAGCAACAAAAACAAGCAAAGCGAAAGCACAAAAATAAATACATTTTCGCGCTGCTTTTGCATAGCAAATAAGTATAGTGTGCTAAACATAATATAAAACAACAAAAACAAAAAGCAATTGTTTAAGGTAGGCAATTATTCTTAAAGTGCAAGCAAAAGTGAAGTTTGCACACACACACATACTCATACACGCAATGCGCATTGCATTTGACACACACAGACACACACACACATACGCACACAACGATACTCACCTTTGCCTGGCTCAAAAGCAAAATTTACAACACTTTGCTTTTGATTTGCTTTTGAAATCGTTTTTGTATTTGCTGAAATGAGCGTGTGACGTAGCTGCAATTATCTATTTGTATTAATGTGTATTTTGTATTTTTTATATTGTATGTTGTATGTTGTGTGCCTTTATAGATGCCACGAACACGCAGACGCCATCACTCGAGGGATCGTTCCTCAGCCGGCACACGAGACAAGCGTAGACGGATCGATACTGGCGATCTTTCACCACCCTTACCCTTAGCTGAAGCACCGTCTCCGTAAGTCCATACAGTCGACCAAGTAATTGTTTTGACAACATTTCCATTTCGCATAGTGTATTTTTGTATTTATTAATTATAGTTTTGTCATTTTTATTTATAATTTCAAGCTGAAATAAATACAGAGATCAGTTATCGTAAATATTGATTATTTCAATTACAATTCTGGTTGAAATCAATGATATCGATTAATATTGTACTTTTAAGCATAAATAGCGGGAAAAAAATAAAAATCATGTGTAATATTTTTTTTGGTATTTTCTTTTTTGAGAACAATAAAATCTACTTTTATTTTGTGGATTTCTTCATATTCTTGCAATTTCTTAAAAAAAAAACTAAAAGGAATTATCGCTTAAATATTATGTTTATAGTCGGTTTAGTTTAGAATATTTCAAAATTGATCAGGATATCGAAACTTCGCTTTTGGTGAAGATCTTAACCAAAAACCATTTTTTAATTTTATACTATTTTATTTATAGTTTATGATTCTTAGAGTAAGCTGAAAAAAATATAGTCGAACTTCCGTAACTCGAACTTCTATTACTTGAATTTTCTCTAAATCGACCAAAATTGAGTGGAAAAAGCGTTTACTGAGCAAACATTTCTGCTTCCATAACTCGAAAATCTTCATAAGTCGAACATTTTCTTTGCATAATGGTGTTTCGAGTTAAGAAAGTTCGACTGTAATGATATTCATCGGGTTAAATCATTTTTAAACATCAAATATAATAACTATAAAATATAAAATCTGTCAAAACAATTACTTGATCTACTGTAAATACATACTTGCATGTAGCTATAATACATTGTATATATCTAGGCAAATATTGCTCAATGAATATGCACATGCATACCAAAAATATATTGTTCTTACATTATTCTCATATTTATAAATAGGACCCGCGTTACGAAGACACATCACACCAGATCGGCTGCGAAACGTCGAAGGCATGAAATTGATGCAAACACTTCGCATATATCCAAGGAGCCAACGTGAGTAGTCCCAAAATTCAAGTGCATTCTTAGATAAAACTATATTATAAAGACAATGAATATTACACTGATACTTAGAGCAAAAGAAATTAATTTCTATTAGAATTTCTTGTTGCTTATTAATGCGAAATATTTCACCTTATCGTATCTCTACTACTTGATATGTAAGATTTTTAATTATCATTCAACAGACGAATATAATTTAGGGTTTATTAAAAATAGAGATATATATATTTTTAATAATTAAAGTCACTACATACACACTTGTCTAAGGAATATAAATGTATTTCTTTTAAGATATGTTGTTATATTTTCTAATTTTCTATTAATTCAATTAATTGTCTATTAATGCTTAATATTGTCTATTTTCGATTAATTCAATTAATTGTTTTTAATAATTTTTTAAATAATAAAACTACATATAAACTTATCAAAGTAATATAAATGTATTTCTTTTAAGATATGCTGTTGAATATTAAGCATTAATTTTCTATTAATTCGATTAATTGTCTATTAATGCTAAATATTGTCTATTAATTCAATTAATTGTCTATTTATGCTTAATATTCAAGAACTTGTTACTAAAGTAGGCACTAGTAACACATTTAATGGACTTAATTTATTCAATATGTCTCAGAGGACTCTTGAGTAGTTTCATACAATTTTTAACTATTTTTCCGGAGCATTTGTCTGAATATTCTACCAACATTATTTGAAACTGTCTGCATTTCTCTGACAGGACTCTCGTTATGTGAAATCTCTTCTGATTGTCCTGCCCACGTAGCGAACTCCTGCAGTGTAATTTGCTTTTCCCTTTGAATGGCTTTTAAATGATCATTTTTTTAATGGCCTGGGCAGTTTAAGAGGCACTCAAGTGTTGCCAGAAAGACAAATTAACGTTGCGCCAAATAAGGCAGCAGGTGAAACTCGTGAGTCGTTTTGTTTTTCAAAAAGTGTCACAAGACGCATTGTCCAGTCATTCTCCTCATCTTCTCCAGCATGCTCCTTCTCTTTCTCTTTCTGCTTAATCGGAATTAATGCAGTGATTGGGGATTTCTTTGTGTGCCAACTGCAATTAACCCGCTTCAGTTTGGCTTAAAGCGTAGGCGTGAATCCTGAACTGTTGCATTTCCTTGCCGGCAGTTGATTTAATTTATTCGCCTGCGTATTTAAAACATATTTGCATATTACTCAAAACACTCTGGCATCGCAGACGACGACGATGTTGTCGCATTTATTATTGTTTTTTTTTTATAAACTTGGCATGGCCTTTTTAGGCATGGCCTCTCAGCCACAAACGCAGCATCTGCTCCCGCTTCCGTTCCCCTCTCCCCTCTCCCCTCTACATATCGTGGTTGAGTTTGGCTTGACTTAACCGTAAGCATTGTCGCAATTTTGTAATTTATTTCGCTTTCTTTGTCGTAAACTTCTTGAATTCATGTACAGCAATCGCCTTGTTTATTAACCTTTACATTTTGCAATCAAATTGCGCCAGATTAATTGCTAAATCAGTGACTTAACTTACTCATTATTCATCCGGCACCTCACAACGCGGAAGTGTCAACAAGACACACAAAAAATACATTAAAAAAAGAAAATGAAAATCTTCAAATCAAATGCCTAAATATGAAAGCCAAAATTGTTGGACAAAGATCAGCAGACAATTCTACTGAAGATTTGTGTTGGTTTTCATCCACATTCAATGGCTGATAACTTCATTGCAATGACAGATAAAATGAAGCATTTTTTATTTTTTTTTATTTATATATTTTTTAATTCCTGCATTGTTTTTATCGGAATCAGCAATCTTCGCTGCTTTATGCGAGTGGGAAGTTTGTATTCCATTGCCAAATTATTATCAGGCTTAAAGCAATTGAAGTTTCGGTCAAAGAATAGCAAAATCTAAATTAACATTACAAAAAATATATTCTAAACTTGGAAATTTATATAGTAATTAAAAAATATTTTTTAGATAATCAAAATAAGCCAATAATGCAAAAATGTACTACAACAATTTGGTTTGACAAATTAAGTTAAATCTACAATTAATTGAATTTATTTTTTTAAATTTAATTATAAAAATAAAATAGAATTTCGACAATTGTTGTTCTCTTACAACTGTAAGAAATTTTGGTTAAGTTTTTGAAAAACTACTTTAATATAGGAACAAAAACAAATTTATAAAAGAATGTACTTTTTCTTAAAATTAATATTTTTTTTTACCTTAAATCCATTTCTTGAAGTTCATAGTGCTTTTCTTGCTTATTTTGATTTTTTTTTTAAATTTGTCCAAATTTCTTTTGTCTTGGTTTTTGTAAATACCATAATAACATGCTTAATTCTTATGAGGTACTATTGTTTACTCATTTTTGAATATATATTGTATTAGATATACAAAATGTTATACTCAAAACTTGAGCATTAGCGCATTTCCGCTATTTATTGTTTTTATGATTGCATATTTACAATTTCAATTTGTTGAAATGTATTCTGTAAATTCGGTGTACGAACTGAGTTGAGTGTATAAATTGGTTGCAAACACGCACGGCGAATTCACGATCGAGCAGTAAACTGGAAATGGCCAGCGACGATGACGACGACGGCGAATTCGTCAGCGAAAGATAGAGCGCGGGCGAACAAGAGAGAGGGAGAGAGAGAGAGAGAGCAACCGACACTTGTTCGCTGCGGACTTGTCGCATTAAAGCTCAGTCGCAACGACAACTTGCAAGCGAATGGAGGTGCTGGCTTCTTTCTCGGTCTTCGTCGTCGTCGTCGTCGTCGCCGCCGTTGCCGTCGTGCAGCCTCAACAGCAACAATAAATACAACAATCGACAATCAAGTGCATAGAGAAGAAGAAATATAAAAATGTAAAGTGTTTTTAATAATAATAATATGCAGCTGTCAAGTGTGCAATTTGTTAGTGTGCGTGCAATATGTGTAACAACAATAACAATAACAATAATAATTGCAAACAATTTGTTAAAGCACACTGTAAATTTGTAGAATGTGCAATTTATCAGCATATGCATACAAAACTTTGCCATATTATGTTCAGAAATAAAATTCAATAAATTAAGAGCAACAATAATTATAAACAATTTATTCTGCAAATTAATTATGTTATGTGATTTATCACAAAAGTTAATATACAACTTATCTAATTTCCTAATGTGTGCATTTCCTAGACAAGCATTCATATAAAATTAATATATAATTCCAAAGAATTTGTATATGTTATTTAATATTCTGCTGAATATTCATATATAACATTTTCAATGTTGTGTGCATTAATTTCGTAGACGTGAAATCAAAAAAATCACACGCCAAAAAAAACACACAACTCGACCGACTGTCGACCGTCTTGGCCAATAGAGAACTTGACTTGGTTGGGTTAACTAACTTTGATAAGATATGAAGACGACAACGACATACAGACGCCTACATATAAATATACTATATACATAAATATACGCATTGAACTAGCTCTAAGGTCTTTAAAATACACTATAGAGTGCTTGCAATAGAGTATAGAGAGTGGAGTATAGAGCTCTACCAATTTCATTGAGACTGTAGAGCAACTCTACGAATGTAGAGTACAATTGTGGAGTGAATTCTACGGCAGAGGTGTAAATTATGTTTACACCACACTGCCTAACTCTCTACCTCGAGCTACATTCTACTGATAAAACTCTATAGTGTATTTAAGGCTTTATCATGTTGGGGAACGTCGTTTGATTGATAAATTCCGGTGTACCGGAATTGCAAGGGATTTCCACGCATTTCCGATTTGAACTCTCTTCGCATTACTCATGTGTTGTTTTTTATTTTTTTTATCTTTGAGTCATTAAGCAAAGCCGTTTTTTGAGCTGCCGCAACAAGTTGTCGATATGTTGTTGTTGCTGTTGTTGTGGTTCAACTTTTGTTGACCCGTTTACGTTTCCTTTTCAAATCAGGTGGAAAACTGGTCACAGAGGATTGCTGTATTGCTGTAGTATATCTGTAGTATCTGCCTGTATCCGTTGTATCCGTTGCCAGGCACTTTCTACCAAACTTTGTAAATTGCATAAACTGCAAAAACTGGTTAGCTCTTGTACAGATATATGGAAAGAGGGGGATGGAGGAAAAACAATACTATCAATGAACTTGTCAATTGGATTTGAATTTTTTAATTTTTTCGCTGATGCGAGGCAAAAATTGGCAGTTGGAAATCGCAGCTAGAAGGTTCAGGGTTATTTCAACAGCTAATTAAATTTTTACAATACGCTGACAACAGCAACAAATGCGGCCAACGAGAAGTCGCATAAATGCAACAGTTCCAACAATAGCAACAACAATTAAAACAACAACAACAAGGGGGCAAGGGGCACCTTTAAGTATCAGAACAACAGCAAGAAAAAATCGAAATAAATGCATAAGTCTAAGAAAACGTGTTAAGTACATGAAAATTGTGCGATAATTTATTAAAGAAAACAAAAAAAAGGTTTGTGTTGTGTGTTTTGTCGTTTTTAGGTGAGGCTACGTGTGTGCACAGCATTTAAAATTGATTTAAAAATATACAATAATAAATTGTGATATACATAAACAAATGTTGCAGCTAATAAGATACAGATATGAATATAAATTAAATATTTTAAAATATTACAAAAAAAAGTGTATTTAAAAAACAATACCCTTTTTTTTAGTTAAAAATATATTTCAAATTTATAAATTTCAATAAGATAAATAATATTAATATTTATTTAAAGTTGTGTTAACTACCATAGAAACAAAAAAATATATACTATATAGTGCTTTGCGGAAGAAAATTTTAAAATTTTGAATTTGTCAAAATTCTATATTTTATTAACTGTTTGTAAATACTTAAAATATGTATAAATTTATATTGTCAGTGATAATAATAACAACGAATTTTTTTTAAAACAACGTAAATTATTTGGAAAAACTTTAATTTTTTATTGTTGCTGATGCTAAGAAGAAGAACAACATTTAATCTTTCAACCAAAGATAAATACGGATTAATTCACATGAATATTTTTGTAGTGCGAGCAAATAAATATATAAATTTTTTTAGTGATAACAACAAGAACAACAAAAGCGAATTTTATTGCAAAAATAAATAACGACTCAAGTTTGTGACTAGTGCATTAATTTATAAGAATATTCTTATAGCACTGGAAAATAAATTTAAAAAAAAAAGGAATTCAAATTAAAATACTTGTTGATAATAACACCAAGATCGAGGCATCTTAACAACCACAACGGGTAAAAACGACAACAGCTAACAAAATGCCGATCGTAGGACAGCAATATGTGAATGGATTTCGTCCCTACAGCTCATTTCGAGTGCCTCGTAGCAGTTGTAGCAACAACAACAATACAAGCAACAACAACAGCAGCAGAACAAACAAGACAACAACTGGCAATGGCAACAATAGCAACAGCAAAGGCAACAACAACAGCAACACCAGCAACACCTTGAGTTCCTCCTGCTCATCATCATCGTCACTTAATCAACAGTTGGTTGGAGGAGTCAGCAATGGATTTAGTAGACAGCAACCCTGGAGAAGCAGCTACTGCAGCAGCAATCGTCAGAGAGTGCAGCAGCCACTGCAGCAACTAAAACAACAGCAACAACAACAACAACTGCAACAGGAGGGTAATGTCAAGCCGTTAACACCAAAGCTAATTAGACGCATTGAGAATGCCTGTGCTAGCTCCAACAACAGTTCACGTTATGGCAAACCAAGAGCACCAGCTCCACCTTCACAACTTGTCCGAACGCCAAAGACCAATCCAATAATATTACAAAAATCCCAGGCTGTAAATCAAACACAGAAACGTGCCTATCAAGCCACAAATGCCCGATGTGCCAAGGAGAATTGTCCAGCTTCAGCGCCGTGTCGTACACAACGTTCCAGTAAAAATTATCCAGCACCGTTGCCACCACAACAACAGCAACAAACGCAACAACAACAGCGTAAACTACACATTGATCTCAGGATGGAAACCAAGTCCACTCCGTTGGCACAGCGTCGTCAGTTGCCGGCAACGCCCAAGTTGAGCCTGCGACAACGCGCCGTGGCAGCCGCAGCTCAGGAATTGGAGGCAGGCGCCACCTCAACAGGTTCCAGTGATTCACATGATTCGCCCAAGCTTAAAAAAGCCTACTCAAAGAAATTTCCACAAGGTTTGCCCTTTGAGGATGAGTTTTATGGTTATCGGAATCGCTCCTATTCGCAATCCTCAAGCAATTATAGTTTCTACAGTTCCGTTGGAGCTGCAACAACACCCCAGGATGATGATGATGATGAGTTCCAGCGCAAACCGTCGACAGATGAGGCGCTTTATGTGGACTTCTCCAAGGTGGTGCACAGTCATAAGCAGCAGCGTCAATATGTGCCTGCCAGCTCCTGGATACGTGCCTCTCCAGACAACGATGAGATTCAGGCTCTCAGTCACAGTAAAAACACGCCACTTACTCCGACCCAGCAACGAAGGAAGAGTGCTAAATATGCACGATCCATGCACGAATATCTTTATAGCGATGATTCCCCAACAACAACGACAACAACAACAACGAAAACGAAGCAACGACTGGAAGCGTTGGAAGAACCAGAGGATGGTTACTATAGCTATGCAGCTGGTACACCCGATCCCCAGACACCGCCCATGCCCAAAACGGATATTTATGTTGCCGCAGCATCGTGGGCACCCAAGCCGCTCTATCCCGATCGCGTCTTGTTGCCCCATGTCGACACCAACAACAACAGCAGCAAACATAACCATAACAACAACAAAGGTGATCACAGGAGCAATCAGCAACAAACGCGACGTCGATCCGAGCACTTGGGGTCCACGACTTGTGAGTATAAGTGAGTATCTCTCTCTCTTGGATATCTCAAACTCTCTATGTAGGAAAATCCTCTTGAATAACTTCCAAAGATAATTCCAACAAGGAAGAAAAAAAAAGTTTTTTTTGAGAAATTAGGAAAATAAACTAAGAATTAACATTCAAGGAAGAAAAAGTTTAGAAACAGATTATTTTTAATAAAAAATATTTTTGATTTCGACTTTCACACATTTTTCTATTAATTTTTAATACTTTCTTTAAGAACTACTCTTAAAAAGGTATCTTTTGAAATAAAAATTAGTGGAGACGGTTGTAAATCTTTTTCTATTTGGATCCAATTTCTTTTGGCCGTTCTTCGACGTGTATTTAAACTAGTTGAAAACCTTACTTCTTATTTTTTTTTTTATGTTGAATATTCAGAATTACGCCTCTGTTTTTCCAACCTCATTTTGGTTTCTTAAAGTTGTTATCTTAGTTTTGGGTTCTTTGTTTTTGTTATGCTCTCAAAAATATTCGGTATTCGTATGAGGCACCCACTTGGAGTATGTCAAAAACCCTATGCGGAAACTGGAGCTAGACTCGTCGACTCAAGTTGCCCCTCAGCTTGGGGGAACTGAGCTGACTAAGCGTTCTGTCTGTCAGCACTTCATATTCAAGTCGTTCTCCAAACTGTTGGCGTTGTGCCGCTACAGCTCAAGATCTCTCTGCCAAATTTGGTCAAGCACCGCCGCCCCTACTTATATACAATTTACGAACGGGCCTCAACTCAACTGAACTCAACTCATTAGGCAATCTTAGCGCCAGTTTGGTTGGACAGTGCTTAAAAGTATTTGGTGTGTTCTACGTGCCGACGGCGTTGTGATTTTATTGGTTAGCCCTCTACTTTTTTAGTGACACACTTCAATCCGTTGAGAACGATTTGTTCAGTTTATTATGACCTCATTAGCATTGGGAAATCAGATTTGTGGAAAGCAATAGCAATGTTGATGTCTGGGATTATTATCAGGGAACATAATAGTAATCAATTATTTTTTTATTATTTATATTGTTTTGATTCAAATAAAAAGAATTTATTTAAAAATATTATTGAAATTGGATTTATATCTATATATATTTATATAGTAAACCAAATCCAAGCTCTGAGAATTTTTAAAATTTTCTTTGCTTTAGATAAAATCAAGAAAACTATTTATTAAGTTTACAGCCAAATAGATTATTTATGAAATATCATATTTCTTGTCACTTAAAAAATGTTTAAAACATTGTTAAGTTTCAAAAAATGTTTTCTTTCCTTGACAAGAATTCTTTTAGGACCATTTGAATGAAATACTCTACGCGTAATTTGTCTTTTTATCGCATTGCTTTGTTTAAATACGAGGTAGTTGCTAAAACTCGCTTCTGTTTTGCTCTCGAGCTCGTTTATCTGACGTTTATCGCGCTCCAAAACAAAAACCGGACCTGTCTCCGTAGTCCATATATGCTTATAATTGATGCGACTACCGCCGGCAGCAGCAACAACAACAACAACAACAACAACTACTATTACAACAAGAACAATGAAGTTGTCTTGACTCTATCTTGACTTTTGAGTTCACTTTTCTCGAGCAGTTCCGACAACTGCAAGGTAGCCCAAAATATGTACACATGCAACTTTTAGAGTGTCTACCTCTTCACTCCGCGTTGGGGAAATGTTGATGTGAAATGATTTGTTTTAGCTTTTATTTATTGACTTCCTATTTAAGCATGCAACCAAAAGGTGATTGACTACAACAACAATAACAATAATGCAATATCGAATTATCTTTTAGAATTCTCTTTGTATATTTTACAAAAATTTCATTTACTTCCTTTTTGAGTTGTTTATTTTTTTGTTGTTGATCACATAACGATCAAAAATGAACGAACTTTTTGTTTTTTTGTATTATTATTTTTTCGTCGTTGATTTTTGCTTAACTGTTTGTTTGTTTTTGTTAACTGTAATGGCCGGCTTCGGTCTGTCCAGCTGGGGAGCTGAATGTACTGTGTACATTGTTGAGTGTGTAGGGTAGAGTATAGAGTATACAGTATACATTACATTACGTTCATTGAACCTCGAGAGACGCGTGCGATGTCTGCGTGCATAACTGACAGCCGGACAGACAGACAGCCGGACAGACAGACAGATCTGGAGACTTGGAGACTTGATGGTGTCGCTGACTCACCATTAACTGCCTTTTTCTCCTGACGCATTAAGCGAAATCAGTCAACTCTTTCTCTGTCTCATCCTCTACATATTTGTTTGTGCAGTGCTCTCATTTATTTGATCACTTGATAGTCATGACCTTGGCGATATTTGCTGAACTCAAAGGCTCGCCGCGTTTTGTTGCGTCGATTCGCCCTTGATTCGCTTCGCCACCCAGATCAATTTACATAATGCCGTTACTCATTCGCCCCATGCGCCCAATACAATTTGTATTTGTCATTGTCATACACATATTCATTCTTTGTATCACATTAATTTTTTCTTCATATTATTTACATTATTTGTAACGGCATTTTGTATTGTCATTTAGCAACAAAAGCCACAATTTAGCAAGCGTTTTGTTGTCATCGCCTTTAACCTAAGACAAACCAATAATTCCGGTTTTAAATCTCAACTTTTGCCGATCTTAATTCTTGTATAAGTATAGAACCATACGAAAATTTTGATTCGTAGACTTTTTGTAACTAATGTAAAAACTATACAAATACATTTTATCAGACCAACTTTAAACTTTCATAACATTGTCAAATTCGAACCGATTTGGAAGCGGAATATAATTTTGATCATAATTTCACCCCCAAATTTATTCTGCATTCAAATTTTGTTAATTTGGAATGTTGAGTATTTTTTGACTACAACAGCGAGAATGCGAATTAGATGCTAAGGGTCCCCCCTTTGAAATTTTGAAAATTTTAAATGTCAATTTTTCACTTTTAATCAACTTTTTATATCGTAATTAGTATAAAACATCACTTTAAATTTGATTATGGCCCTTTTCATATTTCTGTAAAAATCATGGTAAATTATACAGTTATTCTGACTTCTATTTCTGAAGTCAGAAATACCTTTATTATTTCTTGTTTATTTTGACCTAAACTTTTTTGGAGTTTGGAGTCACATATCTCGAAATTTATCAATGATTCATTTAAAGCTCTGCATCGAGCAACAATAAAAAATTTATAAACTCTGAGAATTAACCATTTATATGAACACAACACACCACACATATACAAATACACATACAATGGTAGCTTATGATCCGGGGAGGAGGGAGTATATCAATATATATATATACGGTACATATGTACGGTTTTGCTTAATGTATTTATGGAATTTTCAGGGTCAGCACAAATAAAATAAAAAAATATATATCTCGAAATACAACAAATGTTTGTCGGCTGTTGGCCGCTGACTGTTGACTGTTAGTGGGCTTAAAGTGTCTTAGCTGCTCTATGTAAATCATATGAAAACTGGTTTGCAAATGATTAATTTCATAACTTAATAGCACGGGCAACAGACGCAGAAATAATTCTCTAATTCTCACATGTGTTCATCAGACCAAAAAGATATTGAATAGAAGCTGGATGAAGAAGTATCTTTCTTATTATTCAGTTGTTCGGGCTAAAGAACTTAAAATAAATATCAATATTTACTGATATCATACAGTTCATATTGTATTGTTATAAACAGGAAAAAGGGTTGCGAAAAGTCGAAGATAATTGCGAAAATAAACACTTGCAAATTCAATAACTGATTTGAAGGCCTTCAAGAAGTTTACAGAGGGTTAAGGAAGAAACTCACAATTCAGAATATGGGTGTGACTTTCAATTGAAAATTGTCCAATGTTATATCATTAAATGAACCGACATATCTTATCCAATATATAGATATCATAAATAGACTGTAATATAAATTAAATTTTCATGTTTAATCATAAATTAATATATAAACATTTCATGGAAATTTGTTAACATAATTTATAGTTGTAATATCATTTCTCTAACTAAATTCTGTATACCATTATGGATTAAATGACATTAATCATTAACAGACTAAATCAGTTGGTAACGTAGACAGTTGCTTAATCAATTAGCTTATATAGCAATTACTTAATATGTTCCGCCCATATCGGTCGGCAATTTATTGAGTAGTAAGCTTGGCTTTCGAGGCAAGTGTGAAAAGTTCCACAAGTTCAAATCATCGAATCATCATTAATATCCAATTAAAATACGAATATGTGCCAAAAATGGTATGCTCTAATTTGCACGCGTCGTGTCATTAATCAAGATTCAGAACAAAGTAAATTTACGTGTATAAGAATACGGGTATTTTCACCTATACTGCTGAGCGAGGGGAGTTCGAAGTAAACTTGACAATCTCAATACATATGACTAAACATTAAAGTATTCCGTACAAATTTTTTTACATATTATAAAAAGTAGAAGTTGATCTTGCTTATTAAATACTTTGTCTTATTAAATGTCACCAAAAAATAATTAAAATAGCAACTTCATATTTAAGGAATGAAGTATAAACAAAAAAAATAAACAATTTGGTCAATAGAACTGTTTATTTTATTTATATCTTATTTAATGTCAACATAAATTAATAAAAATTTAAATATTAAGTTTTAATTTCAATTAGATAAAAAAAAATGAATATTTTAGCGGAACTAAAAAATTTGTTCATTTATATTTTAATGTTATCCATATTATATAGATCGATTCTCGCTATTGATTTCTGTTCTATGATTCTATTAACTACCGTATTGCCTTAAGAGGCGTTGGATGTTTAAACCAGACGCCAGTCAAATATATAAATTTTTTTTTGGCCAAAGGCAACTGATTTGAGCCTACATTCAATACCAGGGCGCTGACTTTTTGACTGTTTATTCAATCTGGCTTAAAGTAAGCGCAGGCGTTCAGCTCTGCAGCTGTGTACTTGTGTATGTGCGTGTGTGAGTGTGTGAGAGTGTAACGTACTTGTAGTCAAAGTCACTTTCAGCTTCGTTGCGTTCTCATAATTTTTCGTGACCAAATTTAGCACGATTTGTGGGCGAGAGTAAACCGAAAAAAAAAAACAATCGGTTGCCGCAATCGTTGATTGTCTCAAAAAAAAAAAAAAAAAAAAAAAAAAAGATCTTGAGAGCAGCTGTTTTAGTTGTTGACTTGTCTTTGACTTCTTGCTGGAGCTTTGTCCGTCTGCCTAGGTCAGTTATCTGAGTGTGAATCGGATCGTATCGGATAGAAGGCAGCTGATTCATGCCGAGATCTTGGATCTCAACTGGCGGCCACTGACTGTCTGCCCACCCGCATGTGGAGCTGTGCATATTGTTGGTTTCTGCTTGGGCGTGTCGATATCTTATGGGTGTAAGAATGTGTGTGTGTGTGTGAGTTCCATTGATGTAATATGTTTAGGGTGGGGGGCTACCGCTGTTATTGACACAGTTTCTGGCCTTGCACAATGTTGTCGCTGCCTTTGTTTATTGAACGTCATCCAAAGACGACAATAATAATATTATATAACATTTTAAATAAAGTTAGAATATACTATATTACTTAATTTATTTATTTGAAATATGCAATTTAATGCTCAACTATAAAATGAAATATTAAATATAATTTAATTTATTATAATAATTAAGAAAAATTAGTTGAAAGTTGTTTTTCTATCTCTATGATTGTATATTTCTATTTCAGATACTCAAACAATAATTTTATATTAAATTAGCTGTTTTATGGAAAAAATTAATAATAATAAAAAATTTAATTCTGGCAATTTTAACTTATATTAATAATTGTAATTATAAAAATAAGCAGCTTCATAACAGCTTACCAAAAAATACTATAATATGTTATATTTATAAAAGATTGATTCCATTTCTTCTTGTTGCGCATTGTTTAAAATATTTAGAAATTATTAAAAATGATTTGCTCTTTAAGATATAACATCTTTTAATATATATATTTTTTCATTGGTCTTGTCAATATTTGTTAAAGAAAATTAGTTAGGAAGGTTGTATTTTTTTTATTTGAAATTTAACCAAGCAATTTCTAGCTTATTCTATCCGACTCTATTTTTGTACCCTTTGTTATAATCGATCCTTTTTTGTCAATACATCGAGTGCAGCTTAGTACTTTTAAGTTGTTGTTTTTTTTGGTTTTTTTTTTTGGCTGCTGATTTTGTGCCACGCAGTAAGTGTCATAAGCCTTTTTGCCACTTGGCCGACGACGCACTCTCAAAGGCATGTCGCTCATGGTGGGCAGACTGCCAACTAACCAAGCGACCAACCAACCAACCAAGCGAGCAGCCAGCCAACCATCCGGCCAAGTTGATTAACTTGATTGGTAACGCAAATTCGCATATTCGCCAACACAATCGCCGACACTCGCCGACGGGGCCCAAGAACCCGACCAAGGGGCAAAGCCACAACAACAACAGCAATAACAAAAGCAACAAACAGCAGCTTAGCCGTTAAGTAGCTTTCCATGTTGACTCCGTTTACTGTCCAATTCTCTTGGCTGGTCACTTTTTTTTTTTTTTTTTTTTTTGATTGGTAATTCGACAGTTGCTGGGCGTTCCATCAAGGTCGGCCATTCATCTATATTTATATTCTATGCAATATAAATTATTAAGTAATATTCAACTCAAGTGCTGTCATTTAAGCCTTTTTCCGGAAAGATCTGAGCTTTTGAAAACTGCATTAATATTTAGAAAATGTCTAAAACTCTTTAATTAGTCAAATACCTTAATTTTTTTGAATCTGTATAAATATTGCAGATTGCGTCGATTTTATGCGCTTTAAAGAAAGTTTCAAAGTCAACTTATATCAAACAATATTATTATTGAACTGATTTAACAAAATAAAATACTTAAAGTAGTCTAATCTCCCTTGTCACCGATATTAAAATAACATTGATAAGGTTTTAGTTTTCATAAAACAACAGATGAAAACTTAAAATGTCTGTGGAATATGTTCAAAATCTGTTTAAATTGGAACTGTAATGATTGTAACAGGATCTATATAATAAATTATTCATTTATATTTAATTGCTGTTTACCATTTATTAATTTGCCTTTCTTTCTCCCTTGTTCTCTTGCAGTTTTGATGATAGCCTCTCGTCTTCCCGTCGACGCAAGGAGCGCTCGAAGCGCTCACATCGTAAATCGCCCGCAACTGGGAGGCGACAGCACAAATATCGTTATAGGGAGGAGACATCGCACTCGAGCTCAAGGCGGCGACATCGTGATCGCCCCAAGGATGAGCGTGACAGTGGGCGCAACAATCGCCAATCGCAAGCTAAGGTAAAAACTTTTCATTTTATATTTAACCAAAAATGCGAAACAAACGAACATTTAGGCTGAGCAACCAACCAACCAACAATCAAATGCTAAATAAAATAAGTATGGTAAAAGAAATATTAAGCAAAAATCGTTAAACTAAAAATGCAAAAAGATCAAAAAAAAAAAGAAGAAAGAAAATCAATCAAGTTTTCTTAGTCCTTGTCCCCCTGTCTTTGTACCCCCACCCTACCCCAATATGTATGAGTTTATTCTCAGTTGACTCTCTTCGCTTGCCAATTTTGTTTGCCTTTTTTTTTTAAATTTCTTTTCGGGTGTCTCTCAATCAGTTATCGAATCACTCAGCAAAGAACATGCTGTTTTTCAAGCGCTATTTAGAAAAATCTCAAATAACTGCCAAGCAGTTTGAGGACTCTCAAATTCCATATTGTTTTAAATTGCGTGAACTGCCGACCAAGTTGCGACGTGTCGATAACTATCGGGATCTATTGCTGGAACATTCTTCGCTACGCTTTAAGCCGTACACGGATGATTGGATTGTGATCGAGTACTTTGCTGATCACGATAGTGATTACCTTGTGAGCTACCCTTTATTCACCCTGACCACACAGTCTATTATATTTGTTTGAAACTCTTGAAATAGTCGCAATCTATTCGCAAAGCTCTCTGTGCACTCATTGTACTCACTTAGCACTCACTCACCACTAACCACTTGGTTCTTATCTTTTGCGGTGATTGCTGTGCTAATTTTGCATTTCAGCATTTAGCGGCTTGCATTGTATCAATAAAACAGTTATTAAACTGTCTGAATACAACCAATTTTCTAGGAATACAATAATTTTATCGGACTTCTCGGTACATTATATTCATAGCCCATTGAGATTTTCATTTAAATAAGTCTATATACACAAACAATTGGCTAATTAATAAGGAATACCAAACTAGCAAAATTTTAATTAAATAAAAATAAGAAGTTAAAGAAAATTTTGGTTGAGTTCTAGAAATACTTTTAAAAGGAACCAACAAGAAAACATACAATTAAAGAGTAAAAATATTCGCACAATAAAATAAAAGTCGATATAAAAAAATAAAGAAAAAGGAAATGAAGTAGGAAAAATAGTGCAGGTTTTTCGCAATTTTGAGCTCTAAACCTGCATACCTTTTAAATTTCCTAGTTCAATATGAGAGTGAAACTCATCAAAATAATAGTTTTCACAATAACAAATGGCATTTAGATCTCGAGAGATTGCATAGTTAAGATACAGATGTCGTGTTCCCTATGAGATGTTGATAATCTGCAGAATTAATTGCTCTGCTCTCGCCTTGCCTCACTTTGCCCCCTGCCGCTGACCTCGATTTCTTTCATTCAATTGATCATTCGACATTCAACACATTGACAGAGCTCATGTCAGTCAGTGCTAATTTCGACGTCAATTGGGATTGGGTGACCAAGCGAGCAGAGCATACAACAAGAGCAGATCGTGTAGAACAAAACGCACAAAAATATATCAAACTGTTATACTGTTAAAGCGTGGCATCATCATCAATTGATCGCGACTGGCGTTGCCATAAAGTTGGTCAATATTCAGTACTTTCGACAATTGGAGCAACAATACAAACGACATGCGCAAAAAACGACGCCAACTTCAAATGGCAACATTGGTGATAATGAAGAGGATTTCGATGATCGAGCTGAGATCAGTCGATGTTTACTTTTGAAACGTCAAAGGAATCTATTTGACTTGGTGGCACTTTGTGATATTCCCACGGACCGATATGTCGGCGAAAATTGGATTGTCGATGAGTATTTTGTCGATCACATGGATGATTATTTAGTGAGTGAGCAACTGAGCAAATCAAATTGTATTCTCTCTGTTTTGCTAACTGCTAGAGATGTGAAGAAATTTCGTAATATCTCTTTATGTTAATGTAGTGTTCGAATTTTTGCACTCAATGTTGTCCAGCTTATAAAAAAAAGTTGCAAGATTATTTGAAAAGCTAGATTTATTGAAAAAGTACTAAAAATAAAATGAAAAAAAATATTTATTCATAAACTTAAATCTTCCAAGAATCCATAAAAATATGTTTATCTAGCAACAGTTATTAAAATAGTGGTAAATTAGATTAAAGTAGTGAGTTCAAAAATTAACATAGATTTTAGAACAATCTATATTTTTTTAAATTGAACTAGAAGTTAATTTTATCGATGCATCACTTTTAATATCGATAGGATGTTTAAATTTACATCACTGGTCTCTGCGTTTTACATTGTCCGTGCTTCCTCTCAGTGAGTGGCTCTCACTCTCCTTGCTGCGCTCTCTTTGTTTGACTCTCTCTCTCTTTGATCGGCAGAGAGCTCTGCGCATGACAATAGAGCATCAGCTGACTGATGATTGGTGATTTGTGAGAGCGCACAGCAGCTCCACCTAGCGCCTGTTGTATGTTTTTGCCATTTACTCAAATACAGTTTTTTCGCCTTTGCGTCTTGGTCTCTTGCGTGGTGCGGGGGAAAATTTAAAAATATCACACACCAAACAGTTGAGACAGAATTGTGTGTGTTTTTCTCAATTGGGGAAACTGAAAAAGAAACTGAAACTGAAACAGAAACAGATTCAAATATTCGTTCTTCGGTTGTGTATCGTCGCCCATCGTCGTGTAACGGTACGTGGTCTGCACGCGGATCACAAAAAAATTCATTAATTCTCTCTCTCTCTCTCTCACTCTCTCTATTTAACTCACTGTCGCGAATTTGTTTATAATTTCTATATGTACTGTCTGCTTGTGTATGTGTGTAATGTTTAATATTGGAAATTTGTATAAATACATATACCTGTGTGTAATGATTACTTCACGTATTTAAGCAAAAGTTAAAAAAAGAAAATATAAATTAAACTAAACAATTGTTAAGCAGCACGCGTGATATAATCAACAAGTCCAACAACACACAATATATATTAAGAAAACTTAAGTGCTTTAAAAATAAAATTAAACCAGCAATAAAAAACAACAACAAAACTACAAAAGTGCCGAAAATGTCATGAAATAAAAATAAAATAAAAAACAAAACAGATCGTATATAAAATGTACTTGCTCAAAATTCCCACTTTGTCTTCGAAGAATATTTAAATTCGTGTTCCACTTTGTTTGATGAACTTAAATCGAAGTAAACGTGCAAACAGCAGGTGTAAAAATTAATGCAGCCTGAACTTTGCACTCTTTTGGAGTAGACTTGCAACAAGAAATAGAGAAAGAAAGCTATACATACAATTAAAAAAAAAAGAGAAAAGTAGAATCAAAACAAAGACTCAGAACTAACAAACAGCGGCAAAAAATAAGAAAAGCAACTACAACATACGCAATTAAAATAGTCCAATTGGAATATACTCACTCTCACATACAGTGACTCCCAGCATTTTTAAACCACAAGTCTTTCATATTACAATTTTTAAAAGACTTTAATTTTAAATAGTAACAGATATAGAAAAAAATAAACCTAGATTTTTTCATTAAATTAAAGTAAAATGAAAAAAGTTAAAAGTTAGCTTAAAAAAATGAAAACTATCAAAATGGTGTGGGTCAAATAAACTTTGAGTCACTGTACACATGTACTCGTACATGTGTAAACTACATTTGTATTTGTGCATCAGAGATCAGCAGGGATTATTCATCTTATGTTGATCTTTGATGCTGCCTCTTCTTCTTCATGCTCTTCTTCGCTGAGAAAATTTCAAATTTAGTTATTTTTGTAATGTTTGGATTTATTTTTGGGTACGCGCGCTTTATTTCCAACAAAAACATAGCACAAAATGTCAAGACATATTGTCCATATACGAAAAACTAACCAAGTAGAGAGAAAATGCCTTTTTTTTTCAATTTCAATTTAAATATCATTGTGTGAGTGTTTAGATTTGGCAAGAGCTAAACACTGCGATTTGTAATACTGTAGAAGTAAGCACAATGAACCAGAAAAAACAAGATCTCTCTATCTATTTGCCTCTATAGGCATTGCTAGTTGGTTTTCACTGTACAAAAATAATATATACGTACGTTATGGGATGAATGTACATTAATATTTCCATATGTACCATGTATAATATACACGACTGCGCAAAATTTCCGTACGTTGTCATCTTTTTGTTAAAAATAAAAACCAAGGGAACTAACAGAGGAGATGAGAGAAGAACTTAGGGTACATCCATATACGAGAATAACAGAATAATATATTGTATATACATATTTAACACAGGCAGTTCCCGTCACTCATTTGGTCACTTGTTTGTCCGAATGGAAGAGATGATCCAGCGCTCTTTACGAATATAGGGCAAGGCAGGAGTGTTTTGGGAAATTTTTATTCATTATTTTACTAGTCTCTTGGAACTAGTTCATTGCCTGTGAAGCAATTTATTACACTTGTTAATTCAAAAATAAGTAAAAAGGGTCTTTTATGCTCGTTGGAATGTGTGTAACATGGAGAATGTGGCATTTTCGACTATATTCAGTATATATATTTTTGTATATAGATATTGTCCATCCTTATAAACAAAGATCTCAGAGACTATAAGAGCTAGATTAACCAAATTTTGCACATACGCTACTCGCTAATTTCGCAAATCGCAACAAATCACTACACCCAACAGATTAAAGTTCTAACGTTATTTTGTATTATCGTTTCAAATAATACCACCAAGATCGGTTAAACAGGTCGGCAGTAATAGCAGTTTTAAATAAAATAAAAAAACTAAAAGTATGTAACGGGTATTCCTATAGTCGAAGTCTTTCCGAACCTTTTCGGCTAGTATTGATTAAAAAAAACTTAAAACAGTGAACAGATCTCTTCAAGAAATATGCTGATCTGGCAACGCTGGTTGGTACTGCAGGGAATTTATCAGAATTGTTTAGACAATATTTACATTTGTATGTCTTGTACTATCGAACTGGCGTCAATGAAAATGTATGAACGAGGAGAAGGAGGGAAGAAGAAGGGGTAGGGTGTGAAAAGTCTTTGTTTTTTTATTTTTTGTGAATCTACTTTGTTGTTGTTGGCTGCTATTTGATCAATTAATAAATTAAATGCGGCATGCAATTCAATTGCCAAAATGCCAATGAGACATTGACATTGAGAGCATTAGCAGCCCACCTCCTCCGACCCCCACAACCACCGCCCCACCCCTCCAATTGCCACCACCCAACACCCACCACACGATGATATTAACAGGGCTATCGATCGATCGATCGAGCAGGTTTCTTTATTGCAAACGCCACAAACATCGCGAGTCGCGTCGAGCAAGTCAAAGCAAACGCAATTCGCGTTGGATTTACAGTGAAAAAAGCGAAAAGAATAATTAGATAACAGATTGAGGAATATATATATATATATCACGTATACGCACAGTACGACGACGCAATGTCCAACGAACTAAGTGAATTAATTGCACTTAGCTGCGCGGATCTCACAACTCCAGCGGATGGAGGAACTGGTGAGATCCAATTGATTCTCGATGCTGAGCGTCGTCTGAGCATTAAACAAATGACGGCCACAGAATTGAACAAACTGCGAGCAGCAGCTGCTGCCGAGGTGGAAGCCCAGGCTCGTGCCAAAGCCGAGGCCAAAGCACGAGCATTGCTGGAGGAGCAGTTGCGACTGGCTGCTCAAGTGGAGGCCACGGCACGGGCCAGAGCCGCTGTGGAGGAGGAGCAGAGAAAGAAACAGGTGGAGGAACAAAATAGGCAACGGGAGGAGAAGCAAGTGCAGCAAATGATGGAGGCAAAGAGAAAGAAAGAACTTGGTAGGGAATCGAGTCCCACCCCCAAGAGTACATCCCCAGATCGTGTCATTTCACTGCCCAACATTTTAAGCGATTCCCTGGAGACGGATGCTCTGCTCTTTCCACCTGCGAGTGTTGCTAGTGTTGCATCTGGAGACGACTCCTCCTCCCCCTCCTCCTCGCAGCTGACCGACTCCATTGAGCTGCTGCGCAGTCAGCGAGCAGCTCGCGGTGCATCCTCCCAGCAGCGCAGTCGAGGCCGTTCACCGTCACCGCCCGAGGAGCGTAACCGTGAGAGAAGTGCCGCTCCAGAACGCTTGCACAGCTCCAGCATCAGCAGCATCAACTCGACCAGCGTCAACTCGGAGAGTCGTCGTGGCAGCACCGCCAGCGCTTTCAGCACCAATGAACCCCCTGTGGAAGTACCACCCAAATTCCCATTGTCCAAGACCGTTTCGGCGCCAAACATCATTAATCGTCGGCGTAGCAGTTTAACGAATATGTTTCCGGGTCCCTCACCACTGGTGGCACCCGAGCCCATGTTGCACACAAATCCAGAGACACCGCCTCCTCCGACTCGGATGCGCCAGGAGGATGGTTACCGTGAAATACCCAGCGGCAAGATGGTGCATCGCACAAAGACACCTCCTCCTGTGGGCGCCAAGTTGGGTGTGTGCCTCAAACGGGTGACGGCGCCAAGTGGCTCGATTACGGTTAAGCCCAAGGAGGGCCCTATGTTGGGCGTGGTACTGCGCAAGGTGGAGAAGAAAACGGAACCCCAGAAAAGCATACTGGATGACGATAAACCCCTGTATCATCTGTCCATTGTGCGCAGTGATAACAAGGAGTATAAGCCTGCAGCGAAACCAAAGCCTAAACCCGCCGCTGCACCACCGAAACCCTCGCCAGGTGGCATCCTAACAGGTCCTCAGGTGGTACGCACCGTTAATCGTCCTGCCGTGTCCTTGGCAAAGCCGCAACGTCCACAGATGGGTGTGCCCATAACCATAACGAAGATCGAGGGCGATAAGATAATCATAATCAAAAAGATAATTGTTCCCAAGAACAGTAAGATACCGGAACAGTATCTGCAGGTTGGTCTCGATATCTATATATCTGTGATCTGTGTATGGTAATCTGATATGATTCGTGATCTGTTAATCGTCTAGTGTGGTGTCTCTTTATCCCCTATCTTCATCTCCTCTGCCCTTTTCCTGTGTTCTGTTTTGAATTTGCCTTGTTTGCTGCTGCTATCGATAGTCTTATCGATAAGTTTACACACATTTACACAAACTCACACTGCAAATAAATCGATATCGATCAAGTTTATCGCGATCTTTAAAAAACCGGAATAGGAGCTAAATTAAAATGAATTAAACAAAGTGAAACTACTCATAAACATGAAAAATAAATAAATTAAATTGAAGCCAAGTGGAACACGAATCTAAATTATATATGAAAGAGTAAAAGGATCGAATGTAAATGAGTTTAGAATTCAGTTTAGTAAATTCTGCGCAAACTGTACAAGAACCGTATCTAAGTTTGTGAATTTCTTTTAAATGGTAGAAGAATTGAAACTTTACACAAGTTTCGAGATTTTCCTCGGGATTAAGAAAGATTAGAATTAGATCTAAAAATTTCTTTTAAGTAGTAACAAATTGAAACTAAATAAAGGTTCATAAATTTTGAAGTAAAACTAAACTAGAAGACAAAGTGAAATTAACTCATGAGCTTACATAAATAAAAATCAATCCAATGTTAAATAAATTACATATTTTAAAGCCTTGTGAAAATCTTAAAATAAACAAAATCGAATAGTAGAAGATAGAAGTTTCTGAGTTCTGCTCGGATTAAAAGTAGATCGTGAACAGATCGCGCTACGTTCGGCAAGTGTTTAAATGAGTCAAGATGTTGGCAAGGCAGTTGTCACATCGGAGCCTCAACCGGAAAAACAGCTAACAGCTGGTGCTGCCGAATGCACTGCAGTTTCCGCAACGAAATCAGGAGAGGAACCGGGTAAAATGCCTCCGCCTGTAGCTCCAGCGGCAACTCCATCTACGCCTGCGAATGGACAGCAATTCTTTCAGGTAGTTTCGCCGCAGTTCGCGTCGGTTATATCATCGAGTTTGCCGGAAACCAAATGTGCTGTCCGTTCGCCAATCTCGTCTCCGTTGGCGGTGCGCAAGAATCGACCGCTGTTGCCGGCAAGTCCAAAGTCGACGCCTCCGTTGGCGAGGAAACAACATCATCCCATGGCATACAATGCGGCAACGGGGGCAATAACCACTCCCACTCGTGTGGTGGCCCATAGTCCCGTCTCCAGCATCTCGCTGTCGTCCTGCAGTTCACCGTCCTCGTCGCCTCCACCGGTGCCGTGTCGAGCGCCGAAGCAGAAGACCAAGACAGCCATCGATCTGGACAAGTTGCTGCAACAGCAGCAACAATTGGAGGAGAAATCGGCAGCAGCCACGACAAGTGCCAAATTGGATGCCAATTTCTATGATGCGGAAATTGAAATGATGAACAAGTATCTGAAGAGTCTGCCCGACTATAGTGAATTGGATCGCAAGCTGCATCAGGAGTTCAAGGAGTGCGAGGATCTCTATGATCGCCTCAAGCGACAACAGCAACAACATCCAAAGCTCAGCAAATCCAATTCACAGCAATTACCGCAGACAGTCAACACTTCAAGTGGACTAAGCAAATCATCTTCCATTCATTTTGCCAATCAACGTGCATTGCCACGACTCGCCGCCTATAACTCAAACTCTCAGATTCTGGCCAAAACGGAACAGCCCAAATTGCAGCGCAGCATTTCCAGCAACAACATGCCACTGGGTACTGCCAAGGTACTTACCCAGGCAGCACAGAAATCAGCACCATCAGCAGCAGTTCCGTTGAGTGACTCGAACTTGTCATTTAACAAGCAGTTAATGAACGATTTCTGGAGCGAGAATCTCTGCAGTTCACAAAAGCGACAGACGCCAAAGCGTACGTTTTGGAACTATGAGAAGATTTGTGGCGCCCAATTGGGCGATGATGGGCAGCCCTTTAAGATGGACGCCAAGACGGCCAAGAAGCTGGCCATATTTGATCCCACCGTTGCCGAGGCGGCACAGAAAGAGCTGCAAAAGCAACAGCCAACAAATCATCGATTGCAGAAGAACGCATCGTTGTCGCAGCTGGATTTAAAAGTGCGACAAGCGGTGACCAAAGATGATCTCTACAAGCTAATACTATGCAACAATGATCAGCCAAGGACAACAACGAATTTCACAAGTCGAGTGCCGATTAAACAACCGATAACAATTGCCTCAGGTGCCAATTGTCAGCAACTGAACAAGAGCATCTCCATGACACATGTGCCGGCAATTGGACCAGCTACAAGTAATCCTATTGCTCCTGCGCCTGCTCCTTTGTTGCGCAGCTCGAGTCGCACTCATATACCCTGTTATATGAAGCATTTGCCATCGCTGAGTCGCAGCACATCCAATTCGGCCATTTTGATGACGACTAAGGAATCACAGATGATTAAACCGGTTGTAAACAATAAATCCTCGAGTGGTGTGTTGAAGAGTTCCAGTAGTTCGTGTGTGCCATTGTTTCGTCGTCCCACGGAACCAGCTAAACAAGTGGCAAGCGCATCAATTGCCGAATCCTCTACAGAGTGCGCTTCTCTGGAACGCAAGTCGGAGAAAAGCAACAGCACTGTGAGCAGCAGCAGTTTTACGGTTACCAACTGTTGCACCACACACTTGCCACAGTTATCCAAGTTTACAACATCCTTTCACATACCCTCCACACTGGATGTGCCTTCAACATCAGCAGCAACAACGACAGTAGCAGCAGCAACAACAAGCAGCTCTGCAAGCACAGCAGCAGCATCACATGTTGCAGGCGCAGTAGCAACAACATCAACACCAACAGCAGCAGCAACTTCCTCATCAGCAACAACAAAGCGTCAAAAAGATGTGGACAATAAATTGGAAAAATGTCTTAATGACATGCTTAAGCTAAAGAGCAACAGCAACAATATTAATAATAGCAACAGCAGCAACAACAATACACTTATGTCCGCTTCATTAACAGCTGAACACAACAAAGAGGATGTCAGCAGTAAATTCTGTAGTGAATCGCAGATTCCGGTGCCAGTGCAACTCTACGATCCACAGAAGACGCTCTTGCAACAGCAACAACAGCAGCAGCAACAACAACAGCAGCAACAGAGGATTGCTTATCCCATTGGCAAGTCCAATTCGACCTCACAATTGACCATGGGCTATCAGCGACTGTTGCAACAACAGCAATCACAACAGCAACATCTACCACAACAACAGCAACATCCACAACATCAACATTATCCGCAACAGAAGCGTGCATTCTTAAACTGGAACTCTTTTGCTTGCTCCAGCATGAATGGCAACAGCAATACCTTGCTGCAACAACAACAGCAGCAACAATCACAGCAGCAACATGCTCACAAATTGCAGCAATCGTATTCCACTTCGCATATGCTTAAACCCAGCAATTCAAATCTGGCCATATTTCAGCAAAAACATACGAACAAGGAGAATAAATTTGGACAACAGTCGCAGCAACATCATCAGCAGCAGCAGCAACAGCAGCAACAACAACCACAACAACAACCTCAGCTGTACACTTATCAGGCTTTAAGCAACAACAGCTCGAAGCTTAATTATCAAACACGTGCCAATGTTGCTGGTGGTGTTGGAGGTGTTGTTGGTGGTGCACCACTCACCCACTCGGCCTCTTTTACAGCTGCACAGCGTCCACACTTTGGACTGGGCATGATGAGTCGCAATTACTACAATCTGCCAAAGCAACCACCACAGCAACAACCACAGCAACAACAACAACCGCAGCAACATGAACGTAAACCGCTGCAAACCTTTGATCCATATGCTTATCCCAAGCCCAGTCATCAGAGTCAGAGTCAGCTGGTCAAGTATCAGCCACAATCTCAATCTCAATCCCAGACTCAGATTCAGACTCAACCACATCCGCATACGCAGTTTCTTAACGCTTCCGTTGCTGCAGCAAGCAGCGGCAACAGCAGCGGCGTCAACGTCGGCAGCGCAGCGCTTCAATATGATTCAAAAACAAATACGCAATTGTTTTACGGTCAACCACAAAAACAACAACAACAACAATGTCAATTACAACAAAGCAACTCTGTCATATACAGTCACTCACAACAACAGCAACAACAGTTACACCAGCAACAACAACAACAAAATGAAATGTCAAAATCCGTTTTGGGTCTGCATTTCATCGAGGTAGATTCCCCTTTTTTTTTTTTGCTCTTGTTTTGTTATTGTTATTTGTTACTTGTTGTATGTTACACACATATGTTTAAAATTCTGCTGCCTATTACTAACAAACACACACACACATACACAGTTTAGAAACTATTCAACATCAAAGCTACAAGCGTGTGCGAATTAATAAGAACAGCATCAAAAAAGCTATTGGTTAAAAACTGTATAGTTTTTATACCCACTTGCAGGTCGAATTTTTCAAAATAACTCTACTTAGAACTCAAAATTTCAGCCTTCTACCTCTTAGCTTTTGGAGAATGTGTTATTTACTATCACAAACTCCATCATATCAATAATTTAAAAAAATATTCTGCTTAAAAATTAAGAAAATATAGAAAAAGCCACGAAAACATTTGATAAATGTAAACAATTAAGTCCTATAACAATACTGTGAAAAAATTCTTTAGAATCTTCGCGCTTATTTCTTAACATCTCTTTGCATAGATGAATTCCTCCAGCGATTTTAACATTCACTCCATAACATGAATATTTTGGGCGACTGTTCTTATTATTTTGCACACGAGTGTAGTTCAGACTCTGAAAATAGATTGTTGACTCATCATTTATTGCACTCCAAAGGCCTCCGCTTTGCTTGGGGCCAAGAACAGTATTTGAGATTGTGGCGCGCATTTCCTGTGCGAAAAGTGCCTTCACCTTCCTACCTCCCTCCCTCCCCGCCTTCCACCCTCCCTCCCTCGATCCCTGCATCCCTTCCGCCTTCGATCACCTTGCTTCCCATTGTGGCCTCTCTCATCAGACGCGGCGACAGCGTTGCACAATCGTGTGGCAAAAGCAAAAACCAAAACTAAACCGAAATTCAATGTCAATTTTGTGTGGTTCTCTAAAAATAGATTCACACTTAATTTATGTTGTTTATTTAGTGCAAACACTTAAACATCGCATTAATTTTATCTTTAAGTTTTTAATTTAATTTATATTGTATTTGAACACCTGCTAATACGGATCTTTTGCACAACTATTTCCAATACTTCTATTTATAATTGAAAATGTGTAAAAACCTAAAAACTCGTAAAATGCTAAACAATCTGCAACTTGCCTGTTTATTCAAGAATATGTAACATCAACAACGAATAGGAATACATGGAATACATAAAACATACTCGTACATTGTTCTCTTCCTCCTCTCTGAGCTAAGCACACGAATCGACAGAACGATTTTCTAATGCTCTTTCAAAAATATGCGAGTTTTGGAATGCAAATATTTGCAAACAATTTACAAGATGGAACGAATTTAAATATTCTGACCTTTTCATATGGATGAATTTTAGACAATTATGAATTTAAGACAATTAATACTCAAATTATCGAAATTGAGAAAAGAATATTAGATACAGATAGATAATTAGTAGCATTTTAATGAAATTTTAAATTGGGAAATAAAAATAGTGAAGAATATATGAATAAAGAATACAAAAATTATGAAAGTCAAAATCAAATAGATTGAAAACATTTACTTGTCATAAAATTTTTTTTAACGGCTTGTGAACTTTTTTCTAATATTACTTAATATTTTGATTAAGCCGTGTGAGAAAAATCGAAGCTACTCATTTCTTATGAGCATAAACTGCTGAATTAATGAATTCTTAACGTTTTTCTTTTGTGTTGTTCCAAGTTTTAAGCTTATTTTGTTTCCTTAAATTTGATTTCTTCGCTGTTTTGTATTTATTCTTGAAATTCCTACAAAAATAGAGTATTTGCAAAACGGTTTGAGCCGCTTAAGTTGCCTGCCTTGTGTTTGTGGTTAGTTTTTACTTTTTTTTTATTTTATTTTTTTGCTATTTAGCATAGCAAACAATAATAGAAAAACTGGCAGCTCTCCCGCGGTGGCCACAAAAGCAAGCGCCCGGTTCAGAGATCGAATCGGATTGGATCAGATCGGAGCAGAAGAGCAGAGGAGCGTGTTCTATGTTCTGTATTCCGTCCGATCTGAGCACAAAACACTCGCCAGCTACTTTGGCGGCTGTCGTCGTCGTCTTTGCGATATATATTTTTCAATTTTTATAATTAGTATTTGTGGCGTGCGCTTTCGTAAATGTTGCTCTGATTTCGGACTGTTTGTTGTGTATTTGCTTTGAAAAGAAACCCGCTGAAAACCTCAAAATACAAAAATTCTATATAAAATTTAAAAAAAAAACCCGCTAATTTCGATAGCCAGCTAGGCAAATGGCTCAAAGTGCGTGTAAAAATCAAAGCCAAAATTCAAAATGCATTGAAGCAGTTGAAGCAAATTAAAGTTGAAATTAAAATAGAAATTAAATTCGATTTGGGTTCAGAATTGAAATTGCAATCGCAATCGCTATCGAAATTGTCGCTGCTTCTGTTGTGTGTCTATTTCTGTCGAAGCTGCCAAAATAAATCGTACAATTTCAATTATTTTTACAACACATAAATACGCTCTTTATATTATATATACTATATATGTATAAATATACTAAGTACCATATACTTAAAACTATACAGACAGTACATATTCTCTCGTCGATTTAATGCCAAAATACCAAATATTGTAAAACGTACATTTAGTTAATTTCATGAACTAGATCAAGTCAAAAGGAAGAATCATTAACGAATGCTCTCAACTTTGATCAGTTTTTGCATCTATCAGATACATGTGGATATGGCTGTGCATATATAAGTAATATTTATCGGATTTTCGTCATCAGAGCAAATGGAATTATAATAAAAATAAGTACGAGAAATATAAAGAAACCCACGCGAAAAAAATGGCCACATTTTTAAGTCGTTTTCAACGTGAGAAAAGCGAAAAGATTTTACCAACTGAAAACGGAGGCAGCAACAACACGACGAAGAAAACAGCTGACATGGAGGCGGCAGCAGCGACGGCGACGGCGACAGCGACGCCGACTGCACAGCCGCGTCCGCAGCAGAGACGCTACATGCGCAGCGCAACGGCAGCGAGCGTCACACAGCTGCTCTCCGAAAGCTGCAACAGTTTGCTGCAACGCTTTCGACGCAATCCGAGCGAACGACCTGATAACAAACAGCAGCAGCAGCTACAACAACAACAACTTCGACAACAGCAGCAACAACAACAACATCAGCAGCAGCAGCAGCAGCGGCAACGCAATCGGTAATCGATGCAGAAGAAATGAAGCAAATGAATTACACACACACAAACATAGACACATAGCTACAAGCAGTGTTGCCAACTCATCAGGGCCTATAAAAAAAAAGCTATATCAACATAATAAAATAGCTAGAAAATAATAAAATGGATAGAAAATCAGCAAGACTGATTTTATTTAAAATATCCAAATTTATATGTGCAAAAATATGTTACAGGCATAAGAGGCAACTCTGATCCAAAAATTCTAAAATTCTAGAAAAGTATTAACGATTAATTTAATTTCACTCTGTTTTTAAGAACACTCATATCTCGGGAAAAAATCATTTCGAGATAAAATCAATCCAATCAATGCAGTGGCAGAAAGATGATAATCCTGGAGTTTCTTAAACCTTAATTGATTCATAAAGGATTTTTTTCAGCAATATTTTGATTTTTTAGGTTCTGTACAAAATTTTTTTTTGGTCAGATCAATTTATTCTATTTTTTGGCTTCTTTAACTTTTTTTTAATGTCGAGTTCTTTATCTGCATATTATCTGAATTTAACAACAATATATTCCAAAAATATTCTACAAAAATACTCAAGAATTTAAAACTTGAATTTTTTTTTTTGATTTTTTTGTATTTTTGCCGTTGATGACATTAGAAAGACTTCAAGTCTGTCGGGAAAATAGCTGAGTTGGCAACACTGCCTACGCTGCACACACTTATAAATTATTTTTAATTTTTTTTTTTTTTTTTTTTTTTTGTTATTGTCAACCAACAAAAACTCGGTCAAAATGTTGCCAGACGCGTCATCATTTATTTTATTTTCATTTTCATTAGATTTTCCTTTTAGTATTATTCGTTAATTTAAGTATGTAATTTGCCCCATTGCCGTTAGTTGCAGCGCAGCAACGCGCTGCTGCGTTTCTCAACGCGTTCTTCTCTAATTCTCTGCATTAGCCAAAGAATTATGTAAACATTATAATCGAGTTCGCTTTAAAAAAAAAAACGTTAACGCGTTAAACTGTGAAAAGTGTGAAAATAATTGTAGCCTGAACAGTGTTCAGTCAGGACAAGTGTCCAGAATTTCTAGTAATAAAAAAAAGATCAAAAGAGAAACGGAGAGAAAGACAGGTTGTTTAGTATATACATTATAGTAGTTCCATTCGATTTATTGACTTAAGTACAGATAAGCGATCTGTATTATGATTTCAATCATAATTTTTCGATTGAATTATTGCAGAGCAACACTGCAGTTGAGTAGAGCTTTTAACAAAGCTTTCAAGTTGGAGAGGAGTCTGCCAGTCACACTCTCTCTCTCTTGCTCTCTGTGTCTGCCATCTGTCTGGCAACTCTCTTTTGGTTTTGTGCTTCCTGCTCTTGTTTCTATTAGCTCTTTTCGCACTCTCTGGTTTTGCAAAGCAATTACTCTTTATTTATTTATAATGCAAGCACATTAAGTATACGTACGCAATTCTTTTATTGACTTTGTTGAGAGATACAGAGAGAGTTCAAGGCTTTTCCTCCAAGCTTTTTTTTTCCAAATGTTTCCTTGTTTCATCAACCTGACGGAAGCTGAGCACAATATTGAAATGCATTTTTAAACAGAAGCAGCACAAACAAAAGAATAAATTCAGCTATTCATGCCACCCACTCTATGATCACATTTCTCTCTCTGTCACTCAATTGCTCTCTTTGGTATTCTCTTTGTCTGCTGTGGCAAGTGCGCAATATTTTCACACTTTTTCACACAAAAATCAAAAACGATTCCTCAATAATTTTTCGTTGCCGCACGGCATTTTCCAACATTTTTCGTTTTATTATTTTTATTTTTCCGATTCATCTACACTGCGCGTATATATGTTCTTGTTCGAATTTTCCTCAGTTATTATTTAGTCCGTGTCGTGGCAACGTTCGCGCGTTCTCGTCGCGATTTGAGACGCGTGAGAAACGCAATATATCGAATCGAAAAAAAAGAAGAAAACTACACTGACAAAAAACAAATAGATAGAAGGGAATAAATCATATTAAAGTGTGCGTCATTAGCAATTCTTGTTTTTGTTTTGGGCTTTTATAGTGCGCCAGCCATAAACGAGGATAGCACAAACAACAACAGCAACAGCAACAACAAAGAACGCTCCAAGACTCCAACGAATGAGAACAACAAGAAAGACAACGATAAAAGAAAAGGAAGTCTAACAAAACAACAAAAACGTCGCCTCAGCTCGGAAAAGTCTTCAAGCGGTCGAAGGCGTCCGGAAGCGGATAGAGACAGGGACAGGGATAAAGAGAGGGATAGGGAACGTGAACGGGATCAAAATACCATAATGGATCGCCATAGACGTTACTATGCTGGCGGCGGTTTGGGCTATCATCCCATCACGAGTGGAGGCAGTGCAGCGGCAACGGGTGCGGGAGCGGGAAGCAGCAGTGCCGCCATTTTGGGACGCTATCAGAAGAGCGCCACAACGGTAAATGCGCTGGACAGGCTGCGAACGCATCTGAGTCCCGTTAGCGGCTACTATAAACCGGCCTCAATACGAAGCAGACGTGATCTAGATGATGTTAGTATTCAATTATTTACACTGTATGGCCAATGGACAGCGATGACGACGACAAGGATCATCGTAGACAGACAGAGACAGAGTTAGCTTGTCAGTCTCTTTTCACTTTCCCTGTGTTTACACGTTGTGCATTTCACGTATTCATTTCAGAAAAAGCTGTCAAATTTCATTTTACGCAGTTTATGCGACAGCTAAACCTGATTAGTCCTATATTTTTTGGCAGTGTATATTAGTGTCATTAGTCTACAAATTCTATCTCATTTTATGAAATTAAAAAAAAAATGTTCCAAATGCAATTTGACCAAATGAGCATAGAGATTGCCCACTGTAACAATAGTTTTGCTGCTTTCGTTACTTTTGTTTTTATTAAAACAGCTGATGAGCAGTTTAAACAACTTGTTTAAAACCTATACAGGTTTGACAAACTCTTTCTCAAATTTCGGGTATTTGGGAGCAATTTTGATTTCGGAAAACTCAAACATTCATGATATTCGCTGTATAAACTCTATATGTGATTCACTGCGCATTTCTTCTTCAGTTCTGGAGCATACTTAAAATTGTTGGTCCACTTATTTTTTTTTATATATATATATATTTTCTTGTTGTTTTTACCTGTCGCATGAGTCACAACAACAAAAGTCAGTGGCCCAAATCTGTCACAGCTCAAAGAAACTGAGGGAAGAATTGGGAATGGAATGGTATCATTTCACTAATATGATTGCTAATAAGCAACCCCTCGATTGCCACATTATGTATCCAATATATATATATATATATATGTATAGCAGGTGTATATAGTCAATAGTCGGGGGTATATATATATATGCATACTGTGCCCACATGAAGGCGTTCGTTTTATAGTGCTGATATAGCATATAGAATATATCTTCCTTCTCGCCGTGTTCATTTACGCAAACCAAATTTATTTTCGATTCCAACAAAATGTCCGTGCATTTTTTCCCACTCTCCGCTCTGATATTGTACTGCGTCTCGTTCTCTCTCTCTTTCGCTCACTCTCAGTTGTCTGATGTACATATAATAAAAAGCTATTCACAGTTTCACGATTCTTGATATATATATTTATATATAAACTCTGAAGGTCGGCGTGCCGTAGATTTTTGTTTAGATTTCGCCAGGCGTTCTAAATAAAAATACAAATACAAAAATAAAAATAAAAAAACGCCCACCTCCCCTTTTTTTTTAATGAAATAATTTTGTTGGAGAAAGCTGCTGGATGGGAAGAGACTTAAATACGAGTGAAATTGCGTGAAATGCCTCCCAAAACACTGTTATTAGCCATTGCCGAAATGGCCAATTTGAGTGTGTGTCTCTTTTGGCC
Source organism: Drosophila phalerata (assembly GCA_951394115.2). Classification (NCBI taxonomy): domain Eukaryota; kingdom Metazoa; phylum Arthropoda; class Insecta; order Diptera; family Drosophilidae; genus Drosophila; species Drosophila phalerata. The sequence continues at coordinate 32,781,011 of OX596005.2, read as the reverse complement.
CTGTATCTCTGTCTCTATCTGTCTGTCTAAGTCTTAGTCTGCCTCAGACGAAGCGTGAAAAGTTTTACGAACGTCCCACGGTGGGAACTTAGGCTGAAAAGTGTGACAAAAAACAGTGTTTCAATAATAACTTATAATTAAAGACAATACATAATAGAGAATTCCCCAAAGCTTGATAAGATTTTAGAATATCTTTTTTGGTTTAGTTTTTTGAGCTTAAAAGATATGATTTGTGCATCGCAGAGTGCGTGAATCACCCTGTATAAGCATTAATTTCAGAATTTTCTATAAAGTGCTCTGTACATTTTTTAAACATATCTTCATTGACTTTAAAGACATGATGTATGCCATTTAAAAAAAACGTCGTGAGGCACCCTGTATGAGCATTAATTTCAAAGTATTTAAACAATTCTTTTACAAATTCTTAAAATATCTTTATTGACTTTCATGGAAGAAGTAGATGACTTCCCACTGCAGCTTGACCAAAAAACTAGAAGCACCCTGTATGAGCATTCATTTCTGAATCTAAAAAGATTTCTCTGAAATGCTTCCACCTGTTTTAGTTTCAATATTTGAATTGGTTTAACAGATCTTGTTTTTGTCGCACAAAATGAGCAACGGCTCCCACTGTACATCGTCATTGTCGTCGTCGTCGTTTCCATTGGTTTCACACGAGTGCTGCTAAAAAAGCACTTTCAATCTCTTGATTAAATCCCTTGCGATTGACTTGGTTTCTCTTTGTGACGCACAGCGTCGCGATTTCCTCTTGGACAAAGACAAGACGCCGACAACAACAACAACATCATCAGGTTCTGCTGTGTCACGACTGGAAAACAAATACTCGGATATATTGGAGCGTACGGCAGGACGACGTCGGCATGAGGAGGATCGTGATAAGACATTGGAACCGGATGATTATGGCGGTTTATTGTCGCGCAGTGCCACATCGCATCATTTGGCCAAATCGAAGCTATCGTCGAGCTCCTTTAATGCCTCCGATCGCACTGCCAAAGAGCGGACTCCATACAGAAGTCGACTCCAGCAAAGACAACGTTATATGGCGGATTCGACAGACAGCGGTTATCTAACCAGTGGCAATCGATTGCTGGACGATAACTATCCAGTCGATTATGGTGGCAATCGTTATCCTCATCATCAGACCAACGATTATCATGATGCACTGCGTGCTGGAGGCGCTACAGGGTATCCAACAAGTCGTTATGGCCGTAGACCAGCAAATGAAGATACTGCATTAAATGCACAGCGTTTAAGTCGAGCTTATGGTCGAAATCCAACTGAACTTGTGACGGCAGATACTCAAATTAATGCCGAGAATCACACGGAGAATTTTCGCAATCGTTTTGGCAATCGACGCAGAGAAGAAGCGCCTCCGCCGGAATTAACGGCCGAGGATCGAGAGATTCTAGCCGATGATCGGTCGTCGGAGGATAATGCGGCCATATTGTTGCTGCTGCGCGAGGATAATCAATTTCTAGAGGCGAAAAAGTTTGAGGAACGCATGCGCAAAAGACGTGAGCTAAAGGAGCGTGTGAGGCAATTGGAGGAATTGGAGGCTAAAAAGAAGACTGAAGCAGAAGCAAAAGCGGCAGCAGCAGCGGCAGCAGCAGAAATTGCAGCAGTTGAAGCAGCAACAGCTACAGTAGCAACCTCTACAACAGTTGCTGCCAATGGAGATGCTGCCAAAGAGACGCCCAAGAAAAAGTCGCGCAACAAAAAAGTAACTAACGAAAACACTGATGACAATGATGATGTTGAAGATGATGATGATAATGATGATGATGATGATTCATGCAGCTCAAGCTCAACAGAGAGTAGCTCTGAAGAGAACAATGATGTCCAACTAACAAACACAAAAATCACAACAACAACAACAACAGACGAGATCGACACTCATTCAAACTCAAACTCCAATACAATTCCAAGCACAAGCAACAGTAACAACAACACGAACTCCGCCTCCACCTCCTCATCTTCCAACACCTCCTTATCATCAACATTATCTGCTACTAGCAACATAATACCCTCTGCTCTCTCTAAACTAACACTGCAAGACACGGCAGCAACATCGACAGCAGGCAGCAACAACAACAGCAACAAAAATCGTTTAATGCACAACACAGATCGCAACAACAACAGCAGCAACAACAACAACAGTTACAACGATCTGTCCAAATATAGACCCAGCAATCTATTGCACTCTTCAAGCTCCGGAGCACTTGCTTTTGGTGGCATTGGCGCACGTTTAGCAGCAACCGATGCACGACGACAGCAGCAACGTTATCAGGGGGCAAGTTCCCGCACAGCAGCTGTGCTCAGTGAATTTGAGCGCTATAAACCCGCCAGTTATCTACACGATAGTTATGGCTCAAGTTCAAGTAGTCGGCGCGCCAATGCATTGGGCAGTTCTCTCTACCACCAGCAGCAACATCAGCAACAGCAGCAACATCAGCAACAACATTATCTACAGCAACAACATGATCACTATCTGCTGTCTAAGAGTGCCACCTCAGCGGCACTGTTCCATAGGTCTCGCATTCCAAAGACACTCTCGACCTTTGTAAGCCAACTCCGATGCATTATTATATGCAGCCTTGAGCTTCTTGCGCCTGCCAGCAATTGAGCCTGCTTCCTCTTCCTCTTCCTGCTCCTCACCTCTTCCTAACAGTGTTGTCAGCATTTCATCTGCAAAAATAGCTTATTTGATCAAATAAGTTAGCTAGAAATAGCTAACGAATTGCGAATATATTTGTTAGAGTGACAAAGATCATGAAAAATTTAAGTAGTTAAATTATAAAACATTTAAATTAAATTGATGAAAAATAGAAAGCATAAATTAGATTTTTCAAATAAACAAAGATTCAGTATACAAATACATATTAGGAAATATGTTTAAGAATAATATTCAGGGTAATAATAACTAAATGAAATATCTATTTTCTTAATATTAAAAAAGATATATTTGAATGATATATTTATATAAATACACTACTTGCGTCTTAAAATTGATTTAAAAAAAAATTTTATGATATATGTTACATTTCTTTGCTGATTCCTTTTCGTAGAGTATTTCGAAAACTTAGTCAAAATATTAAAGTTATATGGGCTACGAGTGCAAGAGCGAAAGTCCTTAGTATTTGTATAAAAGTATCTCCAATAGATTCCCTGTCATGTTATTCTTAATGTTGTTTTTAGATTTCTTAGATGTAAAAAGTATCTAATTTTGTTGACATTTTTTCACACAATCTACTTATTAAGGTTCTTTTCCATAAAGTGTACTTTTAATATTATGAAACTATAAATTTAAATATTCACATATAACCCAAAAATCCGAATTTTACGATTTTAGTACTATTTGTCTTATTGACGAAACCGATTTTAATTTCGCACAGTTATTCTGCTCAATACTTCCTATATCAAAGTATTCCAAGTCATCTCCAATATTATTTATTTTTTTTTTACAAAGATATATTTATATTTTTAGGTATGTTGAAGTAATATGACAATATGAAAATAGCCAGTTTTCTGTCCTCAATTTTACTAGCCAAGACTAGCTTCAAAACAGCAACATTGGCAACACTGGTTCCTGCTCCTGCTCCCCCTCCCCTCACTCCACACAACTTACAGCAAACTTACAGTAATGCTAATTAACAGCGCGCCGAATTGCAGTCATGTTAACTAACAGCTCAATGTTAACTTAACATTCTTGCATGTAAGAAAACTTGACCTGGTTTCTTTTTATAAATTTAAACAAATCGAAATGCTTAATTTTCCTTTTACCATACAAGAAAAAAAAAAAGAAAATCAAATAAATTAAAAAAAAAAATATATAGAAATCTTATGTGATAAAAAGATGACAACAACATTATTTAATAGCAATAAGCGAATGCAATTTATTATTGCCCATGTGTTTTATGGTTTGTTTGTTTTCCTATTCTTTTTTTTTGCATTCTTTTTTTTTAATATCCCAAGGCATTTCCCAGTACATATATTTACATATGTGTATACATGCATATATATATTTATATATACAAAACAATATTATATATGCTATTTGTTGTAAATGTTTTATATATTGAAAATATTAACCCAATTTATGTAAAACAAAAATTCTCAAAAAAAAAAATACCAATCAAAAAAAAAAATTTGTCCGAACTAATTTTCTTATCGAACAAACGAAACGTATTTTTCTCGTGTTTTTTCTGAATATGATGATGAAAATCACAATGATGATGATGATGATGGGTTGATGTACAAACAACTTGATGATGATATGATGATGTAAATGGTTGGTTAATGGAATGTCTGTACTTCGGCGGATTAATTGTGAATTGCATAATGGTGATTATGAATTTGGGAAATCTGGAATTGATGTGGTGCCAACGTGGGATCTTCTTCTGCCTTGGGACAATATGTTAATATGTGGGATCAACTGGATCTACTGATTGGCCTGGATTTCTGCTGGATGCTTCCTGGATTCTTACCCATAAAAATGTGTTTTTTTTTTCTTTTTCTCTTTCTTTTTTGTTTCTTTTTCTCTCTTTCAAATTACATACTTTAACCACACACACGCACCTTATGTATTTGTCTGTGTTACTGCCGAACAACTACAACAACAACAACAACCACGCCCCTCTGCTACTACAACAACTACGTCTTGCAACCCCGCTTAAACATAACTCGCTAAATATTCATCGTCCTCGTCGTCGCCTTCGCCGTCGCCATCGTCGCCAATTCTTCTGAAATCAACGGATGTATGCACCTACCCACCCTACTCGCGGTCGCACCATCATCGTCGCCAACAACAACTACACCACCGCCACCACCGATCCGACAACAACAACAACTACAACAATATACAGACAGCTAAGCCCGTCATTCAAGATGATGCTGATGGTCACTTAATTTACCACAACGGAGACATTCTCCATCACAGATGTTCGTGACAATTTTTTCGTTTTTAATTTCTTTTCCATATTTATGTTTAGAGATTACCAGAAAATATTTTCAAACCAAAAAAACTAAATTAATAATGAAAGACACTTCTACTACTCGTAATACTCTCTTATAGTTTTCAACTTTCCAAGTTTTCTTTATTATTTCTTAATTATCTTTCAAACAAAACAAAAACAGATTAAAAAAAAAGCGCTCCAAAAATTTTTCACATTATTTCGCTTCATAATTTTCCGAACGAAAGTAAAAAACAAAAGAATTACAAGTTTAACTCAACTTAAATGAAACCTTACAACATCTCTATCTACAGTCAGTAAATTATAATGAAATTGAAGTTTCATCTCTCTTTTTTTTTTTTTTTTATCACCTTAATACACACACATATACACATACATGTATTTCTTGAACTTTTGGCGCATAATTAATGAAATAATATCGAAACTGAAAACGTTTTGTTAAGTGCAGTTCAGGTTAGAGCCTTTTTTGGGGTTTTTTTGCTTCTATATACATATATGAAAGATACTCCCAGTTTCAGGTTTAGCTTTTATCGTAAATTAATTAAATTAACAATTATCCTGTTATTGAATCTTGTTAAAAAACCGACTACAATTCGCATCCTTTTGCCACATTTCAGATAAGATCATGGCCACACTCGGTGAAGGCACTTTTGGACGTGTGGTCAAGGTCAAAGACATGGAACGGTAAGTTCAAAATTATCACATTATATATTATATTGATCATTTCTTGAACAGCAAATTAAATGAGTATTATATTTTATGATTTCACAGTGATTTTTGCATGGCCTTGAAGATCATCAAGAATGTTGAGAAATATCGCGAAGCTGCCAAGCTGGAGATAAACGCTTTGGAGAAAATAGCACAGAAAGATCCGCATGGTGATCAGTAAGTTAAAAATTCATTCATTATTAATTTCAATATATATTTATTAATTTGATTTTATTGCAGTTTGTGCGTCAAAATGATTGACTGGTTTGATTATCATGGACACATGTGCATAGTTTTTGAAATGCTGGGCCTTAGTGTTTTCGATTTTTTGGTATGTCTGTCGACTCTATAGAGATGGTGCATAACTTTAATATTCTTAATTTTTTTTTTTTTGAATGGCAGCGCGAGAACAACTATGAGCCGTATTCTCTGGATCAAGTGCGTCACATGGCCTATCAATTATGTTATTCTGTCAAGTTTTTACATGACAATCGTTTAACGCACACAGATCTCAAGCCGGAAAATATACTTTTTGTTGATTCGGAATATTCGTCTCACTATAATCATAAAATTGTAAGTATGACATTATTGCATATAACTAAATTAATTGAGTATTTAAGGGCAACAAATTGCAATTGAAAGAAACAAAATTTAAAATTTTAATTTAAATAAAAATATAAGATTTAAAATAAACAACAGTTTGAAAATATATATTTTTAATTGAAAAGCTTACAAATTAATATGTTAATAATTTTTAAATTTTAAATACTAAATTTAACGTAAAAGAAAAACTAGTAATGAGATATTTAATAATAATTTCATAACATTTTCATATGACAGATTTGATAAAAATGATTATAAATTTAAAAAGCTAACCAATTAATATACAAATAAATTAAAATATTTTCAATAAAATTAGTCTGTAATTCTGTTTATATTAATTTTAAGTTGTTCTTGTTCATCTTTTAATATATTGTGATTTTTCGATATATTCCAAATAGAATCGCGAGGTGCGCCGCGTCAAAAGCACAGACGTGCGTCTGATTGACTTTGGGTCTGCCACCTTCGATCACGAACACCACAGCACAATTGTCTCGACACGACATTATCGCGCTCCCGAGGTTATTCTGGAGCTGGGATGGTCCCAACCATGTGACGTTTGGTCTATCGGGTAAGTGAAAGTTGGATAATTTTAAAAATGAATTCTTTTCGCTAACTATATACTTTGAATATCTTGTATTTTGTCAGCTGCATCTTGTTCGAGTTATATTTGGGCATCACGCTATTCCAGACGCATGACAATCGTGAACATCTGGCCATGATGGAGCGCATCTTGGGACAAATCCCTTATCGCATGGCACGGTAATACAATGCAGCTCATGCTTTTATTTCTCAAGGCGCAGTTCTCTTCACCGAAATCGTTTAACGTATAGCAATCATACTCTTTATAGCAAAACCAAAACAAAGTACTTCTATCATGGTAAGTTAGATTGGGATGAGAAGTCCAGCGCTGGCCGTTATGTCCGTGATCACTGCAAGCCGTTGTTCCTCTGCCAGCTGAGTGATAGCGAGGATCACAACGAACTCTTTAACTTGATCAAGAAGATGTTGGAATACGAGCCCTCGTCACGTATCACGTTAGGTAAGCATTATACTTAAATGAATCGATTCTATTACCCTTTAATATTTCTCGATATTATCACTGCGGACGGCAGATCGCTCTAGTGACGAAAGCAGCACAAAGGGTGCGAAAGGCGACTTGCAATATATACAGCTAATTTGGAAAATTTACTATGACTATCCGATCAGATCGAGTTATATACCAATCGAATGGTTTAGTTCTTACTAGAACTTTTTCTAACTCGCCTGGTTCACAAGATACGGGGGTGTAAATTTAACGATCGGAGCTAATGGGGGCGTTAGGGCATTTTGTTTTTTTAAAAATTCTTTTCAAAAATACCTCAATCACTCAAATCCGATAACTGGCTCAAAAGATAATAAAATATCAAAATGAGATGAAAAGTCAGTTTGTTTGTTTGTTTGTTCGTATCAAAGCGCTATAAACCTTAGATGACAATTTATTTCTTTTAAAAATCTAGAATTGTTTGTTCTACGACTTTTTGAATTTTTCGCCAGATTATTGAAACCACCGCAAAAATATTGACATTCGGCACTGCGCAAAAAATAATTTTTATGTACAAAACAGCTCACCCTTTTTGCGCACAGTGCAGAATGTAATTTTTTTTGTGATAATTAATATTTTTATTTAAAATTTTTATGCGTATTATTTAAATTTCGTTCGTCACAAAATTGGATATCAGAAATTTTGGGGCTTGAATATGCTTTCGTCCCTAGACTTTTACCTCGTGTAGAGGCTTTTTTTTGTTGTATTATCTATATATATTTATATTTCTTATCTGTTGTTGTTTTTCAGGTGAGGCCCTCAGACATCCGTTCTTTGACAGGCTGCCACCGCATCAGCGGGTTGGTGAAATGGGCGGCAGCAAGCAGCCTCTCTCCTCCGGCAGCAGCAGCCGCGAGCGTTCGCACAGTCTGTCCAGATGAGAATTACAGCGATT